>CM059282.1:24905868-25185868 GCA_030347295.1 Setipinna tenuifilis | reverse complement strand
AATACACCATAAGACCAATCGTGTTATCACCGGGGGTGCAAAGAGTGCCTGGCACAGTAACAGGTTAAGCTAATGCCTATCTCATATCACAGATCCACAACACACACACACACGCACACACACACACACACACACACACACACACACACACACACACTCTGTCTCTATCTTTCTCTCTCCCTCTCTTAACAATTACCGATCAATTCATGGACTGTGCCCTACAAATTATCAGAGAAACAGGCAAACACTGGATTGCATTTTACTGCACTAGTTCAACAATCACCTGTCTTATAGATTACATAAGCACACCGTAAATGAAAGGCTCCTTAACTTGACCATGGTTTAAGGTCATGAATTTCTTACAATATTTTTATTTTATTTACAATACCAGATTTAGTCACTTTTACTGCCCACTCTACATCAGGCCAGTGTGTGTCTGTGTCTGTGTCTGTGTCTGTGTAGGTGCATTTATTAAGATCCGGTTGCTATACCAACTGTTTCCTAGGGGTCTTATTAGTTCCCATGGTCACCCTACCTGTGCTGGTCTGCTGCAGGGAGCTGCCTGTGGAGTGGGGGGATTTGGGGTCATTTGAGGTAAAGCGCTCTGCCTCCATGGCTCCTCACGACTCAGGTGAGATGCTCTGAGGGGGAAATTTAGACAAAGCTGTAAAAAAACGGTGTCTGTGTCTGTGAGGTCATGCCTTGAAGAGAGGTTACAGTATAGGTGCCCAGCAGTAACAGTTCTCTGCAACCTTTTTCAACTTTTGTTCAGTACGTGGTTGTGTGTTTATCTACTCCTACCTAACTGAATCCAAATGAGGTAGCAAGTTGGGATAAGATTATGATAAGAAATTTAAATGCCTTTCCTTACATATCGGAGAGGGGAGGACAGATAGCTGTCCTATGCACGGGGGGCGTTTCATCAGGTAATAACAGCGCACCATGTTAAACAACTCTTCCACAAAACAAGGTTCGATACTTCACATAGCCTACTTCTTATTTCCACGAAATACTGACTTAGTCTGACTTGTTCAGCGACTAGGAGAGGAATGTCAGCTACCGTTCAATTGCAGTTTAGTTTCAGGCAGTTTCTAATAATTAGCTAAGCTAACAAGAGTCATAACATGGAGGAGTATTTACACAACATCTAAAAAGTCATCGACCGTGTGCATCTTCCCGAAACAGGGAGCACAGCCTGCATTAATTCATGACCAAATGAAACTGTGGCTGTGAGCTTCACGGTTTGATGCCCAAGGCCATTAAGTCACAAATCTGTAAAACAAAGAATGGGCCCAAACCTTTCCAAATCAAAGTAACAAAACAAAGAAACATTTTTTAATATTTATTAGCGGTTTTGATCACCTGGCTATACCCACCTATGGTAAACTACAGCTGTCAACACTGCAGCCAGAGATTTCGAAACAGCTGCCATTTAAAGTTTGCATTTGAAGTCGCTACGTTAATTAAAAACACACATTTAGTGGCAGTAAACAAATGCCAAGCAACTGGCAACGTTCATCTGAAACTTACCTTAGCAGGTCACTTTCGTGGTTTAGGCGCAATCATGTTTGTCGCCGAGCTTTATAACTTCAGCAGGGCCGATTCCAGACTGTGTGCCGAAGTCTGTTGTTTTGGAGACGCCTCAAGTCAGTAAGGCCTGCCTGTCGTCTGCCACTAAACCACGCCCACCCCAGCACCAAAACAGACGGACTGACCTGCCCCCCTGCCCCTGTCAGCCCACGATGCAAATCAACTGCATATGCCGTGCCATACACGGTCACCAAACTTTGAGAGAGAATAAGGATACTCTGTCCTAGCCTATAGCACTACCAACACGTTTCTGAAGCTAAGCTAGACAGTAGCTATTTTTTAGGCTAATTTGTTAACGAAAGCAAACCTTAAACAGTATAGCCTTCACTTTAAATAACCTTGAGAGGTAGCTTTTTTTTGCACTATTAAAGTTACCGGCTATGTAGGCCTGTGTAGGTAAAAAGGAATGTAGTGGAGGCTAAACGCAAGTAAACGGAGTTTACCCACCTCTGAACAGTTTCTTCACCTATCCATATAGTTTATCGTCTTTACAATAGTGAAAGCACGAAATACAACTTCTAACATTAAAATTCACACTGTAGCCTATCATCTTCATGTAATATGTGCACTACGGGACTGCATGCCTACTTGAATAAGTCCGAAGTTGTCAACGTGCGAATTTGCTTAGTAACACAGAAGCCAGACTTAAGGAATAGACTATTTCCATGGCCTTCCCACCAGATTGCATCCATTTCCTGAACAAATCCTGATGATTGGTGGTTGATTTCAGTGATTAGGAGGAAATGTGGGCTACAAACATATCTTTAAAAATCACCATTCTGTTTTTTTTGTTTTTTGACACAGCATGACAAACGACCATTGTGGCTAGAGTGGGATAGGATAGGTTAGTGAAGTAAGGCACAACGATGCTCATGTAGCGCCTCCTCCTGGCAAAGGAATGAACTTCAGGAAACTTCAGGGTAGAACCAATCCAATAATACAAGATTAATCAATCCATCATGTAGGCTATCTAGTGACTGAACAGGTTTGTAATGAGAATTCTACTAACAAGATATGCCTAATAATATTTTATTATAATTATAAATAATTTATAATAATTAATAATAGTAGAATAAAAGTGTTCTATCAGTTTTCAATCAGTAATTAGTATTGCCTAGTTTTAATTTTTTGGGGAGAGAGAAAGACAGAGAGAGAGACAGAGAGACAGGCAAAACCCAACACCATATTACACAAAACCGACACAACTGCATGGAAAAATGGTGCCTGGAAATATGAAAAGCAGTCCCTGAGGAAAGCAGCACAGCCCCTTACATACACTCCTCAGCATGGGCACCTATGCCACTGGCCTAGTCAGACCAAGACCTGCCCTTGCAGTGACAGGGAACAACCTGCAGGGGGACACAGAGGACTGTACTGTACTACAGTTTAAAGTCGGGATTCTGAGAAGACGCTGTCTCTCAATACGAAATATGTTAGACGAAGGACTCCTGTTCTTTGGAATTCAAACTAAACGTGTGGTGTCTCATGCTTGTATAATTCTCCTGTGAAGGAAGTATGTGTGTCTGTAGTGTTCCTGTTCTGGGAAACTTACTTAGGCACATGCATCTCCTTGTTCCTCTACACCTGAAATATTATGAGAGGCGTGCCTAATTATGTTAGATCCTGAATTCCACTGCTGATGGTATTTCCTGCACTGTAAACCCGGATAAGTTAATACAACTCAAAACTTTTGATGTAACTGATTACGTCAATAGTTTTGAGTACATTAACTGTATATTTTAATTAAAGGTAATTTAAAAGTTTAAGTACAAGAATTCTTGTACTTAAACTTTTAAATTACCTTTAATTAAAATATATAGTTAATGTACTCAAAACTATTGACGTAATCAGTTACATCAAAAGTTTTGAGTTGTATTGACAATCCGGGTTTACAGTGTGGACATTTTTGGAGACCAACTAGGCCACGTGATTTAGCAAACTAATCCACAACTGACTCAGGACTCAGGAGACAACAGTATGGAATAATAATAATAATAAAAAACCTTAAGTGATGAGTGGCCTCCCGAACATCACTGTGTTAGAATAAGGCTTGTAGTCAGGAAGGCTTAAATCTCTTCTCCCAAAAGTACTCTTCCTAGGTGCACACATATCTTATCTTTCTTTAAACGTACACATCAACGTGGGGAAATTCATTCGCTCTTTCACAGGTAGAATGTAAATATTTATGGTTACATTATGTATAATTTGGGTGTATTTCTGTTGGTTTTTACTCACATTGATGTCCGTATTTCCATAGTGTCTTTGTATACTGTGCTGCTACTCATTCTTGGAATACTAAAGATGAATGTTCACTTTAAGAGATGTCCTTTTTTTGTTTGGTGGCGACACCAAACTTCACCTCTCCTCCAAAACCATCCAGTGCCACCAGCCACTCTATGCCTGCCTTGCCTGTCTCACTGACATTATTGCATTACATTACATTACACTTAGCAGACACTTTTATCCAAAGCAACTTACAACATGGAGGACATAATAAGCTAACAGAGGTGTAAAGGACTGGTAACGACTGGTAGGTTGTTCCACCATTGAGGAACAACAACAAAAGAGAAAAGTTTAGGGTGACGGCGCCTTATGTGAGGAGAGGGCACAGCCAGACAGTTTGTATTAGAGGCTTGCAACGCTCTGGATTGGACATAAGCGTAAGATGCATAAAATCATGGGTGCAATAGACTTTTCTCCAATTCAACTAGAATGAGTCTGAAAGTAGCACTATATAATACCTACTTTCTCATAAGCATTTACTCTGCATTTGTTAACTCTTACTTAACACTTTGCTCATCATTTGGTATTTCTTATCAGTAAATCATTTATGAACATATCTACAAATGTTAAAGCAGACAGAGGAGATGATAGACAGACAGACAGAAAGGCAGCAGGCTGGGAGATAGATAGTAGACAGCATAAAGACAAACAGTCATAGACAGACATACAGATAGATAGCCAACCGACATCCAGACAGATATGTGCCAGTATGTTTATACATGGTTTACTAATGAGAAATAGTGTAAATGCTTATTCTTATTCAATGCTTATTCACTGATGAACAGAGAGTTAACGAATGCAAAATAAATGCTTATTGAGAAGTAATCATTCTAAAGTGCTACCTGAAATCCTTGTCCTTGGCCCAAACTCCATTACCTACAGTACCCTGCACTGACCTTCCTACTCAACACAAATGGTTCCAGTCTAGAGGCATGCTGTCAAAGTCAGCTTTATTGTAAAAAAAAAACATATGTACAGGTTGCACACACAGAATTTGAAATTGCCAATTGCAAATGTACTGTACCTTGCCAAAATGCAACATAGGCAACTGCTTGGGGTGCACGGGCCACTACAGGGCCCACGAAGGCTGACAAAGTGTAAGAGCCAAACAGAGAAATTTATTTTTCATTAATATAATTATTTTGTTACATGACTAGAATGCATGCAATGCCCGCATGATACAATGTAGTATAGGTCATGTGACATGTGTGATCTTTCATTTAGAAGGTCGGGTGGAGGTGATACAGTTTTCTGACCGCACGCACTAACCCATGAGAGAACCACCGAATAGTTTAAGTGTATAACTAAAGAAGTTGTTTGTTTGTATTGTTTATTTCATCAGTAAACATTTTAAACGAAGATTTTTGAGTTGAAAGATTTTGTCGCGTCAGACTGGTTGTTATTCACCCGCTCCATTAGTGGCATGCAGAGCTAGAAGGAGCTGCCACTACACAAAAGTATTAGCAACACAGTTTTCAACAAGCATTGTGATATTTTTTTCTTGGGAACCTAACAGAGTGCAGAATTGCCTCTGCCAACGTCACTCTGTCCACCCACGTCTGTAATGGAATCATCTTCAGCCCAACCCTGTCCTTTTAAACCTCTGTGACGTCACACCCCTCCACACCTTCATGTTCTGTGAAAAGTGCTGCATGTGTCTCGTTTTACATTTTTATTTTGTGAGAAAATATCAACACGGATCTCATATTTCACTATGACATTTTCAGCCTGGCTGTCACTCCGAGCTCATAAACGGAGCTTGGTCTGGCAAACCTCCCATAGACAGGAGGTTCTCAAAGTCGGGATCAACGGTTGTCTTTCAAATGCCTCTGTGTACTACTGGACAGAGCTACAACCAATCAGACCACTGATTCCGAGGACAAATGTGTAGCGTTTGTTTTTCATTGGTGCCCGATTTTTTGGACAAAGGAACAGCCAAGAATAGGCAGGTTGGCCAGACTGACTTGAACACGACATTCAGTGTAGTCTCACAGGCAGTATGGACGGGCCCAGGCTATAATAATAATAACAATATTACTACATAGGATACATAGGATAGGAACAACATTAATAATACATAGGATTTCTATAGCGCTTTTCAAGATACTCAAAGACGCTTTACAGTACGAACACAGAGTGGTGGGACATACAGTACAAAGGACAGTACAGACACAAAGTATAGGGACATACATTACATACAGTACACAGTACAAACACACAGTATTGAGGAAAAAAATTAACAGAGGTAAGGGGAGACAGCGGGACAGGAAAAATACAAAGGGGAACAACATATCAGGACGGAGGAGACTGGTGATGTTGGTGGAAATGGAGAAAGAAAGACTCAGGTGTGATAAGTGATTTGAAAAAGGTGGGTCTTGAGGTTCTGTTTGAGGTATTTAGGTATATTTTACAAATATAAGTTGGCTGAGCAGACCCACAACTTATGCTTTTTAACTGATTGAAAAGATTTTTCCCCATATATTTCAGTGCATTTTTGAGTGAGTGAGCACTGATCAGTTCAGAAGTTAATTTTGTGGCAGTTATTGTGAGGTAAATTTGATTTGTCTGGCCTGTGGAAAGAGGATGAAAAGCTTCTAGTTATATGCTAGTGTAATTAATGGCAGTGTTTGATGCTAGTGTTAGTGTAATTACTGTACTAAACATAACCAGCAGCAGTCTACCATAAGCAGTCTATTCCGAGACTGCTTCCCTTCCTAACAATACTAACAAAACTAACAATTACTAAACCAACTCTCTCTTATTCTGCCCCTTATGTAGGAAGTATGTGTGTCTGTAGTGTCCCTGCTCTGGGAAACTTACTTAGGCACATGCACCTCCCTGTATGTATGAAGGTAGTCTGCTTACTGTGTGTTCCTCTACATCTCTGTCAACTTATGTGCTCCTTTTTGTAAGTCGCTTTGGATAAAAGCGTCTGTTAAGTGTAACGTAATATAATGTAATGTAACCAGATTGATGAGTCAAACCCTCTACCGGTGCATGACCTACTACCCAAGCAGGTCATCTCATCTGCATGATAACTTCTCAGTTTTTTCCCCTTTAGCCTGCAAAAGTACAGAGTCACTCTACTGTTAGGTGTGGAAGACAAAAAGTATCCGTTACCTCAGTTATTTCATCGGTGACCTTGGATTTGCAAAGTGCGTGATTGGTTAAGCAATCCATGTTTATAGACTATTTTAAGTATGTGCATGAGTTGCCCACAGATTTGTTAACTGTGCTCACAGTTGTGTTCACCAATTTGTAGGCAGGGATTGTAAAATTGTGCGCTCCGTTTACATATACAAGGCCACAGATTAATAAACTGAGCAAGCAGATTATGTATTTTTTCTCTTCCAGCTGACGCTGAGAGGGCTCCATAAGTAGAACAGTAGTGACAGTTTTGATTTGTAAGCTGCCACTGCTAAAAATTAATAATTAAAAAAAATATACAGTATATAAATAGCTTTAAGGACATGCCACCATTAAAACAAAATACTGATTTCCCTCCTAATCCAAAGATGATATGCTCTTTTGTGTGTTTGCAATTACCGAGTTAGACAACCAGCACCTTTTCTGAAGCAGGTTATACCAGTTTGCCCGTGATTTCCCAAGAGTGATTGAATACACCTCCAAATTGCAAAATATTCCTACTTACATAATGCAACATACATTTCCAAAATGCATAAACAACAATGCCACATGACATGAGACACAGCCCTTTTCTAAGCAGATGCAGGCTCTCCAATATGGCTACTTGTTTGCTTCACCAACTACTTTTAACCTTTATCATGTTACTGGGAACACAGCACCCAGGAAGAGATGCTTCCCTGTGTGTGAGTATAGTTCCTAGTATGTTAGTAATTTAATCTCTGACTGGTGGTGATTATATATCAAAACCTATTCCGCATTTCTGCATAAACTGTGAAAAGACACAACACAGGGACGCGACAGATCGAACAGATAACAGTGAGATTCTGCACAGTCCAATGAACCCATAGCGTTTTAAATCTCACAGCATCTGGCGTACCACAGAGGTGAGTATGGATAAATTATCGTTTATATATAGGCCATTTGCCATCCTGTCATCTTGTTCAGCATGTCTTTGAAATTCATTCAATATACTTAGTAAAAGGTGATTATAGACAGAAGAGTTGTACATTGTATTTTTGCACTACACTATAGTGCAAATTCTAGGGAACCTTAAAAATAACCTAGAAGCACTTAAAGCAATTTAGTAGCCTACATACTGTGGCTGTGTGCGTGTGTGTGAGGGAGAGCGAGAGAGAGAGAGTGAGGGAAGAATGGGTTAAAAGGAAAAGGAAAGACAACTTAGTAGTTTAACTGACTGAAAGACTGACTGAAAGATATATTGAGCGGAAGACTTCTGACAGGTTGAAAAAGACAGAGAATGTGTGAGTGAGTGACAGATATGTTACAGATATGTGAGATATGTCGTCTGGAGTGTGTGTGGAACATTAAATGAGACAGTGATTGACAGGTTAACATATAGTACATGACATAAGTAATGGGGCCAGTTCTGGTTCTTCAGAGCAATGCCATAGAAGAACCTTTTTCAGTGCTTCAACTGTCAGTTTGATGCCGATATGACATAGCCCATTATGATCTGAGGCTCTGAAGAACCATTTCTAATGTGGAGAACGTGCCACCTAATGTAATGGTTTAACACAGAGTTTTCACTCTCCATGGAACCATCTAGAGATTAAAAAAAAAACATTTAGGCACCTTTATTTTTTAAAGTGTGGTTGATTGGGTTTGGTTACAATCATAAAGGTTATTGCCAAAGTGTTGCTATGGCAGCTGTGGTAGTTACTAATTGGTTGCTAGTGGTTTGGGTGAAGGGGTGGC
Organism: Setipinna tenuifilis; assembly: GCA_030347295.1. Lineage (NCBI taxonomy): Eukaryota > Metazoa > Chordata > Actinopteri > Clupeiformes > Engraulidae > Setipinna > Setipinna tenuifilis. The sequence continues at coordinate 25,177,132 of CM059282.1, read as the reverse complement.
TGGTGGTACAAGGGAAGTTCAGTTTTACATTATAAAACTGTAGTTTACTACCTTGTCATCAAAGCAAGCATAAATTTAAGCATGCACATTATGTTTTTTGTGCATTTAGCCCTCATATTCTATGCGGTATCAAAACGCAAGTTCATCTGGACATCTTACCCGACCAACCTGACCTCCAGTGCAGATTTCATGACGGTTCGATCAGCGCATCACGTTTCCTTATCCTGGCAGCCCATAGTGCCATTTTGGTTTTAGAGTGCAATACACATTAAATGCTAGTGGAGCTCGATGCACAAAAGCACAAAAAAAATCACTTTAATTAATCAGGTCATGTGAAAGTTAATTATAATTATAATTACATTCAATTATGTAAATGTTACATTACTTTAAGGCAACACTAAAGCACTTCTGTTTTACCTTTGCTCTCTTGCATCGCTAGCAAATAGTGCGTCTATAGTCCACGGAGGGACGCGACGTAAGTTCAGAAGTGCCGTTCACCCCTGTTACAAGTTGATGAACCACTGATTTTGGAAACATTATTTTAAGGTTAAAAAAACTACTTTGTTGCTTTGTTGCTTTTAGTTTCAACTCCTCATATCAACTACAAGATCTTTAATCAGAAATAAACTCAGCTTCCACTGTCACCCCAGAGTCAAGTATTTGCAGGAAGTGCTTATCATGCAAGAATACAGTCACATATTACAGTTTAATCTGTACAAATTTACATTAGGCATATGTAGTTTGTGTAATAACTTCCCCTCGTAAGTATTAGTAAGCCTTTATTGTCACTAGTCACAAGCACCAGCAAAATTAGCCATCAACACATCCAACATAGACACAAACGTACATGATGTGATAAGGCAAGAAGGTAGACAGGACGGGAAGACAGGGATGTAAAAGAAATACAGCATCACATGAGGAAAGGGGAAGAGAAAAAAAGCCAAGGCCCAGACTATGCTTCTGCTTCTGTGCGGAGCATAGTGTGAGAACAGGTAAAAAAAAACACCTCTGCAACAGTAGCACATAATTACAACACTTCACAGCATGTAGGACAGGTAAGGAAGTCTCTGGGGTTCAGGTAAAACCAGCGTAGGCGCGCAACCATCCGGTCCTGCAGCTATGAAACCGCTGGCCACAGACCCGTTTGCCGGGGGGGACGAGGGTCGGCGGGTGGGGGACTGCAAGAGCGTCTCACTGCCATGATCTGCCAGGGGAGTTGTTGTCCCAGCACTGACCTTGGCCTTGTTTGGCCTTCTTTGGGCGAATAGCCGCATTCCAATTTCCGCGACTACTCTCTTTGTCCATTCTGGTCTTGGCTTTGCACAGCCATGAGCTTCCCCATGATATTATCCATGTTGCGGTTCATAGCCACAGTCTGAGGGCCAGCAGCTCTGCCCACCGCTTCAGTCATGCCGGGCGGGCAGCCTTGTGGGACTTTGGACAGCTGTATTTGTTTTGTTAGTTCCTCGATACACCAGGGCAATGCCTAATCCAATCAGCAAAAGGCCTGTAGTGATGGTTGTGAATAGGTAACTATATCTTGCATGAGGAAAGATAGGAAGGAAGATAGAAGAACAGTGACATACTTTTTAAGCTTAACTGACTATAATGTAGACTGTTGATACACTAAATAGTAATAATAATAGTAATTGTAACAATAACACCAGCTGTATAAAAACTTGAACCTAAAATTTTAACCCTAATGCGCTTGTGGGCATATACCTTGTTGACAGCATAAATCACATGTATGGCATTACATAAACACTGATTTTTAAAAGTCTGGATAGAAATTGAACCATTACCTCTACATGTTTACAAGTCTGACCCAGTGCATACAGTCTGTATGAAAACAAATACCCGATTAACAAAAAAAAAAACCAAACATTTGCCTTGCAGTCTGAACAAGGCGTAAAGACGCGACTTAGGCCTAGCTATACCAACAAGTGACCTATTATTCTGGCGAGCAGAAAAAAAGGCGGTAAAATGCTGAAGAGAGTACCACAGGCATGCGCCTGCATGATACAATTACAGATTGGCATCCGTAGAAACAATGCTCTCTACGTCCTTCGGTGGAACCAGGAAAGAGAAAATCACTCCAAACAGGTCCGACGAGGGTTTTTTTTTTCTTCAGTGTTTTTTTCTAACAGCCAAGCCGATGCTGAAAGGCTCTTAGTTGTGACCTGAGTATGGAACAGTAAAGACCTTTTTGGATGAAATGACTTCTCAAAGCACTACGGCCCCAAAAAGTACAATTTTGGTGAGTTGATTTTTTGCACGTCTGTCTCCTAACATTTCAGGATTTTATTTAAAAAGTTGGATTAGAAATTGTTGGAAGTTATTAGGAGTAGAAGATGATTAGTGTTAACATCAGTGTCAGCTCAAGTGTTGCTTTAAAAGCACCTTGTCAGCAATGTCAATCTTTGATTTAAAGAGGACCCAACGTGGAGACGTTGACAGCTATTTTCATCTTACTCATCTTTTCTTAAAACAACACCACACACCATACCATACATAACTTGTCAGTGCAGTGCTTTTCAGGTATATCTGTTTCTGACCTAACCTAGGTCAACTGTGGTGCAGGTGTCTTTAAGTTGCTACCTTAAAACAAGTTACATAGCTAAGAAGCTGAAAGTGTTGTAAAGTGTGGTAAAACAGCTAATTACAACTGCTAGAATGACAGTTGCCTGTACTGTGGTTTATGCATAGCACTTGGCACTCTTCCATACCACCTGCATCTACAGGCAAGGTAAATTGGGACCTAAAATGAATACAATGTAATTAGAACGTAATCATCTAAATTCAATGTTGTTGTGAAAGTCAAACCTTGACCTAAAATAGCATGTCATTATCCTTGATATTTAAAGCAACACTTAGTAGTTTTCGTCTTCGGTCGCGATACAAGTTGGAAGCAGAATTTTCTGTCATAGAGAACTACAGAGAGACGGCACGCTCCTCAAAACTTACTTAGTGTGATTATAGCCCATGGAGGGTGGCAAAGCAAATTCAGAAGTGCATTTCACACTGTTACAAGTTGATGAACCACTGAAACGATTTTGGAAACATTATTTTAAGGTTAAAAAAAAACGAGGCTTTACCTGGTGGAAAAGAAGTTATCCCCATCAATGATTTTTTTCTCCCGCGTAAGCCTTTGGTTTGAGTAAGTGAACTTATAGACTTTATGCTAAACTGATTTTGCATCGAAATGTCTCTTACCACCCGGCCAATAATAGACTTGCTTACACTACACCATCAACCCAAGTGTGTCTATCATGCCACTTGTACAAGGTGTCTTCTTCTGAAAGCAATCTTAAAAAAAATCTGGTGCTTCTAGGTCTTTTTTGGAGGAAAAACAATCATATGAAATCACATATGATCACATAAACAGGTATTTTCCTCTTCAGGATTCCAGGATGTGTCTTAGAAAGTCCCGGGAAAAGGATGAGGAATCTTTTAGTCATGGAAAACGATAAAATAAGTAAATGTCTTGATTAAAATGTCCTGGAAAAGCCTAGTTATTGTAACATATTTCCCTTGAGTTGAAACTTAGCTATACCTGTAAAACAATGGTCCAGCTTGCTTTAAATGTTGGTGGAAACTTGTTGTCTCAAATGAGTTAAGGAAATGTAACTATTCTATTTCAAGCTGTGTTTACTTACATTTAAGACTTACATAACTTAAAATAGGATAGTTTTCATTTACTAAACTCGTTTGAGACAACAAGTTTCCACCAGTTCCCTAAGCAAGCTATACTTATTCTTTTTTACAGGCCTATCAGTCAGAGCCTCACATGACAGATACGGAACATTGCGTCCATGCCATAGAGAACAGTTAAGGCATGTGCAGTATCATATTATAAATATTACATTTCAGGTTATGGGTGACAGGAGCCTTCCCTCACTTATATTCTGACAACACTGGACATACTCACCGATGTCACTGTCTGGTCTATGTTATTGGTGACATTGCAACAAATAAATTCATTAGATATTCTAATTGTATGCCAGTTTACTGTGATGCTGTGGAAAAAAAAAAGTCCAGATAATATAATATGATAATGTAAAAATGTTTAAGACAAGTGTATTGATTTAAAACAGGGTCAGCATATGTTAATAAACATTAAAAGCAATGTAAATATACAAAGACTGTAGATTGATAGAAGTTACATGCACCATCCAAAAGTGAAAACCAAAAGGCACTCTATAGGAGAAAATGTATAAAAAAGATCATGGTGGAAAACAAGTTAAAATCACATGGTGTGATGCGATTCTGCCATATTGGCTTTTTTCCAGTGTTAGCCTTCTTCCAAAATGGCCGCAAAGCTCTCTTATCATAAACAAGTGTACGGTCATGCACATCCCCTTGCCACACTAAGATGGGTGCAGGATTACAAAAGTTCAACTGTACAAAAGAGGAAGCTGTTCGCACAGCAACTACTATAGTGTCCCCCAAAGAGTACAGTGAACGAATCAGACAATGACAACGATTCAACAATGAGAATGATGAGAATGATGAGCATGACGGAAATGTTTGTCGCCTTAGTAGACAGCAGTTACCCGGTCTGAATCCTAATGACCCCAGACATCTGGGTTTGGGATGTCCCACTTGCATGTTGGGGTACGGCGTGCACATCCACAAAGGCAGTAATCCAGGTGCTAGACAATAGCAGTACGTGTGTCAAGGAGTGGTCTGCACACTGGGCATGAGCTCCATAAAAACAATACTTTATTTCATTTAATAAAAGGCAACGTTTCGATCCACCAGTGGGATCTTCCTCAGGCCTGAGTCAGTGTCAAGTCAAAGTCAGTGTAAAGCGTCATTCCACACTGTCACATCAGCTAGATCAGTGGTTCTTAACCTTGTTGGAGGTGCCGAACCCCACCAGTTTCATATGCTCATTCACCGAACCCTTCTTTAGTAAAAAAAAAAAATATATATATGATTTTTTTACTGGTGCACAAAATGAACCGTGCATTAACGGTTCCACCAAGGCTCCACCGAACCCCTGAGACCGACTCACCGAACCCCTAGGGTTCGATCGAACCCAGGTTAAGAACCACTGAGCTAGATCCTCCCTAAAAAATCTCTCTGAAGGGACATCCTGCTTTTGCAAGCATGAGACTGTGACTATATCACATCGCTAGACTGTGGTTCACCACGCAAATGGCACCATACGGCCCACCGCATGTGGTAAACATATACAGTAAGTAGTTCAGGACAGATGTCTTTCACTAGACGAACTACCTCAACACCAGTAATACAACTCGCATATTGGAAGTGTTTTGAGGCAAAACAGCAAATGACTGACTAGGAGGCCAGAGTTGTTTTTTTATGATGTTTTATTGTTTTTGCACATACTATACTGCCCTAGAAAGGCAAAGTGCAGTAACTGCGTGAACATGGAAACTGAGAAAAATGACTTTAAAGTTGTTTTACTGTCCAGTCAAACATTCTGTAGGTATAATGGTGGTAATGCTTTTATGTACTTCCTTAATAGGAAGATCTTGATAGCAAGAGATCTTGTCACATGACAAAGGAGGTGTTATAAAGTCAATTTCCGGTCTAAACTCCATTTTGACAATATATGTACTGTAGTTACTGCCTTTTGGCTTGGTAGGGCAGTGTACCTCTGGGCAGTGTGCTTTAACCAGCCTAAACCCTCAGATGGAAAGACAGCTCCATTATATTCACAAGAGACAGAACCTGACATGTAGGACTTCTGTTTTGTCTGCCTCAGACACCACAAAGCACTGTAAGGCGAGTCGTGGAGGGTTTAAAGACAATGAACCTCATGTTTAGTTCTGTGCAGTGCTGTCAGGGTAGTGTCAGACGATTGGCCGTGGGGCATATGAAATAGCATGTAATTATTTTTGACATTCATGGAGCAAGTCACGAAAGGAAATCCCCATCAGCGCACCATTTTGATCCAACCAGCTCTGAATCAGCTGATCATAATGAGCACTGAAGACAGGTAGATCAGCTACAGCTGTGTTAGAAGGAAAATGTGGCAGGGTTTTTACTTTCTGAACCTCGGATTTTACACCTCTGCCTCTCGCTGTAAAACACCGGAGGCCACAGGCCAAAATGTCATTGTCTCCTGAATAAAGTCAGTATACGCAGCATAGTGGAAACGTGAGCATAGTGACTGAGCTGTGTGATGATGGTTGTGCATCTTTGTGTATGAACTTTGCAAGTGTGCACCATTAGGTGTGACTCAGATGACCAAAATCTTGGAATGCCGAGTTCACTCATCCGACATACCCTCATGCAGATCTGGAATGTGGCCAAGCAGAAAACATTTAGCCGCAGATATGAACAGCTATTATGGATCAAATGACAACCTCGGCCTAAATCATACTGCTAGATTTTTTGTATCACTTCCTTGTGTGTACCATTTCCTTTAACACAGGCAAGTAAATGTTAAGTCATGTACAGTTCGCCTTTCTGTATGTCAAAAAACCTGAAAGGTTGTGGAAGCTTAAAGCAGTGATCCTCAAGATGGGGTAAGGAGGGCACACCTCACAAGTGGAGTGTGATGCTTGGTGTGATGGTCACATACAAAACGCAAGTGGAATCAGTCTCAAAGTCCCATGTTATTCTGCCTATAACACATGTACATGAGGAGGCCTACTTGTTACCATTTTCAGTTTGTTCATTTTCAGTTTGACGCTTTAAACAGGCCTCTGCCTGCTTTAGATGCAAGTTTAGGCACATACACACGCACACACACGACAAAGTTTCATTTGTAATATACATGCAGGTGTAAAAGATAAAATAGTGATTTGGGCAGCTGTAAAAATTAAAAAAACTCAAGTAGACCAACACAAGTTTCTGTAACATGTACTTAAGTGTTTTCCTCAGTATATTTTGTAACACCTTATTTGAAGGTGTCTACATAAGGGTGTATGAGACTAAGACTGCAAATATGAGATGACACACATCATAAACATCAATGGCACTTAATAAATGTTTTTGACTGTACATGTCAAAGTATTAATTGTTATATGCACATTTAAAAAACAGTTTCCCTGTGCAATCAAATTCTGGAACTCGCAGGTGCTGGGATGTCATTACCAAATCATAAACAACTTGCATTTTCTCAAATTATGTCAAGTTATTATGACAAAGACATTGCCTGACGATGTCATATTGGTAAATGCAAATTTATCATACTGATGACACCACAAATCAAGGGTGACTTGATTTTACGAAACACTTCAGCTTTCAGGTGATAATTTAAAGGGCTCCTTCCGCTAAAAACCACTTTGAGTAGCTCTATTTACAATGTGGTGGGTCACAACAAGCAGTATATGCACGCAACACTCCAGGACGTGAAATTCGACCCTCATGGTTTTACTGGTCATTGAAGGGTCGAGCTAACCAGAACGAGCGGACCAGAGCAGGCTAAACCTATCTACGTCACTAGGTCGTAAGCCCCGCCCAGAGCCATGTATGGCACGCCCACATCCCAGAGGAAGAACAGTGGACAGAAGCTAGGTGAGCGAAAGACAGCGAAGCACTCTCGGAAGAGAAGGGTTTTTTACAAGTTTTTTAAAGGTAGGGAGGGATATTGCTGTTCTTGTCGCAACTGGTAGGTCATTCCACCATTTGGGGACAACCACAGAGAAAAGTTTAGAGTGACCTCGCTTTGTGAGAGGCGAGGGTACACATAGATGATTTGTGTGAGCGGATCGCAACGCCCTGGACTTGCGTTTTGTATGTGACCCTCACACCAAACATGACACTCCACTGATGAGGTGTGTCCTCCTTACCCCATCTTGAGGATTGCTGCTTCAAGCCTTTGCAACTTTTCAGGTTTGATGACTTTGTGTAACATTTACTTGCCTGTGTTCAAGGAAGCAGTGCAAAAGTACACACAAGGAAGTGATACCAAAAATCTGGCAGTATGATTTAGGCAGAGGTTGTCATTTGATCCATAATAGCTGTTCATATCTGCGGCTAAATGTTTTCTGCTTGGCCACATTCCAGATCTGCATGAGGGTATGTCGGATGAGTGAACTCGGCATTCCAAGATTTTGGTCATCTGAGTCACACCTAATGCTGCACACTTACAAAGTTCATGCTCAAAGATGCACAACCATCATCATACAGCTTGTTTTCCCCATGCTCTGTATACGGATTTTATTCAGGTGACAATGACATTTCGGCCAGTGGCCTTCTTCAATTAGGGGGGAGATATGTCCTCTACCAAGTGTTTTACCACAGTTTCCTAATGTAGCCCTAATATATATATATATTTATGAATATTTAGTATTTAGCCTATTATAGGAATGTTCTATACTATATCATCTGACTCTCCTACTTGACTGCTTGTTGAACGCTAAAGCAGTTTGAGCTGCAGTACATATCTGAAATCAAGTTGAACAAGGTTTAATCTCAGGACACATCGCCTCTCCAATGACCCAGGGACAAGTGACATCAAATGACTGACACATAGAATTCAACGCAGTTGGAAAATAATCAACTGAGGCTTGATGATGGTCCAATGGGTGCAGTCCAATCAGCTACTCTGTGATCGATTGCTTATTGAGCTTCAATTAAGAAGGCAGTTAAGAAGGGTCTTAAGATGTTGGTTAAGGAGGACATTGAGAAGGCATCTGGGAAACACTCTTATCTTAAGGCTCCCTTTTAGTGGATCTCTTCTTAAGAGCCTCTGTAAGAGGGCTTTTAACTGGGACACCTGCCCATTGTCTCCTGAATAAAATCAGTAGCCTATACGGAGCCAGAGGGCTAAGCACCTTTATTTTAATTTCAAAGTTTCCACGCAGAGAAGATGGATTGCACTCAGTTTACTTTTAACAGTTTTACTTGTTTTTGTTTTGGTTTTTTTTTTACTTATTTGAAGTAGGGTAACCGCAAACGGTTCAGCTTTTGATGGCTTTTTGTCAGTGTGTGTCAAAAAGTAAAAGTTAAAGTTTACGCCATTGACTGTACGGTTTATGCCAGCAGCCAGCACCTCAAAAACACTCTTTGGTGCACGTTACTTCCTTCTTTTCAGTAGCTTCAATAGTTTCCACTGTCACGGTACCACTGTGCTACTTGTTGAGTTAGGCTACCGCGCAAGCACAATTGGGGAGTAGGTTAACAAGTTAGGGTACGCGTTAGTAGTAGTCTTTTAAGTTCATGTACTTTTTTGATCCCTTGAGGGAAACTGGTTGCCAGCAGCAGTGTCCAGGGAGCAGTGTGGGGTTAGGGGTCTTGCTTTTGTGGCACTTCAGGCGTGTTTCACTGGTCGGGTATCGATCGAACTAGTTACCCTTCGGTGTCAAGCACGTAGCCTTACCCAGTGGTCCATGGCTGCCCTAGGGTTAGTCATGTGGTAAAGTGCACAGTGGAACAGTTTATGTGTCACTCTGTGAGATAAAAAGCATAAGGGCTGATGCGTCATCATCCCAATCTTTTCTTCTTTCCTTGGAAAGTTTAACACTTTGTGTTTGATTTTTATTTAGATACTTTCACATTCACTGCCATCTGATGCCATCTGCAAATGGAGGATTCTTTGCCAGAAGCAAACTTTTGAGGGATACAATTATTATTATTATTATTATTAACCTTTCCAATTACTTTAGAGAATGATAAAACACACGGCAATGTACCTCTATTACTATGTGTGTTTGGTTTGTTGTGTGTTTTTTTTTAATTACAATAATCAGATATGATTTAGTGAGTGAAGTGGAATGAGGAAATTTTCTCATGCGAATCTGTTCTGAGGATTTCACCTCCTCATACTTGTCTAAAGCACATGATGATTGAGCATTGTGCATCACTTGTGCGTGAAGGAGTGGAATTCCTTTTGACACTCTCAACACTCTCAGAAATGAAGGCACATAATTGTCACACTGGTAGTACCCTCGAAACCACACATAAGTGTACTTTTAACCACTGTTTTACAACTAGTTTGTACAGAAATAAGGGAACAGTAGAGGTACAAATCTGTATGTTAAGGTGCAATCAGCATTAAGCTACCCCTAAAGGCTAATATTTTGGTAACTTAAGGTACTGATGTGTACCCATTCAGCTCTGGAGAAGGTACAAACTAGTTGTAAAACAGTTGTTAGAAGGTACAATTATGTGCAGTAATCCAACAAAAAAGAGAAGTTCTACGCGCTTCTGCAGACAAACCAGCGCAACCAGGGCAGGACCAGGAAATGCAACAAAAGATAGAAGCTGGCGCAACTTGGATGTCTTAGTGTTTTCAAATTTAATAAACGTGCATGACAAAGACTGACGTTTCGATGTTAAAGCAACATCTTCTTCAGAGTCCAACGTCAGTCTTTGTCATGCACGTTTATTAAATTTGAAAACACTAAGACATCCAAGCTGTGCCGGCTTCTATCTTTTTTTGTACAATTATGTGCCTTAGAGGGTACTGCCGGTGTGACAAGTACAAGTACAATTCTGTACCTTCTTTTCAATTATGAACCAGCTGTCAGTACATGTAAAATGAAGCCATTACTGTATTATGAAATTACTGACGTTAATTACAGAACATTAATTACTACATGGGTGACTGACATATGTTATGTCTGGCATTTTCTCGATGGGGAAATATGCTGAACTCAAAAACCCCGGGCACACACAAGGAAGTATTGTGAGTTGAGTCAAGTAAGGCTTGGAATATACTCACAGGTATGCGTACGGATTGCAGCAGCCAGTTTCTCTAGCCGTTATTAAAGATTTGGCAGGTGGTTCGTAAGTCATAATTTATTGAAAGGAATTTTGTTTATCTGTTTTGACTATTTAAAAGACAGCATAGACACTGACATAGATATACAACAGATATACAACATACACCAAGTAAGCCCTTTATTGTGCAATGTCACGGCATGTAACACCATAATAAGAAGGGGTTTTGTGAGTCCACAGTTTTGTTGTTATTTATTATTTGATGATAATTAAAAGTGTAAAAGTGTTCATATAACAAGCAACAACAAAGACAAAAAATGAGAACCAACAATTAACAAATCACTGAATGTGATTATTTTTATGTGATTTAATGTGATCTATTTTTTTTCGTCCATGTTGACAGGTATGGCAGTATCCAGGGGAGCATCAGTCCTTTTCATAATTATCTGTTGTGTTTCGGTCACGGGAGCATTTTATGAATCTGCTTTTTCTCAGGTAAATGCGAATGTTGTAATTAACATTGGCCTTTTCAAGTAAAGTAATAAGTGTCTCTTTATATTTTCTTGCAGCAGTCTAGAATTTAACAAAACAATTTCAAATGCCTGCATAACATTATACACACATATAGGGATATCTTTTAGTATGAAATTAATACAATATCATCCTTTTTTTCACAATCCATAGCTCACTAACGAACACGGAATTCAACTCCACCTTCGAACAAAACGGTCTAGTATGTATTCAGTTTCAAAGTTTCACTTCATCGCTTTAAAACAAGCAGCTGATTGTATAGTGCTTTGTAGGACTGTCTTAGCTACACTGGCTAAAGCATTAAAAATATATAATGTTTAGATTATTTGTGTGAATACATAAAATGCATATTCTAATTGAAGTACATTGGATTGGACAGATTTTGACTTACATTCATCGTTCTTTTCAGCTTCACAGAGCTCTAGATTCCTACTTGAGGTTGATGTAAACGTTGCCGACCAGGATGTTGTTAACAGTCTGAGATCTGTTGTGGGCAATTTCAGCTATCCCTTGCAGCTGCAAAGTAATAACATCACCGAGATTGATGTCTCAGCTGGTAAGAAATGTATATAAAATTTGCTAGAATGGAATAGGAAAGAACCTTCTCAGTAAATGTTTAAAAAACATTACGATTTCACATGACTTTTCCTATAGCTTAAAAACATTAACAACATGGTTGTGCTGATTCTCAGTGTCTGTGCTGCACTGTAAACCCGGATAAGTTAATACAACTCAAAACTTTTGATGTAACTGATTACGTCAATAGTTTTGAGTACATTAACTATATATTTTAATTAAAGTTAATTTAAAAGTTTAAGTACATGAATTTTGTACTTAAACTTTTAAATTAACTTTAATTAAAATATATAGTTAATGTACTCAAAACTATTGACGTAATCAGTTACATCAAAAGTTTTGAGTTGTATTGACAATCCGGGTTTACAGTGTGTGTCTGTGTTGACTGTAGTGTGTTCACCAAACGGCACCGAATACCAGTGTCGCTGTGAGGAGCAGTATTTTCTGTTTTACAACACCTGTGCCACCTATGGCGCGTGTGATGACATCATCAATCAGCAATGTGGATGCATCAACTCACTTCCGTACAGTACACCCCTGTGTCAAAAAGGTATGTGTACATTACTATGCACATATGTAACACATTTGCTGATTTCTCTGACTTCACTTACTACGGCAATGCCTTAATGGACTGGTACGCAGGAGTGGACCAACCAGTTTGAGAAAGTAAAAGTCCTGCTATGTGTATTCCTTCTGCCTGTACGCTTAACATAGGTAATTTCACTAATTATCTGATCTACCTACCTAGAAGTCAAGTCAAGTCAAGTCAGCTTTATTGTCAATTCTTCACATGTGCTAGACATATAAGGAATTGAAATCACGTTTCTTACTGGCCCATACGTAGACAAGACAGGACAAATATTAAAGAAAGACATTAAACATAAAAGTGCACGTCAGGACATTAGACATTAATAAGTAAAGTGAAGGGCGGACAATACCTACTACTTTGAGGTATTTGTGTTCTTACTGTCCTGAGTGTAACATGAGTGTAACATGTTATTATTATTATTATTATTTGATTTATTTGTTGTAGAGGGACAATGTACATTAATTGACATTTTACAGAGAAAATGTAAAAGCACCCAATTATAGCCAAAAGTTTCCATTGGTAGTCCCCCCTGCCAGGAGGTAAATGGCAGTTACCTATCAATTAAAAGAATAAATTACAAGCAAAAAGTAAGCAAGTAATAAGACAGTCACAATATAAAACAAATGCAATCCCTCCCAACCCCAACACACACCCACATCCACACATCTTGTAACATTATATGTTGTGCTATGCGCAAATATTGGCCAAGTTCGTGCAAAATAATGGCGAGGGGTAGGGGTAAGTAGGAGGGAACACACAATACACTGTAAACCCGGATTGTCAATACAACTCAAAACTTTTGATGTAACTGATTACGTCAATAGTTTTGAGTACATTAACTAAAAAGTGAACTTTAAAAGTTTAAGTACAAAATTAATGTACTTAAACTTTTAAATTAACTTTAATTAAAATATATAGTTAATGTACTCAAAACCATTGACGTAATCAGTTACATCAAAAGTTTTGAGTTGTATTAACTTATCCGGGTTTACAGTGTAGGAGGATGACCCTTGAGAGGCTGCTCAGGCTTGGACACATCAGACTGCAACACTCTTTTTGTGCTATGTGCAATAATTGACCAAGTTGGTGCAAACATGGTGCAAAAGGGCATGTAGTGCAAAGAATATGTCAGTCATATTCCAGGGAGGTCCAGGGAGATCTGAGGCTCAGAGTTTTTGGGGGAGTGCTGTCTTTGGGCAGATCTCTCTTTTAGCAGGAGAACACAAGACAGCATTTCTTGCAGCTTGGTAGCGCCAGTAAAGAGGACATTCATTCCTCTTTATATACTGTATACTGTATACATATGACAGATCCGTTGTTTGTCTGGCCTGCATTCTCCTGGCGTAGTGGTCTGGACAGTGTCGTCATTCTGTCTCTCTCTCTCTCTCTCTCTATCTCTCTCTCTATCTCTCTATCTCCCTCTCTCTCTCTCTCTCCCTCTCTCTCTCTCTCTCTGCTGCTCAGATGTCTGTGGTCAGAGTCAGCTCTGTGGTCCCAACTCCAACTGCACAAATGTATTGGGAGGACATACCTGCTCTTGCTGGCCTGGGTACAACACCACGGATCCCACGTGTGAAATCAGTCAAAGCAACCCGTGTTTAGGTGAGCTATTCTACAGCCATAAATTGTTCAGAATTACTTGCTATGTAGTTGGTTTGCAAACATTTTCATGTTATTACAATTCAACACTGATCTCAAAAACAGTCTGTTTCCACCAGCTAAATCTGACTGACAAGTTGTATTTTAGCATATCCTTTAACATTTCAGTACTCCACTGGAAAAAATTGGCATAACCAGAAAGTGCAGAAACGGATAACTGATATAGGTTTGATTAAACTGATATAGGTTCGGTCTTTGATTTAATGTACATCTATTTTTAAATGCTTCTAGCTCAAGACTATGTTCATTCATTCATTCACATGATTGCTTTTGAAAAAGCTGGGGTTTCAATGCATCTACCGATAAAGAGGAGTAACTTGAAAAATATAATTTTTGTGACTTTGTCTGTGTTTCCTGTGTGCTCCTGATTTGTTTTTCTATCATCCAAATTCAAATGGCAGCAACACTATTGGACACTAGAACACTGCATTTTGGGGAACTTACAGAGATTTGCCAATTATCACTGACAACCACTGTAAAAATCAATTCTCAATGCACAGTAGCTGAACAGAACTCTGAAAACGATTATTGTATATTACAACTAAGTTACAGTGTAATCCCCTTTTTAGATATAAACGAATGTGTTCAGACACCAAACATATGTGGACCCAACTCAAACTGCTCCAATAACGACGGAGGCTACAGCTGTACCTGCTTGACTGGATACCAGGTGACCAATGCAGGCCAGTCTGTAAGTGACAGCAACCCATGCACAGGTAAATTAAACATGAAATCCTTATTTTCTTCAACACAACATTGTTAAACTGTTAAAGCACTTGGAGCTACATCATTTTTATGAAATGTGCTATACAAGTAAAGAATATTATTATTATTATTATTATTATTATTATTATTATTATTATTATTATTATTATTAATAAGAGTGGATATAACGTAGCCAATCACAGTTTGCGGAGTAGTCCCAGCAATCCCTGTACAGATAAAATAACACCATGAGGTTCCTCACATACAATGACAGAGTGACAGTGTGGTAATATTGCTGCATTTCAGAAAGATGGTATTTTTATTAATTGGAAATTATAATGTTTTTGTAGATGTAAACGAGTGCACTGACACACCCAACATATGTGGACCCAACTCAAACTGTAAGAATACCAATGGAAGCTACAGCTGTGCCTGTGTGAATGGCTATGAAGTGACTAATGGGGGCCAAAGCATCAGCCAGAGTAATCAGTGCAGAGGTAGATATACTACACGAGACTCATTCTTTCACATGTGACTTGGTGTTGTCATCAGATGTAATATAGGTTAACCTCTCTTTAGATGTGGATGAATGCCTTCAGACTCCATCAGTCTGTGGTCCAAACTCATTCTGCAGCAACACCATTGGAGACTACAGTTGTACATGTCAGAGTGGCTATAATGTCACTAATCCCAGTTTAAGAAGCAGTCCTGACAATCCATGTAAAGGTATGATTGTTTCTAGAAAAGATTTGAAGCACATTGGCTCAGTAAATAGTGTTCTACTTCAGTCAGCATGTTATCGTTGTGTTTTGCAGATATACATGAATGTGTTGAGACACCTAATATATGTGGACCCAACTCACATTGTGCCAACTACAATGGAAGTCACAACTGTTCCTGTTTCAGTGGATACCAAGTGACCAATGCAAGCCAACCCATAAGCAACAGCAACCCATGCATAGGTAAATAAAATCAGAAAATCACCATACTAGTGCAGAGCCCGTAGAAGATGTGCCAGAGTATTATGTTTTTTGTATAGGCTACCTTATTGTTTAACTGGGTGATATCAAGTGAAAGGAAGTCTACATACACTACATTGCACTGAGTAAGTTGTGAGATTTTCATTAGCCGCGGTTAGTGAATGCCTTCATCAGTCCACCAGAAACTCCATCAGTCTGTGGTCTGTCAGATATAGCCCTTCTGTTTAAGTGCCAGCAGTCTAGATCATATCACTTCCCTTCTTCCATTGTTCCCCTTTTCTTTGCACTGCGCCCTCTTTTTAGGTCATGACTTAAAAAGAGGACGCAGTGCAAAGAAAAGAGGAATGAATACAAAAACATTGATGGGAGAATTTAATCCTCATCAATTTACTCTGCATTATCACTGTTAGATGACTGATAATTGAACATATTTGAGAGGATATCAAAGTTATCAACAGTAGTCCATGTAGCCTTACAACGATTTGTAATTTTACTGGTTATAGCCATTGATGAACCCACAGATAGGTAATGATAAGAATGAAAGTGTGTGTTATTCCTTTCCACCTTCTCATGAATTGACACTACTTCTAGAACTGCTGTCCTACAATGTTGAAGTAGAGGTCAACATAACGTCTGAGCTTGTGGATGTGCTTCGGGGCATTCTGAATAATCTCTCTCTGACTTTGGATAACCTGTTCAAAATTACTGAAGCTTCTATCACAACAGGTGAGAATATTGAGAATTTAATACATGTAGTGCACATGAATTCAAACAAAGATGTTTTTTTCTCAGAATTGCCAGCTGTCATTGTCTGCCTGTACTTTTCAGCCCATTTTGTTTTAATAACATCTAATTTTTTCTCTCTCTCTTTCTCTCGGTCTCTGTTTCTCTAAAACACACACACACACACACACACACACACACACACACTGTGCGCTTTTCTATTATCCTTTTGCACTATATTGAAGTATATATTTTATTTTTGCCTTGCTAGTGTGTTCTCCCAATGGCACCTCATACCAGTGCAGATGTGAGGATCAGTTCTACTGGCCCTGTGACAAATGTAATGATTATGAACACTGCGATGACATCATCAACAACACGTGTGGATGTATAAATGCCATCCCTGCTGACCAAGAGTATTGCCAGCCAAGAACAAGTACATTCAATGGATATTCTAATGTTGTTTTTCAGAGACATTATATTGATTGATTATACAGTATGTGACGATTCTGTATGTGTACCAAATCTCAGCAATTTGACAGTTTTGCCTAAACCTTAAACAACCTTACAAATAGTATTCCAGAATTAGGATGTAACTGGACTGCTAATATTTTATACTAAAACTTGTTTTTATGTTATGTTATGGTACGTTATGTTACGTTACATTAAAGTTACATTATGTTAAAGTTACATTATGTTAAAGTTACGTTACGTTATGCTTTGCTGCGTTATGCTATGCTATATTATGTTATGTTATGTTATGTTATGTTATGTTGTGTTATGTTGTGTTATGTTATGTTACTTTATGTTATGTGTACCATTCTCCTTTAACTTCCATACTCTGTAATACCTGTATTAACAGACTTGACTGACTGTCCAGTGGCACCGGCAGTGCCAACGGCAGTGGGTAAGTACTGTATGCTCTTAGTTAATATCTTAATCATTCTGATTGTCCTAATTACGTCAGAATAAACACGAAAATGTATTTCTTCAATAACAATCATGTCCCATAAAACATGTTGTGCATGCCTCTTTTCACACAAGATGGTGACATATGTTTTCTTTTTGTGAGAGCAGCAGAAGATGTTGATGAGTGCTCCAACAATTCAACAATCTGCGGTCCAAACTCAGTCTGCAGCAACACCATTGGAGACTACAACTGTACATGCTGGAGTGGATATGCAGTTACAAACACAAGTCAAAGAATCAGTGAGGAAAATACTTGCATAGGTGAGCTGCTGTGATCCCAAGCAAAAGACATGTGCTACACATAAAGATGCATTGCTGGGGGGCTGCTGTGGTGCATTTGGCTACGGCACCGAAACCATTTACATGGGGATCCAGGTTCAAATCCAGCTTGAGGGCATTTCCCAATCCCACCCCATCTCTCTTCCACTCACTTCCTGTGTCTCTCTTCACTTTCCTATCTGATTAAAGGGCGAAAAAGTGCAGTGCATAACTCTGTTACTTATCCTACATCTAATTTTATATCTCCTTCCTCAGTAACCTGCTCTTTGCAGGCATTTACGTCTTAAAACGGTCTGTTTGTACATAGTCCTGCCTTTGTAAATTTCTGAAACAAATGTGTTTGGAATGATCCTCAGAATCAGAGTCAATATTCCAGCCAGGCAACAATGTTTTGCTACATCAAGGAAAACTGACACCTTGGTACTTTGAATGCTCCTATCTTCTGTTCATCCCACTTCCTTATGTGATGTCATCCATTGTTGTCATCGTAGTCAGCTGTATGTTAAATGTAATACAGCCAAAGCCAAGGAAATTAGCACCATGTTCATCAAAAAACAAAGAAAACAAATGTTAGAGTAAAGTGAATGTTGATGCGTGAGAATTCAGATGGTGCTATTTGGCATGAACCCAAGCTTCAGGCCAACTGATCATTAGTAAATATTGCATAAAAAAACTAAACAAAAAAGTCTTGTTGATATGAAATATTTTCAACTATATGTTGTTTGTTGTTCTAGATGTAGATAAATGCCTTGAGATGCAGTTTTTCAAAATGAAAGTATGGGTTTTTTTCTGGATTTCAGAATGACATTTTTCAATTGGAAATTATGTTTTTCACAGATATAAATGAATGCACTGACACACCCAACATATGTGGACCCAACTCAAACTGTAAGAATACCAATGGAAGCTACAGCTGTGCTTGTGTGAATGGCTATGAAGTGACTAATGGAAGCCAAAGCATCAGCCAGAGTAATCAGTGCAGAGGTAGATATACTACATGAGAATCATTGTTTTACATGTGACTGGTGTTATCATCAGATGTTATATAAAATAACTTCTCTCTTTAGATGTGAATGAATGCCTTCAGAATCCATCAGTCTGTGGTCCAAACTCATTCTGCAGCAACACCATTGGAGACTACATTTGTACATGTTATAGTGGGTATAATGTCACTGATCCCAATTTAAAAAGCAGTCCTCACAATCCATGTAAAGGTAAGATTGTTTCTACAAAGGATAAGAAGCATCTTGGCTCTGTTATCTATCCATATGAGACATTCATGTCATCACTGTGTTTTGCAGATATACATGAATGTGTTGAGACACCTAATATATGTGGACCCAACTCACATTGTGCCAACTACAATGGAACTTACAACTGTTCCTGCTTTAGTGGATACCAAGTGACCAATGCAAGCCAACCCATAAGCAACAGCAACCCATGCATAGGTACATATAATCAGAAATTCATCATATATCTATTTTATAAATGTTACTGAACACTTTCCACAACATGACATTTTTACCATTGAATTTTTAGATGTGAATGAATGCCTTCAGACTCCATCAGTCTGTGGTCCAAACTCAGTCTGCAGCAACACCATTGGAGACTACAACTGTACATGTCAGAGTGGATATAACGTAGCCAATCACAGTTTGCGGAGTAGTCCCAGCAATCCCTGTACAGGTACAATAACACCATGAGGTCCTTCACATACAATGACATAACTCAATACAGTTTTTTCAAAACGACAGTGTGGTAATATTTCTACCTTTCAGAAAGATGGTATTTTTACTAATTGGAAATGATGATGTTTTTGTAGATGTAAACGAATGCACTGACACACCCAACATATGTGGACCCAACTCAAACTGTGAGAATGCCAATGGAAGCTACAGCTGTGCCTGTGTGAATGGCTATGAAGTGACTAATGGAAGCCAAAGCATCAGCCAGAGTAATCAGTGCAGAGGTAGATATCCTAGATGAGAACTATTGCTTTAAATATGATTGATGATCATTAGATATAATGTGGATGATCTTGTCTCTTTAGATGTGAATGAATGCCTTCAGACTCCATCAGTCTGTGGTCCAAACTCAGTCTGCAGCAACACCATTGGAGACTACAGTTGTACATGTCAGAGTGGATATAACGTAGCCAATAACAGTTCGCGGAGTACTCCCAGCAATCCCTGTACAGGTACAATAACACCATGAGGTCCCTCACATACAATGACATAACTCAAGACAGTTTTTCAAAATGACAGTGTGGTAATATTTCTGCATTTCAGAAAGATCGTATTTTTATTAATTGGAAATGATGATGTTTTTGTAGATGTAAACGAATGCACTGACACACCCAACATATGTGGACCCAACTCAAACTGTAAGAATACCAATGGAAGCCACAGCTGTGCCTGTGTGAATGGCTATGAAGTGACTAATGGAAGCCAAAGCATCAGCCAGAGTAATCAGTGCAGAGGTAGATATCCTAGATGAGAGCTATTGCTTTAAATATGATTGATGATCATTAGATATAATGTGGATGAGGATGTGATTTCAGAATGACATTTTTCAATTGGAAATTATGTTTTTCACAGATATAAATGAATGCACTGACACACCCAACATATGTGGACCCAACTCAAACTGTAAGAATACCAATGGAAGCTACAGCTGTGCCTGTGTGAATGGCTATGAAGTGACTAATGGAAGCCAAAGCATCAGCCAGAGTAATCAGTGCAGAGGTAGATATCCTAGATGAGAGCTATTGCTTTAAATATGATTGATGATCATTGGATATAATGTGGATGAGGATGTGATTTCAGAATGACATTTTTCAATTGGAAATTATGTTTTTCACAGATATAAATGAATGCACTGACACACCC
Organism: Setipinna tenuifilis; assembly: GCA_030347295.1. NCBI lineage: Eukaryota > Metazoa > Chordata > Actinopteri > Clupeiformes > Engraulidae > Setipinna > Setipinna tenuifilis. The sequence goes on along the minus strand of CM059282.1, from coordinate 25,156,589 downwards.
AACATATGTGGACCCAACTCAAACTGTGAGAATACCAATGGAAGCTACAGCTGTGCCTGTGTGACTGGCTATGAAGTGACTAATGGAAGCCAAAGCATCAGCCAGAGTAATCAGTGCAGAGGTAGATATACTACACGGAATTCATTATTTTACATGTGACTGGTGTTATCATCAGATGTTATATAAGGTAACTTCTCTCTTTAGATGTGAATGAATGCCTTCAGACTCCATCAGTCTGTGGTCCAAACTCATTCTGCAGCAACACCATTGGAGACTACATTTGTACATGTTATAGTGGGTATAATGTCACTGATCCCAATTTCAAAAGCAGTCCTCACAATCCATGTAAAGGTAAGATTGTTTCTACAAAGGATAAGAAGCATCTTGGCTCTGTTATCTATCCATATGAGACATTCATGTCATCACTGTGTTTTGCAGATATACATGAATGTGTTGAGACACCTAATATATGTGGACCCAACTCACATTGTGCCAACTACAATGGAACTTACAACTGTTCCTGCTTTAGTGGATACCAAGTGACCAATGCAAGCCAACCCATAAGCAACAGCAACCCATGCATAGGTACATATAATCAGAAATTCATCATATATCTATTTTATAAATGTTACTGAACACTTTCCACAACATGACATTTTTACCATTGAATTTTTAGATGTGAATGAATGCCTTCAGACTCCATCAGTCTGTGGTCCAAACTCAGTCTGCAGCAACACCATTGGAGGCTACAACTGTACATGTCAGAGTGGATATAACGTAGCCAATCACACTTTGCGGAGTAGTCCCAGCAATCCCTGTACAGGTACAATAACACCATGAGGTCCTTCACATACAATGACATAACTCAATACAGTTTTTCAAAATGACAGTGTGGTAATATTTTTGCATTTCAGAAAGATCGTATTTTTCTTAATTGGAAATGATGATGTTTTTGTAGATGTAAACGAATGCACTGACACACCCAACATATGTGGACCCAACTCAAACTGTAAGAATACCAATGGAAGCTACAGCTGTGCCTGTGTGAATGGCTATGAAGTGACTAATGGAAGCCAAAGCATCAGCCAGAGTAATCAGTGCAGAGGTAGATATCCTAGATGAGAGCTATTGCTTTAAATATGATTGATGATCATTAGATATAATGTGGATGAGGATGTGATTTCAGAATGACATTTTTCAATTGGAAATTATGTTTTTCACAGATATAAATGAATGCACTGACACACCCAACATATGTGGACCCAACTCAAACTGTGAGAATACCAATGGAAGCTACAGCTGTGCCTGTGTGAATGGCTATGAAGTGACTAATGGAAGCCAAAGCATCAGCCAGAGTAATCAGTGCAGAGGTAGATATACTACACGGAATTCATTATTTTACATGTGACTGGTGTTATCATCAGATGTTATATAAGGTAACTTCTCTCTTTAGATGTGAATGAATGCCTTCAGACTCCATCAGTCTGTGGTCCAAACTCATTCTGCAGCAACACCATTGGAGACTACATTTGTACATGTTATAGTGGGTATAATGTCACTGATCCCAATTTAAAAAGCAGTCCTCACAATCCATGTAAAGGTAAGATTGTTTCTACAAAGGATAAGAAGCATCTTGGCTCTGTTATCTATCCATATGAGACATTCATGTCATCACTGTGTTTTGCAGATATACATGAATGTGTTGAGACACCTAATATATGTGGACCCAACTCACATTGTGCCAACTACAATGGAACTTACAACTGTTCCTGCTTTAGTGGATACCAAGTGACCAATGCAAGTCAACCCATAAGCAACAGCAACCCATGCATAGGTACATATAATCAGAAATTCATCATATATCTATTTTATAAATGTTACCGAACACTTTCCACAACATGACATTTTTACCATTGAATTTTTAGATGTGAATGAATGCCTTCAGACTCCATCAGTCTGTGGTCCAAACTCAGTCTGCAGCAACACCATTGGAGGCTACAACTGTACATGTCAGAGTGGATATAACGTAGCCAATCACACTTTGCGGAGTAGTCCCAGCAATCACTGTACAGGTACAATAACACCATGAGGTCCTTCACATACAATGACATAACTCAATACAGTTTTTCAAAATGACAGTGTGGTAATATTTCTGCATTTGAGAAAGATGGTATTTTTACTAATTGGTAATGATGATGTTTTTGTAGATGTAAACGAATGCACTGACACACCCAACATATGTGGACCCAACTCAAACTGTAAGAATACCAATGGAAGCTACAGCTGTGCCTGTGTGAATGGCTATGAAGTGACTAATGGAAGCCAAAGCATCAGCCAGAGTAATCAGTGCAGAGGTAGATATCCTAGATGAGAGCTATTGCTTTAAATATGATTGATGATCATTAGATATAATGTGGATGAGGATGTGATTTCAGAATGACATTTTTCAATTGGAAATTATGTTTTTCACAGATATAAATGAATGCACTGACACACCCAACATATGTGGACCCAACTCAAACTGTGAGAATACCAATGGAAGCTACAGCTGTGCCTGTGTGAAAGGCTATGAAGTGACTAATGGAAGCCAAAGCATCAGCCAGAGTAATCAGTGCAGAGGTAGATATACTACACGGAATTCATTATTTTACATGTGACTGGTGTTATCATCAGATGTTATATAAGGTAACTTCTCTCTTTAGATGTGAATGAATGCCTTCAGACTCCATCAGTCTGTGGTCCAAACTCATTCTGCAGCAACACCATTGGAGACTACATTTGTACATGTTATAGTGGGTATAATGTCACTGATCCCAATTTAAAAAGCAGTCCTCACAATCCATGTAAAGGTAAGATTGTTTCTACAAAGGATAAGAAGCATCTTGGCTCTGTTATCTATCCATATGAGACATTCATGTCATCACTGTGTTTTGCAGATATACATGAATGTGTTGAGACACCTAATATATGTGGACCCAACTCACGTTGTTCCAACTACAATGGAACTTACAACTGTTCCTGCTTTAGTGGATACCAAGTGACCAATGCAAGCCAACCCATAAGCAACAGCAACCCATGCATAGGTACATATAATCAGAAATTCATCATATATCTATTTTATAAATGTTACTGAACACTTTCCACAACATGACATTTTTACCATTGAATTTTTAGATGTGAATGAATGCCTTCAGACTCCATCAGTCTGTGGTCCAAACTCAGTCTGCAGCAACACCATTGGAGGCTACAACTGTACATGTCAGAGTGGATATAACGTAGCCAATCACACTTTGCGGAGTAGTCCCAGCAATCACTGTACAGGTACAATAACACCATGAGGTCCTTCACATACAATGACATAACTCAATACAGTTTTTCAAAATGACAGTGTCGTAATATTTCTGCATTTGAGAAAGATGGTATTTTTACTAATTGGTAATGATGATGTTTTTGTAGATGTAAACGAATGCACTGACACACCCAACATATGTGGACCCAACTCAAACTGTAAGAATACCAATGGAAGCTACAGCTGTGCCTGTGTGAATGGCTATGAAGTGACTAATGGAAGCCAAAGCATCAGCCAGAGTAATCAGTGCAGAGGTAAATATCCTAGATGAGAGCTATTGCTTTAAATATGATTGATGATCATTACATATAATGTGGATGAGGATGTGATTTCAGAATGACAGTTTTCAATTGGAAATTATGTTTTTCACAGATATAAATGAATGCACTGACACACCCAACATATGTGGACCCAACTCAAACTGTGAGAATACCAATGGAAGCTACAGCTGTGCCTGTGTGAAAGGCTATGAAGTGACTAATGGAAGCCAAAGCATCAGCCAGAGTAATCAGTGCAGAGGTAGATATACTACACGGAATTCATTATTTTACATGTGACTGGTGTTATCATCAGATGTTATATAAGGTAACTTCTCTCTTTAGATGTGAATGAATGCCTTCAGACTCCATCAGTCTGTGGTCCAAACTCATTCTGCAGCAACACCATTGGAGACTACATTTGTACATGTTATAGTGGGTATAATGTCACTGATCCCAATTTAAAAAGCAGTCCTCACAATCCATGTAAAGGTAAGATTGTTTCTACAAAGGATAAGAAGCATCTTGGCTCTGTTATCTATCCATATGAGACATTCATGTCATCACTGTGTTTTGCAGATATACATGAATGTGTTGAGACACCTAATATATGTGGACCCAAGTCACGTTGTTCCAACTACAATGGAACTTACAACTGTTCCTGCCTTAGTGGATACCAAGTGACCAATGCAAGCCAACCCATAAGCAACAGCAACCCATGTATAGGTAAATGAAATCAGAAATTCATTATATATCTGTTTTTAGAAATGTTACTCAAAATCTTCCTCAACACAACATTTTTACCATCATATTTTCAGATGTGAATGAATGCCTTAAGACTCCATCAGTCTGTGGTCCAAACTCAGTCTGCAGCAACACCATTGGGGACTACAGTTGTGCATGTCAGAGTGGATATAATGTCACCAATCACAGTTTGCGGACTAGTCCCAACAACCCCTGTACAGGTAAAATAACTTTATGAGGTTCCTTACATATACTAAAATAACTTGATGCAGTTTTTTTTTAAAATGGAAGTATGGTTGTGTTTCTGGATTTCAGAATTACATTTTTCTATTTGGGAATTATGTTTTTCACAGATATAAATGAATGCATAGACACACCCAACATATGTGGACCCAACTCAAACTGTAAGAATACCAATGGAAGCCACAGCTGTGCCTGTGTGAAAGGCTATGAAGTGACTAATGGGGGCCAAAGCATCAGCCAGAGTAATCAGTGCAGAGGTAGATATACTACACAAAAATGATTGTTTTACACCTAAGTGGTGTTATCATCAGATGTAATATGACTGAACCTGTCTCTTTAGATGTGAATGAATGTCTTCAGACTCCATCAGTCTGTGGTCCAAACTCAGTCTGCAGCAACACCATTGGAGACTACAGTTGTACATGTCAGAGTGGATATAAGGTAGCCAATCACAGTTTGCAGAGTAGTCCCAGTAATCCCTGTAAAGGTAAGATTGTTTAAAAATATAAAATGTGTTTTTGTTCAGCTGAAAACAGTTGTGTGCCTCAGTTAGCATATTCATGTTGTCTTTGTGTTTTGCAGATATACATGAATGTGTTGAGACACCTAATATATGTGGACCCAACTCACATTGTGCCAACTACAATGGAACTTACAACTGTTCCTGCCTTAGTGGATACGAAGTCACCAATGCAAGCCAGCCCATAAGCAACAGCAACCCATGCAAAGGTAAAGTAATACATAAATGGGTTTAATATCTACCTATAAATATCTATCTATTTATTTTGTTTAAAAATATAAAATGTGTTTTTGTTCAGCTGAAAACAGTTGTGTGCCTCAGTTAGCATATTCATGTTGTCTTTGTGTTTTGCAGATATACATGAATGTGTTGAGACACCTAATATATGTGGACCCAACTCACATTGTGCCAACTACAATGGAACTTACAACTGTTCCTGCCTTAGTGGATACCAAGTCACCAATGCAAGCCAACCCATAAGCAACAGCAACCCATGCAAAGGTAAAGCAATACATAAATGGGTTTAATATCTACAGTATGTCTTCAAATGCTTCGTAAGTTTTTGTTCAAGACAGCATCATTTTCTTTATATTTGTAATTGTTAATGAATGCCTTTTAGACTTCCTCACATATCATGACATAACTCTATGGTGTTTGTCAAAATCTAAATATAATTATGTTTCTGGATTTCTAATAATTGGAAATTCTCTCTTTTGTAGATGTAAACGAATGCACTGACACACCCAACATATGTGGACCCAACTCAAACTGTGAGAACACCAATGGAAGCTACAGCTGTGCCTGTGTGAAAGGCTATGAAGTGACTAATGGGGGCCAAAGCATCAGCCAGAGTAATCAGTGCAGAGGTAGATATCCTAGATGAGAACTACTGCTTTAAATGTGATTGATGATCATTAGATATAATGTGGGTGACCTTGTCTCTTTAGATGTGAATGAATGCCTTCAGACTCCATCAGTCTGTGGTCCAAACTCAGTCTGCAGCAACACCAATGGAGACTACGGTTGTACATGTCAGAGTGGATATAATGTCACTAATCCCAGTTTAAGAAGCAGTCCTGACAATCCATGTAAAGGTACGATTGTTTACAAACAAAGTTTTGCTCAGTTGAAAAACAGTTGTGTACTTCAGTTAGCATGTTCATGTCATTGCTGTGTTTTGCAGATATACATGAATGTGTTGAGACACCTAATATATGTGGACCCAAGTCGCGTTGTTCCAACTACAATGGAACTTACAACTGTTCCTGCCTTAGTGGATACCAAGTCACCAATGCAAGCCAACCCATAAGCAACAGCAACCCATGTATAGGTAAATGAAATCAGAAATTCATTATATATCTGTTTTTAGAAATGTTACTCAAAATCTTCCTCAACACAACATTTTTACCATCATATTTTCAGATGTGAATGAATGCCTTAAGACTCCATCAGTCTGTGGTCCAAACTCAGCCTGCAGCAACACCATTGGGGACTACAGTTGTGCATGTCAGAGTGGATATAATGTCACCAATCACAGTTTGCGGACTACTCCCAACAACCCCTGTACAGGTAAAATAACTTTATGAGGTTCCTCACATATACTAAAATAACTTGATGCAGTTTTTTTAAAAAATGGAAGTATGGTTGTGTTTCTGGATTTCAGAATTACATTTTTCTATTTGGGAATTATGTTTTTCACAGATATAAATGAATGCATAGACACACCCAACATATGTGGACCCAACTCGAACTGTAAGAATACCAATGGAAGCTACAGCTGTGCTTGTGTGAATGGCTATGAAGTGACTAATGGGGGCCAAAGCATCAGCCAGAGTAATCAGTGCAGAGGTAGATATACTACACGAGAATTATTGTTTTACACCTAAGTGGTGTTATCATCAGATGTAATATGACTGAACCTGTCTCTTTAGATGTGAATGAATGTCTTCAGACTCCATCAGTCTGTGGTCCAAACTCAGTCTGCAGCAACACCATTGGAGACTACAGTTGCACATGTCAGAGTGGATATAAGGTAGCCAATCACAGTTTGCAGAGTAGTCCCAGTAATCCATGTAAAGGTAAGATTGTTTAAAAATATAAAATGTGTTTTTGTTCAATTGAAAACAGTTGTGTACCTCAGTTAGCATATTCATGTTGTCTTTGTGCATTGCAGATATACATGAATGCGTTGAGACAACTAATATATGTGGACCCAACTCACATTGTTCCAACTACAATGGAACTTACAACTGTTCCTGCCTTAGTGGATACCAAGTCACCAATGCTAGCCAGCCCATAAGCAACAGCAACCCATGCAAAGGTAAAGCAATACATAAATGGGTTTAATATCTACAGTATGTCTTCAAATGCTTCGTAAGTTTTTGTTCAAGACAGCATCGTTTTCTTTATATTTGTAATTGTTAATGAATGCCTTCAGACTTCCTCACATTTCATGACATAACTCTATGGTGTTTGTCAACATACTTAAATATAATTATGTTTCTGGATTTCTAATAATTGGAAATTCTCTCTTTTGTAGATGTAAACGAATGCACTGACACACCCAACATATGTGGACCCAACTCAAACTGTGAGAACACCAATGGAAGCTACAGCTGTGCCTGTGTGAAAGGCTATGAAGTGACTAATGGGGGCCAAAGCATCAGCCAGAGTAATCAGTGCAGAGGTAGATATACTACACGAGAATTATTGTTTTACACCTAAGTGGTGTTATCATCAGATGTAATATGACTGAACCTGTCTCTTTAGATGTGAATGAATGTCTTCAGACTCCATCAGTGTGTGGTCCAAACTCAGTCTGCAGCAACACCATTGGAGACTACAGTTGTACATGTCAGAGTGGATATAAGGTAGCCAATCACAGTTTGCAGAGTAGTCCCAGTAATCCCTGTAAAGGTAAGATTGTTTAAAAATATAAAATGTGTTTTTGTTCAGTTGAAAACAGTTGTGTACCTCAGTTAGCATATTCATGTTGTCTTTGTGTTTTGCAGATATACATGAATGTGTTGAGACAACTAATATATGTGGACCCAACTCACATTGTGCCAACTACAATGGAACTTACAACTGTTCCTGCCTTAGTGGATACCAAGTCACCAATGCAAGCCAACCCATAAGCAACAGCAACCCATGCAAAGGTAAAGCAATACATAAATGGGTTTAATATCTACAGTATGTCTTCAAATGCTTGTTTAGTTTTTGTTCAAGACAGCATCGTTTTCTTTATATTTGTAATTGTTAATGAATGCCTTCAGACTTCCTCACATTTCATGACATAACTCTATGGTGTTTGTCAAAATATAAATATAATTATGTTTCTGGATTTCTAATAATTGGAAATTCTCTCTTTTGTAGATGTAAACGAATGCATTGACACACCCAACATATGTGGACCCAACTCACACTGTGAGAACACCAATGGAAGCTACAGCTGTGCCTGTGTGAAAGGCTATGAAGTGACTAATGTGGGCCAAAGCATCAGCCAGAGTAATCAGTGCAGAGGTAGATATCCTAGATGAGAACTACTGCTTTAAATGTGATTGATGATCATTAGATATAATGTGGGTGACCTTGTTTCTTCAGATGTGAATGAATGCCTTCAGACTCCATCAGTCTGTGGTCCAAACTCAGTCTGCAGCAACACCAATGGAGACTACGGTTGTACATGTCAGAGTGGATATAATGTCACTAATCCCAGTTTAAAAAGCAGTCCTGACAATCCATGTAAAGGTACGATTGTGTACAAACAAAGTTTTGCTCAGTTGAAAAACAGTTGTGTACCTCAGTTAGCATATTCATGTCATTGCTGTGTTTTGCAGATATACATGAATGTGTTGAGACACCTAATATATGTGGACCCAAGTCGCGTTGTTCCAACTACAATGGAACTTACAATTGTTCCTGCCTTAGTGGATACCAAGTGACCAATGCAAACCAACCCATAAGCAACAGCAACCCATGCACAGGTAAAGCAATACATAAATTGGTTTGATATCTATGTCTTAAAATGCTTATTAAGTTTTTGTTCAACACAACATTGTTATTGTCGTTTCAGATGTGAATGAATGCCTTCAGACTCCATCAGTCTGTGGTCCAAACTCAGTCTGCAACAACACCATTGGAGACTACAGTTGTACATGTCAGAGTGGATACCAGGCGAACCAGCCCATAAGTAACAGCAATCCATGCACAGGTAAATGGGAAAAGATTAATGCAGACCTAGCGTCAACAACTAACACTGACAATAACAATGGAAGCTTCAGCTCTTCCTGTGTGAATGGTTATGAACTGACTAAAGCAAACGAAAGCTTAATGCAGAGATATGTAGCCATAATGGATAGATGGATAGATAGATAGATAGATAGATAGATAGATAGATAGATAGATAGATAGATAGATAGAGAGATAGAGAGAGAGAGAGACAGACAGACAGACAGACAGACAGACAGACATAACTGGTGTTATCATGAGATAAGAGAACTCCATAAAAAGACTGATTGCTTAACCCCACACTTACATCCTCATTCCTCTGTAGTTTTTAGATCATGCAAAGTGGATGTCTAAGGACATCAGGTATGATTTCCAATTGGTATTTAAAGGCAAGCACCACTATTTTAGCTTCTTAGCATGATGGGTGATTGTGTAAGATTTGTGTAAGACTAACGTTTTAAACTGATTGTGTGGTAACAACAAGCTATAAAGCTATACTTTTGAGTGGATATTGAGGTACAGATACAAGCAAACCTGTAGATAGCAATGAATACATAGGCAAATAGTTTCAAAATGTCTTGGTCAGGGGAAAAAAGCATTATGAGATGGTCAACTAAGGCAAACTCATTGGGAACACTCTGATGAATGTAATAATGATTTGTGTTCTGATGCTGTTGGGAAGAAGAAATAGCACAAAGGCTTTTCATGACTGATAGAACACCAGTGTGATATTTGTTGACTGAACTAACCTTTTCCAGTAATCCAGTAATCCGTATTCCAGTAATGTATGGATTTTCTTTTTAAAAATGTTCTCCCTTTTTAATTTTGGTACCACCAATTGTAATTGTTAATTGTGTAAAAGCCATTAGTATTGACTGTCATTGTTGTTTAAAGGGGCCCTCCCGTCAAAAAACACTTTTAGTAGCTCTATTTACAATGTGATGGGTCACAACAAGCAGTATATGCACGCAGCATTCCAAGACGTGAAATTCGACCCTCATGGTTTTACTGGTCATTGAAGGGTCGAGCTAACCAAAACGAGCGGATCAGAGCATGCTAAACCTATCTACGTCACTAGGTCGTAAGCCCTGCCCAGAGCCATGTATGGCAAGCCCACATCCCAAAGGATTGGTGGACAGAAGCTAGGTGAGCAAAAGACACCGAATTTGCCCAATTAGAGGTGCCTTATTGACACGTCATGGCTATTCACAAGGCACACCGGAAAAGCCAGTCGTTCAACCACTAGACCTGTTATAGCTTACAGAAAACAGCGTCAAACAAGAGATCTAGGACATAATTTTTCACAGAAATGATTGCACAATGCAATCACCCATAGTGGCGACACAGAAATATGAATAAAAATAACGATGGAAGTTCCCCTTTAAATAAGAAGATTGGGGTTTCGCGTATCACTGCAGGTTGGCTGCACTTGCACCCCAACCGTGCATTCACCTCTGCTACCCAAATACCTAGTCAGTAGTTATTCCCTGTATATCATATAGGGATATATATATATATATATCATATATATTATGATCTGATTGCAGTCATACCTACAACCCCACCAACAACAACCACTCCTACACCGACAACAACAACAACAAGTCCCACAACAACAACAACAAGTCCCACAACAACAACAACAACAAGTGCAACAACAACAACAACTACCACAACAACAACAACTACCACAACAACAACTACAACAACTGCAACTACAACAACTACAACTACTACGCCAGCAAGTATGGACCAATAATGTTTAGAGCTGTATTTAACCATACTATATTTCATTAATTTTACATATAGTAACACCCATGACATGTTCTTGTGTGACTTATAATGTTCTTACAAGTTAATAGCAACAGTAACAATGTTTGAATATATAATGTTTGTTTTGTAAACGCTCTGGTGGATAATGATATCAAATAGATTTGTTATGCCTGTGTTCATTAATGAATGCTCTCAAATAACCAGTTACTTACTACTTATATGTCATTTTAGATTGCTGATAATTCGTTATTTTAAAGTGCTGTACATATCTTTTTGCAGGGACGTCATCAGCAATGAGCCTGACTTTAAATATGCAGTTTAAAGCTAGTTTAGCTGATCGAAACAGTCAAGACTTTCGCGACCTGTCTAGCGGGGTGCGAAGAGCAGTAAGTATAAACTGTAAACAAAGAATCACTTGTTTACAATAATATGCTCCTGTTTTACTTTATTTTACTGTTCCTGGTACATCAATTAGGTGCAGTGTAACAAAGCATGTAACTACATGTAACATTATCTACTTACACTGTATCATAGGGTTAGGGTTACAGTAGGGTCAGGGTTAGGGTTAGTGTTAGGTATGTACAGTGTAAGTACATAACATTACATGTTGTTACATGTAGATAAGAAAGGTATAGTTGTACATAATGTCACATGTTGTTACACACTTTGTTACACTGTAACAGGGATAGTAAAATAAAGTGAAACCCTGATTGTTAACTGTTACAAATTCTTACAAACACAAACTGTTCATTTTCCTTTTCTTTTTCAATTACAGATTGACAACACTTACAGTGGTGTAACTGGGTATCAATCTGCGTCGGTGGCAAGATTCAGGTAAAAAAAAAATGTGGCTATGTGCTTCGGCACCTTATTAAACCCTACCTGGTTTCTTTGCCCTAAAGTATGTTTTGACTCTGGATGCCCATGTAAGCTGACAAGTCTTGAAAAAATGAAATGATGTATTTCATTGCTGAGAAAGAGTGTAGACGTCATCTTTACTAGTCAAATGACAGACATAACCCATCAAGATGTCCTCTCCATCTCGGCAGTAACACAAGGGGTGTGTTTGTAAATTCAATCTGCCACTCTAAAAATGGAACTGCTTTGTAGTGCGAAAAGCCTGAGCATTCCTTTTCTCTTTGAATTAAAGAATGAGCATTTTTGTTTACATAAGTGGACCTAACTGAAATAGGTAAATGAAGACTTTTATGTTGAATTCAGATGTTGCTCATCTCACTTTTCAGCTCAATGTCAATGATCAACATAATGTACATTGGACTGCGAAAAACGATACCATTATACTGTTGTGAGACTAATAAAATCCATGTTTTAGCATGTGTTAGCATCTGTCATACAGCTGGATTCACCAGTGACACAACCAGCTAGTGTGACGTCACACTCCACTGCTCTCCCTCTTCGTTTGACGTTCCGGAGTGTGCTCTTAAAGCTCTTGGAGTGTGACACTAAATAAATGAAAAACAGTTCTAGAAGTGCCCCCTAGGAGTGGTAGTTTATGAATGCACCCTAGGTGAATGCCCCACCCACCCACCCCTCTTTTCATTGCTTCTCTTGTGACCCAGTGGTCAAAAGTCTCACTATTACAAGTTGAAACTTATTTCCATCAGCTGTTGCCAATGGAGCATAAAGCCTGCATAGCATCTTCCATTGCTCTGCTCATATTTGTCATGTGTTCACCTTTGGATCTTCTACTGCATATGTTTACAGGCAAGGAAGTGTGATAGCTGATGTAACCATGATTCATAATAATAAAATAGACTGGGGTCAACAAAGTAACGCACTGGTCACAAATCTCAACAACCAAGGTTATCCAGTTGCTGACGACTTTCTTTCTGAGATGGGTAAATGTCCACAACCACATTTTTTTTGGTAAATGAAATTATTAACTTTTTTTATATATCAGTCAAGCTGAATTTATTCTGTGACTCTGCTATTTCTCTCCAAAAAGTGGCAAGAACACTTCTCAATTCAGGCGAACCTTACTCAGGAGATGGGGAGATGAGGCTAACATGTCCAAGTAATGGCGCAGCAAACCCTCAGTGGTGGTTCAATGGAAAAGAACTCAGAAACAATAATAAATACCAGATATCGTCCAGGGATATCAAAGTAATAAATGTTGCTATTAGTGACAAAGGTAAATATGGTCGGAAAATATGATTTCATGTGCAAATGTTACACATGTATCCTGTGCACTTGTATCATATCATGTCTGTGTCTTGTGTCTCTTCCATCTATGCAATTGCTTTGGCTATACAAATGTTTAATTATTTTATCAACTATTTTTGAAATATGTTTTGCTTTCCTCTGTAGTCGAGGTTGTGTTGACATACAGGCAAAAAAAATCTCAGTAGAAGATAAATGGTAATACTGTATATTTGTGTATTGGACTACATGGAGCATCACTAATGGCCATCTGCTTTGTTGTTGCAGGACGGTATGAGTGCAAATATCAAAGAAGCACAGACCCAACTTTAGTTTACTGGCAAAGTGTCAACGTTAAAGCCGAACCTGAAATTGTCACAAATTTCATCCAAAAAACTGTCACTTGTGGAAGCACAGTTCCTGTCCAGTGCTGTGTGAAGAGTTCACACGAAGTCAGCTTTCAGGATCAAGACAATGCCCAAAGCTGTAAGCACACACAGATCAGTTGTTCACCAGATGTATAAGGCATCTAATAATGTAACAAGCCAGTGTTGTAATAACGTAAATAGGCAGTAGAGGGTAACATTTCATTTTACGGTTCCTTTTTTAGTGTATCCACATGTAAAACCATGTCATATTATATACCATACTTACACTGTACATACCTAACACTAATCCTAAATCCCTACGGTTAAATTAATGATGATGATTTCTTGTTTGTTTTTAAGCTACTCAAGATGGCAATAACTGTGTTAGAATTGAATACCAAGAACCAGAAGAATGTGACACTACAAAGACATTTACATGTACAATTAAGAAGCCAGATAGACAAAAAAGCATCAGATTGACTCTTCAACCTACATCTCAAGGTAAATATACTTTTTATAACTGTTTATTTTATTTAGTTTTTGTATATTGTTATTGTATTCACTTGATTCACTTTACTTATTCTGTATTTTTGGGAAGTGCTGCGGAAATAGTGTGCTTACTCACAGTTTAACAGAGGTGGACAAACTGGCCTGAGAAGAGTAAAAGTCCTGCCATATCTTCATTCCGCCCGTACTTCTAACACAGGTGAATTCACTAAATAGCTTATCTCCCTGGCTGAAGAGGTATGCTAATTAGGATTGGCTGGTTCATTGAATCGGCTGGAACAAATATGTGGCAGCACTTTTACTTTCTGAACCCCGGGATGTCCACCTTTGAAGTTTAGATGTCACACTCACTTGTTTCTCTTTCCCCTACTGTCATTGTATTTTGCATTGTATTTGGTTAGCTCAGTATGAACTGTTCTGGGTCAAACAAAGTGATGTGATTTTCTCTACAGCATTTGCCCTAACTCTATGGTACCCAAAACTAAATGAACATAAACTATATACATATATAAATGCAACTAACGCCTTGTACACATTACACGACATCACACGAGTTCAGCTATGATTTGGAGAGTGTTGCAAACATTGCAAACACTCCAGTGTCTAAGTTTGCCCTGTCAACTGTGACCAACAGCCGTGTCTTGTGAGGATACAGTTTACGGAGTTGGACAGGAGGGCGATAAAACAACCATTGGTTGTGAAGAAGGGAAAGTCGGTGAACAAACGTACCAGTGCACTAGCCGTGAATGGATACGAATCGAAGATAACTGTGTCTTAGAAGTCATCAAAGACCTGGAAGACAACTCAGCGGTAGTATTTTCCAGTATTTTTGTTATCTCCAAATCAATACATGTAGTCAAAGTAAATCAAATTAATTTCATTAAATAATTTGTATTAGTGATTGCCTATTGATCATTCTTGCACTAAAATAATGTAAAATGTATTAGCAGTCATGTCATAACTTCATCGCTTACTGTATGCCAATAGGATAGAATCTTGCAACAACTATTTTAATAGAACATTTATGTGCAAACAACTGACTTGATATGTATTTCACAGTGAAGTCAATAACTGTGTCTTGCTGTAAAAATATCCATATTTCCAGTTACATGTTCTTATTTTCGATTCCGTACATGACACGGCAAATATTTTCAAATATTTTTCCATGTAGAACTTAAATGGAGATGAGATTCCAGGTTTTGTGGGTAACCTCAGTACGCAAACGCAGGCCAACAGTGAAAACATCGTCTCGTCCGAAGCAACTGTGGCATCTATTGTGACCATACTTGAAAATGTTGCAAATGCCGCCGGGCAATTGGAAGTAAACCAAGTGGTGATGACGGTATGGTGGTTTTTTTAAATAGTGAAGCACATTATATATCATTATCTCTCTTAACAATGGAATTCTGTTTTCTGATTGGCTGATGAGGTGGAAATTAAGTTCGTATAACTGGCTACCTTTGAAGTAGCCTAGATCTCAAAAAGTTGAGTCATTGTTCGATATCAAAGTGCTTATGAATGGTAACCATGACAACTCTCGTAGCTGAATGAATGGTTAAATGACTAGTCCTCCATTTCTCTTAATGGGTGCTATAAAGTTACAAATCAACCATTTATTTCAGTAGTTTGTGCATATAAAATTATAACATAAATACAAGCGGGAGGTAAAAGGGATAACGACCGATGAGGTGACCAATTCCGTAGAAATAATGACTTAGCAAGTTCTACGCCTCCACCTCGTCATTATTTCCATGGAACTGGTCACCTTGCCGGCCATTATCCCTTATTTACTACAAAGCCCGTTGACGCAGCTACGTTGTGTGAGAGGGGGAGTGGCTACGTTGCCCAGAGCAACACATGGCCAAAACACACAAAGCTTGTTTTACAGCATATGTTTGTTATTTGTTGTCCTAACAACATAAACTTGGCACTGCACTCACCCGTGGCAGTAGCAAGACCCCTACCAAATTTGAGCTCAGTGGAACGAATGTTTTCAGAGTTGTGCATGGAAGTAACATGTAGTACATAGAGTAACATGCAGACAGATGTTCCTTGCATTTGTGCATTTACATAATGTCAGTTAGAGGAAGAGAGCAATTGACACTGCTTCCTGTAACGTCTGTCTGGATGGCATATTTCCAACAGTCGTATTACTCGTTACTCTGTCCCATAAGTAATTCCCGTTTTCTCTGTATTATTTTCCACAGGGTTTCCTTGACGCTGTGGATGTCATTGTTAGTCCGAATGCAACTGCCACGTGGAGCAGATTAAATTCTAATGCAAATCAAACTCGTCAAAATGTCAGCTCCAACCTGCTGAGGTCAATGGAAGCAATGTCGGGTAGACTTTTGGGAGAGGATTCATTTGTGATTGACAGAGACACCCTGCTTTTGAACAAATCTCTGGTAACATCCGCCAGTAGTACGATCACAGCAAACTCATCTGAAATTGATATTCCACAGATATCGAACGCCACCTCAGTCACGGTCATTGCATTTTTTACCCTGAATAATATCTTGCGAAGTGCAACAGAAGAATCAAATAACACTATCATAAATGGCAATGTTGTTTTGGTCAACACAAGTCAACCCATTGACAACATCTCCCTGACCTTTGATCAGTTGAACGATACGTACGAATCGTTCATCCCCCTGTGTGTCTTTTGGAACTTTGAGCTTTTCAACAACACCGGTGGGTGGGACACTTTTGGATGTGAGCTAAAAATGGACGTCAATTCCACAGTTACATGTGAGTGCAATCACACCACTTCTTTTTCCATCCTCATGGCGCCATATATACCCCCAGACCAAAGGAACGTCCTAGCATTCATAACTTACATCGGCGTTGGAACATCAATAGCCAGCTTGTTGATTTGCCTGATAATCGAGACTATCGTGTGGGGTGCCTTGACGACGAACAACACCACGGCCTACCTGCGACACGTCTGCATCGTCAACATTGCAGTGTGTCTCCTCATCGCCGACATCTGGTTCATCGTGGGAGCGGCCGTGTCCAACAAAGACGGCGCAGCGCTCGGACCCTGCACCGCTGCTGCATTTTTCGCCCACTTCTTCTACCTGGCCATGTTCTTCTGGATGCTCCTGTCCGCCCTGCTGCTCCTGTACCGCATCGTCTGGGTGTTCTCACACATCTCCAAGGTGGTCATGATGGTGATCGGCTTCTTCGTCGGCTACGGCGGACCGCTCATCATTGCTGTGGTCACTGTGGCGTCAACCGCCGGGCACAGCGGCTACATCAACAAAAACCAGACGTGCTGGCTCAACTGGGCTGAGACCAAGGCCCTGCTGGCCTTTGTGATCCCTGTGCTGTTCATCGTGGCCGTCAACTTCTGTGTCTTGATCGTCGTGCTGGTCAAGATGCAAAGAAGAGGGGTGGGAGACACTATGCAAAATGACGAAAAGCACAACCTGAAGGTCATCGCGAAATGTGTGGCGATATTGACTCCACTGTTTGGCCTTACCTGGGGATTCGGCATTGGGCTCCTGGTCGCTCCGCATGTATTTGGACTCCATGTTGTGTTTGCATTATTAAATTCTTTTCAGGTAGGTATTTTACCCTTACCAAAATGTACTGTATGTCAGTTGATTTACATATTTTTAAGATAAATGAGTCTTTGTTGTTTAGATTGTCTCCTGCATATTTTTTTTCCTTCAAAAGGGCTTCTTCATTTTAATGTTTGGGACGCTCTTGGACAAGAAGGTATGTAAAGTCACCGAGATCGGTCAGATTTTTTACTTTTGAAATAAAAGAGTTTACATTGAAATAAAAGAATACATAAAACATTGCAATAAATAATAATCACTTAACATTTTTTAAAAAAACTATTAAGTTAAAAAAAATGCCAAAATAAGTAAATATCCTTCTGTATGTGTAGGTACGAACTGCATTGGCAAGAAAGTCAGTGTTCTCAACGTCAGGATCAGGACAAACAAGAGTAAGTATGCCACACTTAGCAATAAAACACACAACGAACAAAATACAGTAAAGAGGGGTAAGAAAAAAGACAACTGAACTTCAGCTTAACTCAACTCCAACTCTATTTATCTTTTAAAAAAAGTAAATTTGGTGTGCCGTACGTAATGCAAACACACACACACACACACACACACACACACACACACACACACACATAGACAGCATCAACAAGATCCCAAGATCTTATGTACATCAGAACTCAGACATAACTCAAACGGGAATACTCCCTCTCTGGACCAATAAGTGGGCCTCTGTGATAGATAGGCTGCCATTATAAGTTGACACAGTAGCGGTTCTACAATGTGTTACTCCCCGAGTGAGACCCCCTCTGAGCACCCCCTACTTCCCCCTCAAATATCTCTCCCAGTAAGGGCGTTAATGATATTCCCTGTTTTTTCAAAATATTTTAAACCGTACCAAAAGACGCAAATGAAAATGGACCATGGTGAAGGTTCAGGACATTGTGTCTTAAAGCACATGATGCAATTGCACTGTGAAGAGTTTGGGCATGGACTGATGCATGTCTGCTTGTTTTACACTCACAGAGTACAAGTGGAGCAGTGTCATCTTCCAGTGGTATGGGCATCTTTCAAAGGCTCAAAAGAAGAAGTAAGATTATTATTACTGTTATTATTATTGTTATTATAAGTATTATTATTATTATTATTATTATTGTTGTTGTTGTTGTTGTTGTTGCATGTAGGGCTGATAGTAGTGGTGGTGGTATCCATCATTTAATTTGAGCAAGAAAAATAAATACCCTCCCAGGAGCTTCAGCTGATTAATTTCCTGAACTTATTTTGCCCGTGTAGGGGGATTTCATGTCGCAGGCCACTCCTCCACTTCCGACTCTTCTGTCAACACCTAAGACTTCAACAGCCTAAACTGGAGAACAAACTGGAGTAAATAAACAAAGAAACTACAAAGAAAGAATGTAAAGAATAAAAACGCCTTTTGAAAAACGTACTTTTTCATGACAAAAATGTGAAAAAAATTTGTTAATAAAGCACAAGAAATGTATTAAAGTTACGTTAACAAGAGATATTTTCTTTAAAGTCGCTGTGTCTTTGAATGTCTTTGAAAGAGGAATTCAAATTCTGGTGCTGTTTGCTCCAATGTATCTTCAGCCTTCGAAGGGGAATGAAAGAGTACATTTTAAGTTCTTTCTTGGCTAATGATGTACAGTATGTATGATGTAACATATTTTTTAATGTTAAATTTTGTTATGAGTTTCCATCTGTGGTGTTTCTGTCTAGCCTGGTCATAAAAAACAGTCTCTCGTAGGCCTATTACTCTGCATTTCGTACACAAGGTCTGGCAGTCCTGTATTGAGTCCTGTATTTTTTTTTTCCTGGAGGTGTAGACTCTGCTGAAGTTTAAAATGATTGGATCTGCCTTTACCCAATCGCTAATCACTACCCAATCTGGTGGTGAAGTATCCAGTTAGCCTGGCTATAAGCTATGTAGCGCACAAAGTCGACGTCATCGCTCACAAACACTCCCTCTGTTCGCTGATTGGTCCAGTAAAAATACCACTGGAGTCAACACTGTCATCCCACACCACTGATAATCGAGTGGAAATGCATAGGCAGGCTTTAGCTAAGCTAGTTTTTGTCGGCTGTGGTTCTGTTTTAAAGATATGCATTTTTGCACTTAGAGAACAGGCAGATGTGCGTATGAAGTTACTGTAAATGTATGAAGAAAAAATGTGCAATAACAAACAGCTGAATGTAGATATATGAATGTGTGAAAATGTGTCAAATTTTAAATGTCATCTTGTATGTCTTTACTGGTAAATGTTTTTAACATTAAAGTTTCGTTTACATCTATCTTGGTGGCATGACATGTCAGTGCCTTCTTTGCAACTGATATCAAAATTTTATTACTGCTGTAAAATGCCACACACACACACACACACAGGCTCCTTTCTGATTGCCGTATCTACTTTCACTATTCACTTTACTTTGACCTCATTGAAAAGCAAATACACATTACAATATAATAATAAAAAGATAAGTACAAAGGAAAAGAAAACAGTGCAATTAAAAAGAATCTGAATTCACATACAGTACACTTATGGGATGATGAGTAATCTTTTGGTTGCTGTGCTATGGCACAAGCAATTGTGGGACGTCTCTCCTTGGCTGTAAATGGACCAGAGATATGCACCAAGGTGGGCACAGGTGGGCACCATGTAAAAGAACCACAGGTGGGCACCATGTTAAAGGACCACAGGTGGGCACCATGTTAAATAGACCACAGGTGGGCACCATGTTAAAGGGCCACAGGTGGGCGCCATGTTAAAGGATTACAGGTGGGCACCATGCTAAAGGAGCTTTGAAAGAAAACACTGAAGCACCTCTCTTAAGAGAATCCTTAGAGAATCCAATAAAAGGCAGAACCTTTTTTTACAGAACAAAATCCTTGTTTATTTTCTTTATTCCAAAGTTGCATTGATTTGTTATGTTTCATAAATTCAAGGGCTAAAAGCAGGAACCATGCAGTGGCATTTGAATGGCCAGAAGAGGGCAGTAATAATTCTGTTTGCAGTAGTAATAACTGTTTACAGCAGTACAACTGTTTGAGAGGCTGACTGAAAGACACACACACACACACACACACAAACTCTCTCTCTCTCTCTCTCTCTCTCTCTCTCTCTCTCTCACACACACACACACACACACACACACACACACACACACACACACACACACACACACATAAACACACACACACACACACACACACACACACACAATCACCTTACGCAGCCCCTGACTTTAGACTACAGCAGTAGTAGTGCTTTGAATGGCAGCAGTTCATTTTTGCAACAGACCCTAAACTGCCTCAGATGTGTATAGAATGTTAGAATCTTTCTGTGATAGTGGTCATGGAAATGTGTTAGCGTGAGTTGAAGTGCAAATGGGACAAGAGCTGGGGGTGAGGTGCTTGATTAAAACTGCATTGAAAATTATACATGTCATTAAAGTCCTGTTCGCCAAGTAATTTCATTACAACGCCAAAGTTTTTTCTCTTTTTTGATTAAAAAACTTGGACTGTCTTTTGCTGCAGTTCATTGTGACAGTATGTCAGAGAATAAGCGACGTTGCTTTAGTCAAAGTTCAAGAAATGACTGTCTTACATACCCACTTTCTGGCATCTGTCATGCCCAAGAAGCATTAAGACTACGCGTTTTACTGCAGTAGTTCAACAATCACCTGTCTTATAGATTACATAAGCACACCGTAAATGAAAGGCTCCTTAACATGGTGCCCACCTGTGGTCTATTTAACATGGTGCACACCTGTGGCCCTTTAACATGGTGCCCACCTGTGGCCCTTTAACATGGTGCCCACCTGTAATCCTTTAACATGGTGCCCACCTGTGGCCCTTTAACATGGTGCCCACCTGTGGTCCTTTAACATGGTGCACGCCTGTGGTCCTTTAACATGGTGCCCACCTGTAATCCTTTAACATGGCGCCCACCTGTGGCCCTTTAACATGGTGCCCACCTGTGGTCCTTTAACATGGTGCACACCTGTGGCCCTTTAACATGGTGCCCACCTGTGGCCCTTTAACATGGTGCCCACCTGTGGTCCTTTAACATAGTGCATACCTGTGGCCCTTTAACATAGTGCATACCTGTGGTCCTTTAACATAGTGCACACCTGTGGCCCTTTAACATAGTGCATACCTGTGGCCCTTTAACATAGTGCATACCTGTGGCCCTTTAACATGGTGCATACCTCTGGTCTATTTACAGCTAAGAAGAGACGTCCCACAATTGCTTGTGCCATAGCAACCAAAACATTACTTCCCATAAGTGTATGTGAATTCAGATTCTGTTTAATTCCACTGTTTTCTTTATTCTATTCTATTCTATCTTTATTATATTGTAATGTGTATTTGCTTTTCAATGAGGTCAAAGTAAAGTGAATAGTGAAAGTAGATACGGCAATCAGAAAGGAGCCTGTGTGTGTGTGTGTGTGTGGCATTTTACAGCAGTAATAAAATTTTGATATTAGTTGCAAAGAAGGCACTGACATGTCATGCCACCAAGATAGATGTGAACGAAACTTTAATGTTAAAAACATTTACCAGTAAAGACAAACAAGATGACATTTAAAATTTGACACATTTTCACACATTCATATATCTACATTCAGCTGTTTGTTATTGCACTTTTTTTTTTCATACATTTACAGTAACTTCATACGCACATCTGCCTGTTCTCTAAGTGCAAAAATGCATATCTTTAAAACAGAACCACAGCCGACAAAAACTAGCCTAGCTAAAGCCTGCCTATGCATTTCCACTCGATTATCAGTGGTGTGGGATGACAGTGTTGACTCCAGTGGTATTTTTTACTGGACCAATCAGCGAACAGAGGGAGTGTTTGTGAGCGATGACGTCGACTTTGTGCGCTACATAGCTTATAGCCAGGCTAACTGGATACTTCACCACCAGATTGGGTAGTGATTAGCGATTGGGTAAAGGCAGATCCAATCATTTTAAACTTCAGCAGAGTCTACACCTCCAGGAAAAAAAAAATACAGGACTCAATACAGGACTGCCAGACCTTGTGTACGGAATGCAGAGTAATAGCAGAGTAATAGGCCTACGAGTTTTTTATGACCAGGCTAGACAGAAACACCACAGATGGAAACTCATAACAAAATTTAACATTAAAAAATATGTTACATCATACATACTGTACATCATTAGCCAAGAAAGAACCTAAAATGTACTCTTTCATTCCCCTTCGAAGGCTGAAGATACATTGGAGCAAACAGCACCAGAATTTGAATTCCTCTTTCAAAGACATTCAAAGACACAGCGACTTTAAAGAAAATATCTCTTGTGAACGTAACTCTAATACATTTCTTGTGCTTTATTAAAAAAAATGTTTCACATTTTTGTCATGAAAAAGTACGTTTTTCGAAAGGCGTTTTTATTCTTTACATTCTTTGTAGTTTCTTTGTTTATTTATTCCAGTTTGTTCTTCAGGGGCCTATTTCACAAAACCTGACTAAACACATCCAAGATAAGTGACGAAAACGGGGCTTGACCTAGCCTTGTCTATGTTAACACGCTGAATACGTTTCACTAACGCCGAGCACGGATGAGTTGAGGCGGCTAGGCCAGGCCAGGTGTAAGAAATCCTGTTAAGAGCGCGTTCACGTCATTCTATAAAAGACGGCATGGATCGATCCCAGAATGAGCGATGAAATGGAGAAGACGCGTGCGCAGTACGTGTGTAGCCTGTCATTATACTGCTGTGATCACCGACTTAATTGAGAACACACGTGAAGTTGGTTTGCGTATTCATTCAATTAATGAAATAAATAAAAGAAACTATTCGATTACAATTGGTTCAGAAATTAAAAGCATAATAATAAGCAAACAAACAAATATAATAAGAGAAAATGTTTTATTTAGCCTATTCAAAGTGTTTCATACAGGCCAATTAAAAGTTGGCTAACACCATTGCTGGCTGGCCGGCCGCGGCTCTTTACTTAAGGTTCACTGACGACTCTGAGTGACAGTTCATTGAGCCAATAAGGGGCAAGAATTAACTAATCCTGGTTCTTAGCCTGGTCGGGAGCAGGCTAGCTGCAAGGTATAAATCCCCATGGTAACTTATATGCGATTTCTTCTGTGAAACGACTTCAAGGCTAAAGTCATCTAGGATGACCAAGTAAACCCGTCTTAATCCCTTATCTTGGTTTTGTGAAATAGGCCCCAGGTTAGGCTGTTGAAGTCTTAGGTGTTGACAGAAGAGCCGGAAGAGGAGGAGTGGCTTGAGGCGACATGAAATCCCCCTACAGGGGCAAAATAAGTTCAGGAAATTAATCAGCTGACGCTCCTGGGAGGGTATTTATTTTTCTTGCTCAAATTAAATGATGGATACCACCACCACTACTATCAGCCCTACATGCAACAACAACAACAACAACAATAATAATAATAATAATAATAATAATAATAATAATAATAACAATAATAATAATAGTAATAATAATCTTACTTCTTCTTTTGAGCCTATGAAGGATGCCCATACCACTGGAAGATGACACTGCTCCACTTGTACTCTGTGAGGGTAGAACAAGTAGACATGCATCAGTCCATGCCCAAACTCTTCACAGTGCAATTGCATCATGTGCTTTAAGACAAATTGTCCCGAACCTTCACCATGGTCCATTTTCATTTGCGTCTTTTGGTACGGTTTAAAATATTTTGAAAAAAAAAAACAGGGAATATCATTAACGCCCTCACTGGAAGAGATATTTGAGGGGGAAGTAGGGGGTGCTTAGAGGGGGTCTCGCCCGGGGAGTAAAACACGGTAGAACCGCTACTGTGTCAACTTATAATGGCAGCCTATCTATCACAGATGCCCACTTATTGGTCCAGAGAGGGAGTATCTCCGTTTGAGTTATGTGTCTGAGTTCTGATGTATATATGATCTTGGGATCTTGTTGATGCTATCTATGTGTGTGTGTGTGTGTGTGTGTGTGTGTGTATGTGTTTGCATTACATACTGCACACCAAATTTACTTTTTTAAAAGACTAGATGTACCGCATAGCGCAAAAGCTCCTATTCGCTCAAAATCTTCTAGGGCTACATGCCTACAAAGATTCATCTCCCCCAGAGTTCCAGTGTCCTGGCAATTGTTGACGAAAAATCGGTGGAAAAAAAAAAAAAAAAAAAAGTCTCGGCAACACTAGCTTTCGCTAGCTTCACTATTGGTGGTCTTAATAAATAGAGTGGAAGTTGAGTTAAGCTGAAGTTCAGTTGTCTTTTTTTTACCGCCTTTACTGTATATTGTCTCTTGTGTGTTTTATTGCTAAGTGTGGCATACTTACTCTTGTTTGTCCTGATCCTGAGATTGAGAACATTGGCCTTCTTGCCAAAGCAGTTCGTACCTACACATACAGAAGGATATTTACTTATTTTGGCATTTTTTTAACTTAATAGTTTTTTTTAAATGTTAACTGATTATTATTAATTGCAATGATTTATGTATTCTTTTATTTCAATGTAAACTCTTTTATTTCAAAAGGAAAATCTGACCGATCACGGTGACTTTACATACCTTCTTGTCCAAGAGCGTCCCAAACATTAAAATGAAGAAGCCCTTTTGAAGGAAAAAAAAAAAATGCAGAAGACAATCCAAACAACAAAGACTCATTTATCTTAAAAATATGTAATCAACTGACATACATTTTGGTGAGGGTAAAATACCTACCTGAAAAGAATTTAATAATGCAAACACAACATGGAGTCCAAATACGTGCGGAGCGACCAGGAGCCCAATGCCGAATCCCCAGGTAAGGCCAAACAGTGGAGTCAATATCGCCACACATTTCGCGATGACCTTCAGGTTGTGCTTTTCGTCATTTTGCATAGTGTCTCCCACCCCTCTTCTTTGCATCTTGACCAGCACGACGATCATGACACAGAAGTTGACA
This sequence comes from Setipinna tenuifilis, assembly GCA_030347295.1. Lineage (NCBI taxonomy): Eukaryota > Metazoa > Chordata > Actinopteri > Clupeiformes > Engraulidae > Setipinna > Setipinna tenuifilis. Next base: position 25,130,972 of record CM059282.1, on the reverse strand, counting down.
GCCACGATGAACAGCACAGGGATCACAAAGGCCAGCAGGGCCTTGGTCTCAGCCCAGTTGAGCCAGCACGTCTGGTTTTTGTTGATGTAGCCGCTGTGCCCGGCGGTTGACGCCACAGTGACCACAGCAATGATGAGCGGTCCGCCATAGCCGACGAAGAAGCCGATCAGCATCATGGCCACCTTGGAGATGTGTGAGAAGACCCAGACGATGCGGTACAGAAGCAGCAGGGCGGACAGGAGCATCCAGAAGAACATGGCCAGGTAGAAGAAGTGGGCGAAAAATGCAGCGGCGGTGCAGGGTCCGAGCGCTGCGCCGTCTTTGTTGGACACGGCTGCTCCCACGATGAACCAGATGTCGGCGATGAGGAGACACACTGCGATGTTGACGATGCAGACGTGTCGCAGGTAGGCCGTGGTGTTGTTCGTCGTCAAGGCACCCCACACGACAGTCTCGATTATCAGGCAAATCAACAAGCTGGCTATTGATGTTCCAACGCCGATGTAAGTTATGAATGCTAGGACGTTCCTTTGGTCTTCAGGTAGAAATGGCGCCATGAGGATGGAAAAAGAAGTGGTGTGATTGCACTCACATGTAACTGTGGAATTGACGTCCATTTTTACCTCACATCCAAAAGTGTCCCACCCACCGGTGTTGTTGAAAAGCTCAAAGTTCCAAAAGACACACAGGGGGGTGAACGATTCGTACGTATCGTTCAACTGATCAAAGGTCAGGGAGATGTTGTCAATGGGTTGACTTGTGTTGACCAAAACAACATTGCCATTTATGATAGTGTCATTTGATTCTTCTGTTGTACTTCGCAAGATATTATTCAGGGTAAAAAATGCAATGACCGTGACTGAGGTGGCGTTCGATATCTGTGGAATATCAATTTCAGATGAGTTTGCTGTGATCGTACTACTGGTGGATGTTACCAGAGATTTGTTCAAAAGCAGGGTGTCTCTCTCAATCACAAATGAATCCTCTCCCAAAAGTCTACCCGACATTGCTTCCATTGACCTCAGCAGGTTGGAGCTGACATTTTGACGAGTTTGATTTGCATTAGAATTTAATCTGCTCCACGTGGCAGTTGCATTCGGACTGACAATGACATTCACAGCGTCAAGGAAACCCTGTGGAAAACAATACAGAGAAAACGGGAATTACTTATGGGACTGAGTAACATGAGTAAAAGGACTGTTGGAAATATGCCATGGAAATATGCCATCCAGACAGACATGATAGCAGTGTCAATTGCTCTCTTCCTCTAACTGACATTATGTAAATGCACAAATGCAAGGAACATCTGTCTGCATGTTACTCTGTGTGTCTCTCTGTTCCATGCACAACTCTCAAAACATTCATTCCACTGAGCTCAAATTTGGTAGGGGTCTTGCTACTGCCACGGGTGAGTGCAGTGCCAAGTTTATGTTGTTAGGACAACAAATAACAAACATATGCTGTAAAACAAGCTTTGTGTGTTTTGGCCATGTGTTGCTCTGGGCAACGTAGCCACTCCCCCTCTCACACAACATAGCTGCGTCAACGGGCTTTGTACTAAGGGATAATGGCCAGTTAACTCTCGTTTGTATTTATGTTATAATTTTATATGCACAAACTACTGAAATAAATGGTTGATTTGTAACTTTATAGCACCCATTAAGAAAAGTGGAGGACTAGTCATTTAACCGTTAATTTGGCTACAAGAGTTGTCATGGTTACCATTCATAAGCACTTTGATATCAAACAATGACTCAACTTTTTGAGATCTACTTCAAAGCCAGTAGCCAGTTATACAAAGTTAATTTCCACCTCATCGGAAAAGAGAATTCCATTGTTAAAAGAGATAATAATATATAATGCGCTTCACTATTTAAAAAAAAACAATATACCGTCATCACTCTTTGGTTTACTTGCAATTGTCCGGCGGCATTTGCAACATTTTCAAGTATGGTCACAATAGATGCCACAGTTGCTTCGGACGAGACGATGTTTTCACTGTTGGCCTGCGTTTGCGTACTGAGGTCATTCACAAAATCTGGAACCTCATCTCCATTTAAGCTCTACATGGAAAAGTATTTGAAAATATTTGTGTCATGTACGGAATCGAAAATAAGAACATGTAACTGGAAATATGGATATTTTTACAGCAAGACACAGTTATTGACCTCACTGTGAAATACATATCAAGTCAGTTGTTTGCACATAAATGTTCTATTAAAATAGGTGTTACAAGATTCTATCCTATTGGCATACAATAAGCGATATAACATGACTGAGTTAGAGTTATGACATGACTGCTACATTTTACATGATTTTAATGCAAGAATGATCAATAAGCAATCACTAATACAAATTATTTAATGAAATTAATTTGATTTATTTTGACTACATATATTGATTTGGAAGTAACAAAAAATACTGGAAAATACTACCGCTGAGTTGTCTTCCAGGTCTTTGATGACTTCTAAGACACAGTTATCTTCGATTCGTATCCATTCACTGCTAGTGCACTGGTACGTTTGTTCACCAACTTTCCCTGCTTCACAACCAATGGTGGTTTTATCGCCCTCCTGTCCAACTCCGTAAACTGCATGCTCACAAGACATGGCTGTTGATCACAGTTGACAGGGCAAACTTAGACACTGGAGCGTTTGTCGGCACTGTCCAAATCATAGCTGAACTCGTGTGATGTTGTGTAATGTGTACAAGGCGTTAGTTGCATCTATATATGTATATAGTCTATGTTCATTTAGTTTGGGGTAACATAGAGTTATGGCAAATGCTGTAGAGAAAATCACATCACTTTGTTTCACCCAGAATAGTTCATACTAGCTAACAAATACAATGCAAAACACAAAGGGGAAAGAGAAGCAAGTGAGTGTGACATCTAAACTGCAAAGGCGGACATCCCGGGTTCAGAAAGTAAAAGTGCTGCCACATATTTGTTCCAGCTGATGCAATGAACCAGCCAATCCTAATTAGCATACCTCTTCAGCCAGGGAGATAAGCTATTTAGTGAATTCACCTGTGTTAGAAGTACGGGCGGAAGGAAGATATGGCAGGACTTTTACTCTTCTCAGGCCAGTTTGTCCACCTCTGTTAAACTGTCAGTAAGCACACTATTTGCGCAGCATTTTCCAAAAATACAGAATAAGTGAAGTAAATCAAGTGAATACAATAATAATATACAAAAACTAAATAAAATAAACAGAAAAAAGTATATTTACCTTGAGCTTTAGGTTGAAGAGTCAATGTGATGATTTTTTGTCTAACTGGCTTCCTAAGTGTACATGTAAATGTCTTTGTAGTGTCACATTCTTGTCCTTGGTATGTGATCCTAACACAGTTATTGCCATCTTGAGTAGCTTAAAAACAAACAAGAAAAAAAGGAAACATCATTAATTTAATTTGGTTATACATTACAAGTGATACAAAATACAAAGATAACATGTTTTTTACTTGCAGGACCACACTCAGTCACACAAATTATTAATGTGTAATTGATGTAAAACAATCACTGGACTGCTGAAAACTAGTTTATTTATGTCTATTCTGTTTTTTTTTAAAAAAACAAGCGTTGTCATGAACCTCAATTGCAGCTGGCCATATTAATAAGAATGTTTACACATTTTAACACTTTTTTTTACAATTACTGCATAGGACTACTATATTATATTACTGAATAATGTGCATTATCTAGCACGCATTGTTATATGCATTGTCTGACATGACTTTTTCAGTGAAGTTCTTTTTACTAAGACTGTGATACATCACACACGGTTTCCTTCTGATGCAGCATGAGACTGAGTATTGCAGAAATGCTTGTACTGGATTTTGACTTACATGTCACAAGATAACCTAGTGTTAACATTACAAGCAGAGAACAGTTCACATGTTGTTACGTTACTACAACACTGGCTTGTTACATTATTAGATGCCTTATACATCTGGTGAACAACTGATCTTTGCTTACGGGCACTGTCTTGACCCTGCAAGCTGACATCGTGTGGTCTCTTCACACAACACTCCACAGGAACTGTACTTCCACAAGTGACAGCTTTTTGGATAAAATTTGTGACAATTTCAGGTTCGGTTTTAACGCTGACACTTTGCCAGTAAACTAAAGTTGGGCTTCTCTGATATTTGCACTCATACCGTCCTGCAACAACAAAGCAGATGACCATTAGTGATGCTCCATGTAGTCCAATACACAAATATACAGTAATTTACAGTGCATCTTCTACTTTTTGCGTATATGTCAACACAACCTAGACTGCAAATAGACTGAGGATAACAAAATGTATTTCAAAAAGTGCTTTATCGGAATAACAAATAGCTAAACATTTGTATAGACAAAGCAATTGCATAGATGGAAGAGACACAAGACAGACATGATATGATACAAGTGCACAGGATACATGCGTAACATTTGCACATGAAATCATATTTTCCGACCATATTTACCTTTGTCACTAATAGCAACATTTATGACTTTGATACCCTCGGACGATATCTGGTATTTATCAGAGTTTCTGAGTTCTTTTCCATTGAACCACCACTGGGGGTTTGCTGCGCCATTACTTGGACATGTTAGCCTCATCTCCCCATCTCCTGAGTAAGGTTCGGCTGAATTGAGAAGTGTTGTTTCCACTTTGTGGAGAGAAATAGCAGAGTCACAGAATAAATTCATCTTGAATGATATTTAAAAAATAATTTCATTTACCAAAAAAATGTGGTTGTGGACATTTACCCATCTCAGAAAGAAAGTCTTTAGCAACTTCATAACCCTTGTCGATGAGATTTGTGATCAGTGTTTCACTTCGTTGACTCCAGTCTATTATTTTATTATGAATCACTGTTATATCAGCTATCACACTACCTTGCCTGTAAACATACGCAGTAGAAGATCCAAAGGTGAACACATGACCAATATGAGCAGAACAGTGGACAAAATAATAAAAAAACAAAATAAAAAGAAAATGGCTTTAGCCTCTAAAATAGATTGGATTGGGCATTCATAAACTACCACTCCTATGGGGCGCTCTTTGGGACACACTCTGGCAGTTATAAATGGCACTGGCACTTCTAGAACTGTTGTTCATTTATTTAGTGTCACACTCCAAGAGCTTTAAGAGCGTACTCCGGAACGTCAACTGAAGAGGGAGAGCAGTGGAGTGTGACGTCACACTAACTGGTTGTGTCACTGGTAGGAGAGATGGAGAGGACATCTTGATGGGCTATGTCATGTGGCTAGTAAAGAGGATGTCTACGCTCTTTCTCAGCAGTGAAATGCATCATTTTAGGGCAAAGAAACCAGGCAGGTCTTAAGAAGGTGCAGAATCCCATAGCCACACTTTTTTTACCTGAATCCTGTCACCCACAAATGTTCAAACCCATTTACACCACTGTAAGTACTGTGAACCTGTATTTCAAAAAGAAAAGGAAAATGAGTAATTTGTGTTTGTAAGAATTTGTACAGTTAACAATCAGGGTTTCACTTCATTTTACTGTCACTGTTACAGTGTAACAAACTGCACATAATTGATGTACCAGGAACAGTAAAATAAAGTATAACAGGAGCATATTATTGTAAACAGGTGATTCTTTGTTTGCAGTTTATACTTACTGCTTCTTGCAAGTTCTCAGACAGGTCGCGAAAGTCTGCACTGTCTGGATCAGCAAAACCAGCTTCAAACTGCATATTTAATGTCAGACTTATTGCTGATGACGTTTCTGCAAAAAGATGTGTACAGCACTTTAAAAAAAATTAACAATCTAAAATGACATATAGGTGGTCAGTAACTGGCTATTTAAGAGCATTCATTAATGAAGACAGGCATAACAAATCTATTTGATATCATTATCCACCAGAACATTTACAAAACAAACATTATATAGTCAAAGATGTGTTGCTATTAACTTGTAAGAACAATATAAGGCATACAAGAAAATGTCATGGGTGTTACTATATGTAAAATGAATGAAATATATTATGGTTAAATACAGCTCTAAACATTGCTGATCCATACTTGATGGTGTAATAATTGTAGTTGTTGTAGTTGTTGTTGTGGTAGTTGCTGTTGTGGTAATTGTTGTTGTGGCACTTGTTGTTGTGCCACTTATTGTTGTTGTGGCACTTGTTGTTGTTGTGGCACTTGCTGTTATTGTGGCACCTGTTGGTATTGTAGCACTTGTAAAATGTCCTGGAGTAGTCATGATTCCACCGTCTGTTGCAGGATGGGTTGGTGTTGTTGGTAGGTATGTAGGTATGACTGCAATCAGATCATAATATAACTGTGATATACAGTGAATAACTAATGACTAGGTGTTTGGGTAGCAGAGGTGAATGCACGGTTGGGGTGCAAGTGCAGCCAACCTGCAGTGATACACCAAACACCAAAATTAAAAAGGGAGAAAATAATAAAAAAGAAAACCCATTCAATATTGGAATACGGATTACTGGAAACAACGGCAAAACTACAAAAAGTGGCGAGTAAAGTGGCTAGTGGCGAACAATGGCCGCTAAAAAGAAGAAGCTGGACATAAGGGGCTACTTTTCTGTTAGGCCGGGTCAGGACTCAAACCCTGACCTCTTAGTATGATAGCCCAGTGACAATCTACTAGGCCAGGAATGACTCAAGTGCAGAGGTTCCGAGTAGTTTGGTTTTAATAAAGCACAGAAGATCCAAAGGCACACAAAAAAACAGAAACGTTTTCAAAACCCAAAAAGGTTTCCAAAATCACAAGAAAGGCAAGAACAGAACGAGCAAACTTCCAGAAGGCAGAGACAAAACTAAATCCACCAGCCTATACAGAGAATTCAAACTCACCAGGGTGGGTAACAAAGACAAGGAAGGGACCGGTATATATACACAGGGTAATTGAACATCTGACTGATCGGGATAGGGTACAGCTGGGTAATTAGGAGTTGGAGGGAAAATCAAGACAAAGACATGGTAACTAAAACTGGACTCTGGAGGCCACACATTGTCATAAGCCCTAACACTTTTCAAAGAAACCAGTAGGTCACAAAGTCACAATACTGAAATAAGTGCCATAACCATATGCTGTAAGTGGAAAAAAAGTGCCGGTACTCCCCTTATTCGACTGTTGCCAGGTAAATTAGGCGGTGGGTAACAGCAGATCATTAAGTGATATATTTAAATAATAGGACATGCCACTGATTTTTAAAAAAATATATATTTTTTTATGTTGACCTTTTTAATGAGAGCTCATCATAGCTATCTGTCAACTTAACCAAGAATAAAGCCTTGTTTAAGAAAGAAAACGAAACAGGATAATAGATTTCGGTCCCATTCTATTTTAAAGGGTAGTCCCAAATCACTATGGATGCAATATATTTTTGGCGGTGGTGGTAGTGGTTAGCCTGGGCACGCCCATACTTCCTGTGCCGCTGCATTTGAATTTCGCTTGCAAAGTCAGTCTGGCCAAGCTCCCATTCAACACCGTTTCTACATTAACAGAGAAACTGGGACCAATGAAAATCTAGCATTTCAAAAAGGCAATGACACGGTAGTTTAGCGACCGGAAATCTACCTCAGTCACTGTCAACATGGCGAACGTGGAGCAATGGCAAGATTTCAATGCAGCTGTAGCTGCTGTTTTGGAAGATGGATGAACATGTTAGCCAACGAAGTCTACAAAGAAAATCTCCTTGGCATTGTTGTCGACGAGGTTCATCTGACTTATAAATGGTAAGTGTTGCCAAGTCAACCCAGTTTATAGTATGTAAATAGCAGAACAACACAGTAATATCTTGCAAAGTTGTGGAGCTATTTCATTGACAAAATAGCTGCACGTTACATTGTCAGCGATAGCATATGGAATTTCGAGCTTTTGTGCAGTTACGTTTTTGTTTACTCATATGCACGTTACTATTCTCTGTCTTATACATGGACACTAATGTGATTGGTCGAAGCTTCGTCCAGTAGCAAACACAGGCATTTCACACACGTGGGTTAAGCCCGACCTCTGAGAAATGGGTTTACAACACAGCTTGGCCAGACCAATGTTCGCAGAGCATTGATAAGTCGCGTTAGTCAGGCTAGGTAGTGGTGGTGGTCCCCACCAATGTCAAGAGCAAATCTACGCCCCTGATCTGTACCTCAGTATCCACTCAAAAGTTCTAGCTTTCTAGCGAAGACATAGATATCAAACCATGTAATTGGTTTTCTCACAGTTTGAGTTGGGTCCACATATGTTGGGTGTGTCAGTGCATTCGTTAACAAAAACATCATCATTTCCAATTAGTAAAAATACCATCTTTCTGAAATGCAGAAATATTACCACACTGTCGTTTTGAAAAACTGTATTGAGTTATGTCATTGTATGTGAGGGACCCCATGGTGTTATTGTACCTGTACAGGGATTGCTGGGGCTACTCCGCAAACTGTGATTGGCTACGTTATATCCACTCTGACATGTACAGTTGTAGTCTCCAATGGTGTTGCTGCAGACTGAGTTTGGACCACAGACTGATGGAGTCTGAAGGCATTCATTCACATCTAAAAATTCAATGGTAAAAATGTCATGTTGCGGAAATTGTTCAGTAACATTTCTAAAATAGATATATGATGAATTTCTGATTATATGTACCTATGCATGGGTTGCTGTTGCTTATGAGTTGGCTTGCATTGGTCACTTGGTATCCACTGAAGCAGGAACAGTTGTAAGTTCCATTGTAGTTGGCACAATGTGAGTTGGGTCCACATATATTAGGTGTCTCAACACATTCATGTATATCTGCAAAACACAGTGATGACATGAATTTGCTAACTAAGGTTTTACCACTGTTTTGAACTAAGCAAAAGTTGTTTCTATGTATCATATAGAAACAATCATTTATACTCTTTAAATATTCTTTATTGTCCAAAGTGATAATCTTTTTACATGTAATTTCATATCAACGTTCCCCATATTTCCTTCAACATTTCCCACATACAGAGCCTCATAGACATATAGCATATGACATACTGTACACAAGAAACAGGTTGAGGGAGCAGACAACATAACACAATGCAATACAGGGTAATGGGCAACTGTCACAGGAGATTGTTAAGTGCTGTGATACAAAGGTGAATCTTACCTTTACATGGATTGTCAGGACTGCTTCTTAAACTGGGGTTAGTGACATTATAGCCTCTCTGACATGTACAACTGTAGTCTCCAATGGTGTTGCTGCAGACTGAGTTTGGACCACAGACTGATGGAGTCTGAAGACATTCATTCACATCTAAAGAAACAGGTTCAGTCATATTACATCTGATGATAACACCAGTCACATGTAAAATAATGAATTCCGTGTAGTATATCTACCTCTGCACTGATTACTCTGGCTGATGCTTTGGCCCCCATTAGTCACTTCATAGCCATTCACACAGGCACAGCTGTAGCTTCCATTGGTGTTCTCACAGTTTGAGTTGGGTCCACATATGTTGGGTGTGTCAGTGCATTCATTTACATCTACAAAAGAGAGAATTTCCAATTATTAGAAATCCAGAAACATAATTATATTTAGATTTTGACAAACACCATAGAGTTATGTCATGAAATGTGAGGAAGTCTGAAGGCATTCATTAACAATTACAAATATAAAGAAAAAGATGCTGTGTTGAACAAAAACTTACGAAGCATTTGAAGACATACTGTAGATATTAAACCCATTTATGTATTGCTTTACCTTTGCATGGGTTGCTGTTGCTTATGGGCTGGCTTGCATTGGTCACTTGGTATCCACTAAGGCAGGAACAGTTGTAAGTTCCATTGTAGTTGGCACAATGTGAGTTGGGTCCACATATATTAGTTGTCTCAACACATTCATGTATATCTGCAATGCACAAAGACAACATGAATATGCTAACTGAGGCACACAACTGTTTTCAACTGAACAAAAACACATTTTATATTTTTAAACAATCTTACCTTTACAGGGATTACTGGGACTACTCTGCAAACTGTGATTGGCTACCTTATATCCACTCTGACATGTACAACTGTAGTCTCCAATGGTGTTGCTGCAGACTGAGTTTGGACCACAGACTGATGGAGTCTGAAGACATTCATTCACATCTAAAGAGACAGGTTCAGTCATATTACATCTGATGATAACACCACTTAGGTGTAAAACAATAATTCTCGTGTAGTATATCTACCTCTGCACTGATTACTCTGGCTGATGCTTTGGCCCCCATTAGTCACTTCATAGCCTTTCACACAGGCACAGCTGTAGCTTCCATTGGTGTTCTCACAGTTTGAGTTGGGTCCACATATGTTGGATGTGTCAATGCATTCGTTTACATCTACAAAAGAGAGAATTTCCAATTATTAGAAATCCAGAAACGAAATTATATTTAGATTTTGACAAACACCATAGAGTTATGTCATGAAATGTGAGGAAGTCTGAAGGCATTCATTAACAATTACAAATATAAAGAAAAAGATGCTGTGTTGAACAAAAACTTACGAAGCATTTGAAGACATACTGTAGATATTAAACCCATTTATGTATTGCTTTACCTTTGCATGGGTTGCTGTTGCTTATGGGCTGGCTTGCATTGGTCACTTGGTATCCACTAAGGCAGGAACAGTTGTAAGTTCCATTGTAGTTGGCACAATGTGAGTTGGGTCCACATATATTAGTTGTCTCAACACATTCATGTATATCTGCAATGCACAAAGACAACATGAATATGCTAACTGAGGCACACAACTGTTTTCAACTGAACAAAAACACATTTTATATTTTTAAAAACAATCTTACCTTTACAGGGATTACTGGGACTACTCTGCAAACTGTGATTGGCTACCTTATATCCACTCTGACATGTACAACTGTAGTCTCCAATGGTGTTGCTGCAGACTGAGTTTGGACCACAGACTGATGGAGTCTGAAGACATTCATTCACATCTAAAGAGACAGGTTTAGTCATATTACATCTGATGATAACACCACTTAGGTGTAAAACAATCATTTTTGTGTAGTATGTCTACCTCTGCACTGATTACTCTGGCTGATGCTTTGGCTTCCATTAGTCACTTCATAGCCATTCACACAAGCACAGCTGTGGCTTCTATTGGTATTCTTACAGTTTGAGTTGGGTCCACATATGTTGGGTGTGTCTATGCATTCATTTATATCTGTGAAGAAAATAATTCCCAAATGGAAAAATGTCATTCTGAAATCCAGAAACACAACCATACTTCCATTTTTAAAAAAACTGCATCAAGTTATTTTAGTATATGTGAGGAACCTCATAAAGTTATTTTACCTGTACAGGGGTTGTTGGGACTAGTCCGCAAATTGTGATTGGTGACATTATATCCACTCTGACATGCACAACTGTAGTCCCCAATGGTGTTGCTGCAGACTGAGTTTGGACCACAGACTGATGGAGTCTTAAGGCATTCATTCACATCTGAAAATATGATGGTAAAAATGTTGTGTTGAGCAAAATTTTGAGTAGCATTTCTAAAAATAGATATATGATGAATTTCTGATTTCATTTACCTGTGCATGGGTTGCTGTTGCTTATGGGTTGGCTTGCATTGGTCACTTGGTATCCACTGAAGCAGGAACAGTTGTAAGTTCCATTGTAGTTGGCACAATGTGAGTTGTGTCCACATATATTAGGTGTCTCAACACATTCATGTATATCTGCAAAACACAGCGATGACATGAATATGCTGACTGAAATAGAACACATACTGAGCCAAGGTGCTTCAAATCTTTTGGAGAAACAATCATACCTTTACATGGATTGTCAGGACTGCTTCTTAAACTGGGATTAGTGACATTATATCCACTCTGACATGTACAACTGTAGTCTCCAATGGTGTTGCTGCAGACTGAGTTTGGACCACAGACTGATGGAGTCTGAAGGCATTCATTCACATCTGAAAATATGATGGGAAAAATGTTGTGTTGAGCAAATTTTTGAGTAACATTCCTAACTAGAAAAGCACTCGGAGAGCGCAGACCTCCGCCAAGGCAGCTTAAGTCTGCACCTTATTATCATTCTCACCTTAAGACATTAAAAGACATTAATAACCTGTCGAATCTGATTCTTTGATGCAGAAAACATACCCCTAGAACTTGGAATCTAGTTTATATCATAATTAGTTAAAAAGTTATAGAGCAAAAATGCTTTTTCGCTAATGGCGGACTTCTTCTGGATACAGTTCTGTAACTATTGAAGATACGTCAAATCTGTTAACACTCTACTGAATCTACAATACCACAGCTACAAGTCGGTGTCAGTTACATGTCTCTAGCTTGATTATTTACTTCTCAGTAGCCCATTTTCCATGAGGCCCATCGAATTTTAACTTTCTGGATCACGAGATCTGCAATACTACTAGGATCCCAATTATATTCTGGGTTTTGGCAGACCTTATGATGGTCTTATACTGTATTTTTTTACTAAACATTGTGGGCATTATCTGTGGAGTTCTAAGCAAAAATGTCCAAATTGCCCCCATCTCCCAATGGTGAAGAATCCTTTTAAAAATTCCTGGATCCAGATGGTTATCCAGATCACCACCAAAAACAAATCAGTTCTAAGTCAGCCCACTTCTGACCTATCCTGAAAATTTCATTTAAATCATCCATATCTTTTTGAGTATGCGAATAACAAACAAACGGACAAACCAATGCCGGCAAAAACATAACCTCCTTGGCGGAGGTAAAAATAGATATATGAAGATTTTCTGATTTCATTTACCTGTGCATGGGTTGCTGTTGCTTATGGGTTGGCTTGCATTGGTCACTTGGTATCCACTGAAGCAGGAACAGTTGTAAGTTCCATTGTAGTTGGCACAATGTGAGTTGGGTCCACATATATTAGGTGTCTCAACACATTCATGTATATCTGCAAAACACAGCGATGACATGAATATGCTGACTGAAGCAGAACACTGTTTATACTGAGCCAAGGTGCTTCGAATCTTTTGGAGAAACAATCATACCTTTACATGGATTGTCAGGACTGCTTCTTAAACTGGGATTAGTGACATTATATCCACTCTGACATGTACAACTGTAGTCTCCAATGGTGTTGCTGCAGACTGAGTTTGGACCACAGACTGATGGAGTCAGAAGGCATTCATTCACATCTAAAGAGACAAGATCACACACATTATATCTAATGATCATCAATCATATTTAAAGCAATAGTTATCATCTAGGATATCTACCTCTGCACTGATTACTCTGGCTGATGCTTTGGCTTCCATTAGTCACTTCATAGCCATTCACACAGGCACAGCTGTAGCTTCCATTGGCATTCTCACAGTTTGAGTTGGGTCCACATATGTTTGGTGTGTCAGTGCATTCGTTTACATCTACAAAAACATCATAATTTCCAATTAGTAAAGATACCATCTTTCTGAAAGGCAGAAATATTACCACACTGTCATTTTGAAAAACTGTATTGAGTTATGTCATTGTATGTGAGGGACCCCATGGTGTTATTGTACCTGTGCAGGGATTGCTGGGAGTACTCCGCAAACTGTGATTGGCTACGTTATATCCACTCTGACATGTACAGTTGTAGTCTCCAATGGTGTTGCTGCAGACTGAGTTTGGACCACAGACTGATGGAGTCTGAAGACATTCATTCACATCTGAAAATATGATGGTAAAAATGTTGTGTTGAGCAAAATTTTGAGTAGCATTTCTAAAAATAGATATATGATGAATTTCTGATTTCATTTACCTGTGCATGGGTTGCTGTTGCTTATGGGTTGGCTTGCATTGGTCACTTGGTATCCACTGAAGCAGGAACAGTTGTAAGTTCCATTGTAGTTGGCACAATGTGAGTTGGGTCCACATATATTAGGTGTCTCAACACATTCATGTATATCTGCAAAACACAGCGATGACATGAATATGCTGACTGAAGCAGAACACTGTTTATACTGAGCCAAGGTTCTTCGAATCTTTTGGAGAAACAATCATACCTTTACATGGATTGTCAGGACTGCTTCTTAAACTGGGATTAGTGACATTATATCCACTCTGACATGTACAACTGTAGTCTCCAATGGTGTTGCTGCAGACTGAGTTTGGACCACAGACTGATGGAGTCTGAAGGCATTCATTCACATCTAAAGAGACAAGATCATCCACATTATATCTAATGATCATCAATCATATTTAAAGCAATAGTTCTCATCTAGGATATTTACCTCTGCACTGATTACTCTGGCTGATGCTTTGGCTTCCATTAGTCACTTCATAGCCATTCACACAGGCACAGCTGTAGCTTCCATTGGTATTCTCACAGTTGGAGTTGGGTCCACATATGTTGGGTGTGTCAGTGCATTCGTTTACATCTACAAAAACATTATCATTTCCAATTAATAAAAATACCATCTTTCTGAAATGCAGCAATATTACCACACTGTCACTCTGTCATTGTATGTGAGGAACCTCATGGTGTTATTTTATCTGTACAGGGATTGCTGGGACTACTCTGCAAACTGTGATTGGCTACGTTATATCCACTCTTATTAATAATAATAATAATAATAATAATAATAATAATAACAATAATAATAATATTCTTTACTTGTATAGCACATTTCATAAAAATGATGTAGCTCCAAGTGCTTTAACAGTTTAACAATGTTGTGTTGAAGAAAATAAGGATTTCATGTTTAATTTACCTGTGCATGGGTTGCTGTCACTTACAGACTGGCCTGCATTGGTCACCTGGTATCCAGTCAAGCAGGTACAGCTGTAGCCTCCGTTGTTATTGGAGCAGTTTGAGTTGGGTCCACATATGTTTGGTGTCTGAACACATTCGTTTATATCTAAAAAGGGGATTACACTGTAACTTAGTTGTAATATACAATAATCGTTTTCAGAGTTCTGTTCAGCTACTGTGCATTGAGAATTGATTTTTACAGTGGTTGTCAGTGATAATTGGCAAATCTCTGTAAGTTCCCCAAAATGCAGTTTTCTAGTGTCCAATAGTGTTGCTGCCATTTGAATTTGGATGATAGAAAAACAAATCAGGAGCACACAGGAAACACAGACAAAGTCACAAAAATTATATTTTTCAAGTTACTCCTCTTTATCGGTAGATGCATTGAAACCCCAGCTTTTTCAAAAGCAATCATGTGAATGAATGAATAAACATAGTCTTGAGCTAGAAGCATTTAAAAATAGATGTACATTAAATCAAAGACCGAACCTATATCAGTATAATCAAACCTATATCAGTTATCCGTTTCTGCACTTTCTGGTTATGCCAATTTTTTCCGTGGAGTACTGAAATGTTAAAGGATATGCTAAAATACAACTTGTCAGTCAGATTTAGCTGGTGGAAACAGACTGTTTTTGAGATCAGTGTTGAATTGTAATAACATGTAAATGTTTGCAAACCAACTACATAGCAAGTAATTCTGAACAATTTATGGCTGTAGAATAGCTCACCTAAACACGGGTTGCTTTGACTGATTTCACACGTGGGATCCGTGGTGTTGTACCCAGGCCAGCAAGAGCAGGTATGTCCTCCCAATACATTTGTGCAGTTGGAGTTGGGACCACAGAGCTGACTCTGACCACAGACATCTGAGCAGCAGAGAGAGAGAGAGAGAGAGAGAGAGAGAGAGAGAGAGAGAGAGAGAGAGAGGGAGAGAGAGAGAGAGAGAGAGAGAGAGAGAGAGAGAGAGACAGAATGACGACACTGTCCAGACCACTACGCCAGGAGAATGCAGGCCAGACAAACAGCGGATCTGTCATATGTATACAGTATACAGTATATAAAGAGGAATGAATGTCCTCTTTACTGGCGCTACCAAGCTGCAAGAAATGCTGTCTTGTGTTCTCCTGCCCAACAATTTAAAGACAAGAAAACAGTATTTCGAAATCGCTGTATGTTCTGCACAAGTGCTAACAAAGACTCGTTGAATCCTTGAATACAAGAAGCACTGTGTGTTTATCGCCTGTGTGACAGCTGAGTATGATTTCACAATATCGCATACCAGCAGAGGCAGACAGCTCAGGTTCAGAAAGGGGAAGCCCTGCCACTATTTGTTTCATTTGTTCCAGCTGACTCTAACAAGCACAGCTAGGAGAATCATTGGAGCACCGCTCTGCTCCCTGCAAGACATATACACCACCCGCCTTCCCCGCAAAGGCAAAGCACTCATAATTGTCAATGATGCAAGCCACCCAGCCCCCAACCTGTTCACCCTCCTGCCTTCTGGGAGGAGGTACATGAGCCTCCGTTCCCACACCACCAGACTCACCAACAGCTTCATCCACCAGGGCATCAGGACGCTGAACACTCTGTCCCCTCTCCACCTATCCCCTCTCTCCCCTCTCCACCCACAACCCCATCCTACCAGGCTGGTAGGAAGCTAGGAATCACTGCCACCAGGCTGCCAAAAAAAGAGATCTGCCCAAAAACAGCACTCCCCCAAAAACTCTGAGCTTCAGATCTCCCTGGACCTCCCATAAGACTGACATATTCTTTGCACTACATGCCCTTTTGCACCAACTTGGTCAATTATTGCACATAGCACAAGAAGAGTGTTGCAGTCTGATGTGTCCCAGCCTGGGCAGCCTCTCAAGGGTCATCCTCCTATTGTGTGTTCCCTCCTACTTAACCCTCGCCATTATTTTGCACGAACTTGGCCAATATTTCTGCCCTACAAAGCCAAAAGGCAGTAACTGCATATTTTGTCCAATTGAGTTTAGACTGGAAATTGACTTTGACACCCCATTGTCTTGTGACTAAATCTCTTGATTCTTCCCATTAAGAAAGTACATAAAAGCATCACCACTGCATCACCACTGTTATACCAACAGCATGTTGAACTGGGCAGTGTGACAGCTTTAAAGTCACCCTGTTTCAATGCTCACATACAGTAGTTACTGCACTTGGACTTTGTAGGGCAGATTTGCGCATAGCACAACATATAATGTTACATGTTACACTCATGTTACACTCAGGATAGTAAGAACACAAATACCTCAAAGTAGTAGGTATTGTCTGCCCTTCACTTTACTTATTAATGTCTAATGTCCTGACCTGCACTTTTATGTTTAATGTCTTTCTTTAATATTTGTCCTGTCTTGTCTACGTATGGGCCAGTAAGAAACGTGATTTCAATTCCTTGTATGTCTAGCACATGTGAAGAATTGACAATAAAGCTGACTTGACTTGACTTGTCTAAGTAGATCAGGTAATTAGTGAAATCACCTGTGTTAAGCGCACAGGCAGAAGAAATACACATAGCAGGACTTTTACTTTCTCAAACTGGTTGGTCCACTCCTGCGTACCAGTCCATTAAGGCATTGCCGTAGTAAGTGAAGTCAGAGAAATCAGCAAATGTGTTACATATGTGCATAGTAATGTACACATACCTTTTTGACACAGGGGTGTACTGTACGGAAGTGAGTTGATGCATCCACATTGCTGATTGATGATGTCATCACACGCGCCATAGGTGGCACAGGTGTTGTAAAACAGGAAATACTGCTCCTCACAGCGACACTGGTATGCGGTGCCGTTTGGTGAACACACTACAGTCAACACAGACACAGCACAGACACTGACAATCAGCACAAACATGTTGTTAATGTTTTTAAGCTATAGGAAAAGTCATGTGAAATTGTAATGTTTTTTAAACATTTACTGA
This sequence comes from Setipinna tenuifilis, assembly GCA_030347295.1. Taxonomy (NCBI): domain Eukaryota; kingdom Metazoa; phylum Chordata; class Actinopteri; order Clupeiformes; family Engraulidae; genus Setipinna; species Setipinna tenuifilis. The sequence continues at coordinate 25,113,299 of CM059282.1, read as the reverse complement.
GAAGGTTCTTTCCTATTCCATTCTAGCAAATTTTATATACATTTCTTACCAGCTGAGACATCAATCTCGGTGATGTTATTACTTTGCAGCTGCAAGCGATAGCTGAAATTGCCCACAACAGATCTCAGACTGTTAACAACATCCTGGTCGGCAACGTTTACATCAACCTCAAGTACGAGTCTAGAGCTCTGTGAAGCTGAAAAGAATGATGAATGTAAGTCAAAATCTGTCCAATCCAATGTACTTCAATTAGAATATGCATTTTATGTATTCACACAAATAATCTAAACATTATATATTTTTAATGCTTTAGCCAGTGTAGCTAAGACAGTCCTACAAAGCACTATACAATCAGCTGCTTGTTTTAAAGCGATGAAGTGAAACTTTGAAACTGAATACATACTAGACCGTTTTGTTCGATGGTGGAGTTGAATTCCGTGTTCGTTAGTGAGCTATGGATTGTGAAAAAAAGGATGATATTGTATTAACCTCATACTAAAAGATATCCCTATATGTGTGTATAATGTTATGTAGGCATTCGAAATGTTTTTGTTACATTTTAGACTGCTTCAAGAAAATATAAAGAGACACTTATTACTTTACTTGAAAATAGGCCACTGTTAATTACAACATTCGCATTTACCTGAGAAAAAGCAGATTCATAAAATGCTCCCGTGACCGAAACACAACAGATAATTATGAAAAGGACTGATGCTCCCCTGGATACTGCCATACCTGTCAACATAGACAAAAAAAAATAAATCACATTAAATCACATAAAAATAATCACATTCAGTGATTTGTTAATTGTTGGTTCTCATTTTTTGTTTTTGTTGTTGCTTGTTATATGAACACTTTACACTTTTAATTATCATAAAATAATAAATAACAACAAAACTATGGACTCACAAAACCCCTTCTTATTATGGTGTTACATGCCATGACATTGCACAATAAAGGGCTTACTTGGTGTATGTTGTATAGCTGTTGTATATCTATGTCAGTGTCTATGCTGTCTTTTAAATAGTCAAAACAGATAATAGTCAAATCATCATGTGCCTTAGACAAGTATGAGGAGGTGAAATCCTCAGAACAGATTCGCATGAGAAAATTTCCTCATTCCACTTCACTCACTAAATCATATCTGATCATTGTAATTAAAAAAAAACACAACAAACCAATCACACATAGTAATAGAGGTACATTGGCATGTGTTTTATCATTAGGTAAAGTAATTGGAAAGGTTAATAATAATAATAATAATAATAATAATAATAATAATTGTATCCCTCAAAAGTTTGCTTCTGGCAAAGAATCCTCCATTTGCAGATGGCATCAGATGGCAGTGAATGTGAAAGTATCTAAATAAAAATCAAACACAAAGTGTTAAACTTTCCAAGGAAAGAAGAAGAGATTGGGATGATGACGCATCAGCCCTTATGCTTTTTATCTCACAGAGTGACACATAAACTGTTCCACTGTGCACTTTACCACATGACTAACCCTAGGGCAGCCATGGACCACTGGGTAAGGCTACGTGCTTGACACCGAAGGGTAACTAGTTCGATCGATACCCGACCAGTGAAACACGCCTGAAGTGCCACAAAAGCAAGACCCCTAACCCCACACTGCTCCCTGGACACTGCTGCTGGCAACCAGTTTCCCTCAAGGGATCAAAAAAGTACACGAACTTAAAAGACTACTACTAACGCTTACCCTAACTTGTTAACCTACTCCCCAATTGTGCTTGCGCGGTAGCCTAACTCAACAAGTAGCACAGTGGTACCGTGACAGTGTAAACTATTGAAGCTATTGAAAAGAAGGAAGTAACGCGCACCAAAGACTGTTTTTGAGGTGCTGGCTGCTGGCATAAACCGTACAGTCAATGGTGTAAACTTTAACTTTTACTTTTTGACGCACACTGACAAAAAGCCATCAAAAGTTGAAACGTTTGCAGTTACCCTACTTCAAATAAGTAAAAAAAAACAAAAAAAAAAACAAGTAAAACTGTTAAAAGTAAACTGAGTGCAATCCATCTTCTCTGCATGGAAACTTTGAAATTAAAATAAAGGTGCTTAGCCCTCTGGCTCCGTATACTGATTTTATTCAGGAGACAATGGGCAGGTGTAGGGTTAGGGTTAGGGTTAGGGTTAGGTTAGGGTTGCTCAATAAGCAATCGATCACAGAGTAGCTGATTGGACTGCACCCATTGGACCATCATCAAGCCTCAGTTGATTATTTTCCAACTGCGTTGAATTCTATGTGTCAGTCATTTGATGTCACTTGTCCCTGGGTCATTGGAGAGGCGATGTGTCCTGAGATTAAACCTTGTTCAACTTGTACTGCAGCTCCAGTTGCTTTCGCGTTCAACAAGCGGTCAAATAGGAGAGTCAGATGATATAGTATAGAACATTCCTATAATAGGCTAAATACTAAATATTCATAATATTCATAAATATATATTTATATATTTATATATATTAGGGCTACATTAGGGAACTGTGGTAAAACACTTGGTAGAGGACATATCTCCCCCCTAATTGAAGAAGGCCACTGGCCGAAATATCATTGTCACCTGAATAAAATCAGTATACGGAGCATGGGGAAAACAAGCTGTATGATGATGGTTGTGCATCTTTGTGTATGAACTTTGCAAGTGTGCAGCATTAGGTGTGACTCAGATGACCAAAATCTTGGAATGCCGAGTTCACTCATCCGACATACCCTCATGCAGATCTGGAATGTGGCCAAGCAGAAAACATTTAGCCGCAGATATGAACAGCTATTATGGATCAAATGACAACCTCGGCCTAAATCATACTGCTAGATTTTTTGTATCACTTCCTTGTGTGTACCATTTCCTTTAACACAGGCAAGTAAATGTTAAGTCATGTACAGTTTGCCTTTCTGTATGTCAAAAAACCTGAAAGGTTGTGGAAGGTTAAAGCAGTGGTCCTCAAGATGCGGTAAGGAGGGCACGCCTCACAAGTGGAGTGTGATGTTTGGTGTGATGGTCACATACAAAACGCAAGTGGAATCAGTCTCAAAGTCCCATGTTATTCTGCCTATAACTCATGTACATGAGGAGGCCTACTTGTTACCATTTTCAGTTTGTTCAATTTCAGTTTGACGCTTTTAACAGGCCTCTGCCTGCTTTAGATGCAAGTTTAGGCACATACACACGCACACACACGACAAAGTTTCATTTGTAATATACATGCAGGTGTAAAAGATAAAATAGTGATTTGGGCAGCTGTAAAAATTTACACTTCTGTGTTGTGTTTACAGAGTAGAAAAAACTCAAGTAGACCAACACAAGTTTCTGTAACATGTACTTAAGTGTTTTCCTCAGTATATTTGGTAACACCTTATTTGAAGGTGTGTACATAAGGGTGTATGAGACTAAGATTGCAAATATGAGATGACACACATCATAAACATCAATGGCACTTAATAAATGTTTTTGACTGTACATGTCAAAGTATTAATTGTTATATGCACATTTAAAAAACAGTTTCCCTGTGCAATCAAATTCTGGAACTCGCAGGTGCTGGGATGTCATTACCAAATCATAAACAACTTGCATTTTCTCAAATGATGTCAAGTTGTTATGACAAAGACATTGCCTGACGATGTCATATTGGTAAATGCAAATTTATCATACTGATGACACCACAAATCAAGGGTGACTAGTGTGGCAATCAATAAATCAATACACTTGTCTTAAACATTTTTACATTATCATATTATATTATCTGGACATTTTTTTTTCCACAGCATCACAGTAAACTGGCATACAATTAGAATATCTAATGAATTTATTTAAGTTGCAATGTCACCAATAACATAGACCAGACAGTGACATCGGTGAATATTTCCAGTGTTGTCAGAATATAACTGAGGAAAGGCTCCTGTCACCCATAACCTGAAATTTAATATTTATAATATGATACTGCACATGCCTTAACTGTTCTCTATATGACATTGACGCAATGTTCCGTATCTGTCATGTGATTCTCTGACTGATAGGCCTGTAAAAAAGAATAAGTGTAGCTTACTCGAAGAACTGGTGGAAACTTCTTGTCTCAAACGAGTTTAGTAAATTAAAACTATCCTATTTTAAGTTATGTAAGTCCCAAATGTGAGTAAACACAGCTTGAAGTAGAATAGTTACATTTCCTTTCATTTGAGACAAATTTCCACCAACTTTTAAAGCAAGCTGGACCATTGTTTTACGGGGTAGTAGCTAAGTTTCAACTCAAGGGAAATATCTTACAATAACTAGGCTTTTCCAGGACATTTTAATCAAGACATTTACTTATTTTATTGTTTTTCATGACTAAAAGATTCCTCATCCTTTTCCTGGGACTTTCTAGTTTTCCAAGACACATTTTGGAATCCTGAAGAGGAAAATACCTGTTTATGTGATCATATGTGATTTCATATGATTGTTTTTCCTCCAAAAAAGCACCAGGGGGATTTTTTTAAGATTGCTTTCAGAAGAAGACACCTTGTACAAGTGGCATGATAGACACACTTGGGTTGATGGTGTAGTGTAAGCAAGTCTATTATTGGCCGGTTGGTGAGAGACATTTCGATGCAAAATCAGTTTAGCATAAAGTCTATAAGTTCACTTACTCAAACCAAAGGCTTACACGGGAGAAAAAAATCATTGATGGGGATAACTTCTTTTCCACCAGGTAAAGCCTCGTTTTTTTTTTTAACCTTAAAATAATGTTTCCAAAATCATTTCAGTGGTTCATCAACTTGTAACAGTGTGAAATGCACTTCTGAATTTGCTTTGCCGCCCTCCATGGGCTATAATCACACTAAGTAAGTTTTGAGGAACGTGCCGTCTCTCTGTAGTTCTCTATGACAGAAAATTCTGCTTCCAACTTGTATCGCGACCGAAGACGAAAACTACTAAGCGTTGCTTTAAATATCAAGGATAATGACATGCTATTTTAGGTCAAGGTTTGACTTTCACAACAACATTGAATTTAGATGATTATGTTCTAATTACATTGTGTTCATTTTAGGTCCCAATTTACCTTGCCTGTAGATGCAGGTGGCACGGAAGAGTGCCAAGTGCTATGCATAAACCACAGTACAGGCAACTGTCATTCTAGCAGTTGTAATTAGCTGTTTTACCACACTTTACAACACTTTCAGCTTCTCAGCTATGTAACTTGTTTTAAGGTAACAACTTAAAGACACCTGCACCACAGTTGACCTAGGTTAGGTCAGAAACAGATATACCTGAAAAGCACTGCACCGACAAGTTATGTATGGTATAGTGTGTGGTGTTGTTTTAAGAAAGGATGAGTAAGATGAAAATAGCTGTCAACGTCTCCACATTGGGTCCTCTTTAAATCAAAGATTGACATTGCTGACAAGGTGCTTTTAAAGCAACACTTGAGCTGACACTGATGTTAACACTAATCATCTTCTACTCCTAATAACTTCCAACAATTTCTAATCCAACTTTTTAAATAAAATCCTGTAATGTTAGGAGACAGACGTGCAAAAAATCAACTCACCAAAATTGTACTTTTTGGGGCCGTAGTGCTTTGAGAAGTCATTTCATCCAAAAAGGTCTTTACTGTTCCATACTCAGGTCACAACTAAGAGCCTTTCAGCATCGGCTTGGCTGTTAGAAAAAAAACACTGAAGAAAAAAAAAACCCTCGGCGGACCTGTTTGGAGTGATTTTCTCTTTCCTGGTTCCAGTGAAGGACGTAGAGAGCATTGTTTCTACGGATGCCAATCTGTAATTGTATCATGCAGTGCCTGTGGTACCCTCTTCAACATTTTACCGCCTTTTTTTCTGCTCGCCAGAATAATAGGTCACTTGTTGGTATAGCTAGGCCTAAGTCGCGTCTTTACGCCTTGTTCAGACTGCAAGGCAAATGTTTTTTTTTTTTTTGTTAATCGGGTATTTTTTTCATACAGACTGTATGCACTGGGTCAGACTTGTAAAAATGTAGAGGTAATGGTTCAATTTCTATCCAGACTTTTAAAAATCAGTCTTTATGTAATGCCATACATGTGATTTATGCTGTCAACAAGGTATATCCCCACAAGCACATTAAAGTTCAAGTTTTTATACAGCTGCTGTTACTGTTACAATTACTATGATGTTTACTATTTAGTGTACCAACAGTGTACATTATAGTCAGTTAAGCTTAAAAAGTATGTCACTGTTGACATTTCTTCTATCTTCCTTCCTATCTTTCCTCATGCAAGATATAGTTACCTATTCACAACCATCACTACAGGCCTTTTGCTGATTGGATTAGGCATTGCCCTGGTGTATCGAGGAACTAACAAAACAAGGACAGCTGTCCAAAGTCCCACAAGGCTGCCCGCCCAGCATGACTGAAGTGGTGGGCAGAGCTGCTGGCCCTCAGACTGTGGCTATGAACCTCAACATAATAATAATAATAATAATAATAATAATAATAATAATAATAATAATAATAATAATAATAAACTGTATTTGTATAGCACAATTTGTACAAGATATAGCTCAAAGTGCTTCAATGGTTTGGCAGGAAAAAACACAAGGCAGCATTTGTTGCGTCTTGATGGCGCAGGGAAAGGTCATTCAGGTGCCGTTGACAGTTCCTGCTTGTATCCGTAGGGGCGACAGGGGTGATGAAAAACTCCCTGAATTGCATGTGGTTTATATGAATAAAATTTAGAAAAGGAAGAAACCTCAGGCAGAACCGCGGCCCCTAGGGAAGCCCATCTGCCTGGGCCATGATGGATAACATCATGGGGAAGCTTGTGGCTCTGTAAAGCCAAATGGATCGATTCGGAGACCAGAATGGACAAAGACAGTAGTCGCGGAAATTGGAATGCGGCTATTCGCCCAAAGAAGGCCAAACAAGGCCAAGGTCAGTGCTGGGACAACAACTCCCCTGGCAGATCATGGCAGTGAGACGCTCTTGCAGTCCCCCCCCCCCCCACCCACAGAGGTGTAGAGGAACAAGGAGATTCATGTGCCTAAGTAAGTTTCCCAGAACAGGAACACTACAGACACACATACTTCCTTCACAGGGAGAATTATACAAGCATGAGACACCACACGTTTAGTTTGAATTCCAAAGAACAGGAGTCCTTCGTCTAACATATTTCGTATTGAGAGACAGCGTCTTCTCAGAATCCTGACTTTAAACTGTAGTACAGTACAGTCCTCTGTGTCCCCCTGCAGGTTGTTCCCTGTCACTGCAAGGGCAGGTCTTGGTCTGACTAGGCCAGTGGCATAGGTGCCCCTGCTGAGGTGTGTATGTAAGGGGCTGTGCTGTTTTCCTCAGGGACTGCTTTTCATATTTGCAGGCACCATTTTTCCCTTCATACCCCAAGTTTGTCACCATGCAGTTGTGTCAGTTTTGTATAATATGGTGTTGGGTTTTGCCTGTCTGTCTGTCTGTCTGTCTCTCTCTCTGTCTTTCTCTCTGCCCCCCAAAAATTAGGCAATACTAATTAATTACTGATTGAAAACTGATTGAACACTTTTATTCTACTATTATTAATTATTATAAATTATTTATAAGTATAAGTAATTATTATTAGGCTAATCTTGTTAGTAAAATTCTCATTACAAACCTGTTTAGTCACTAGATAGCCTACATGATGGATTGATTAATCTTGTATTATTGGCTTTGTTCTACCCTGAAGTTTCCTGAAGTTCATTCCTTTGCCAGGAGGAGGCGCTATATGAGCATCGTTGTGCCTTACTTCACTAACCTATCCCACTCTAGCCACAATGGTCGTTTGTCATGCTGTGTCAAAAAAAAAAAAAAAAAAAAAAAAAACAGAATGGTGTTTTTTAAAGATATCTTTGTAGTCCACATTTCCTCCTAGTCACTGAAATCAACCATCAATCATCAGGATTTCTTCAGGAAATGGATGCGATCTGGTGGGAATGGCATGGAAATAGTCTATTTTCTGTGTTACTAAACAAATTCGCACGTTGACAACTTCGAACTTATTCAAGTAGGCATGCAGTCCCGTAGTGCACATATTACATGAAGATGAAACAGTGTGAATGTTAATGCTAGAAGTTGTATTTCGTGCTTTCACTATTTTAAAGACGATAAACTATATGGATAGGTGAAGAAACTCTGTTGAGAGGTGGGTAAACTCCGTTTACTTGCGTTTAGCCTCCACTACATTCCTTGTTACCTACATAGGCCTACATAGCCGTAACTTTAATAGTCCAACAAAAAAGCTACCTCTCAAGGTTATTTAAAGTGAAGGCTATAGGCTACTGTTTAAGGTTTGCTTTCGTTATCAAATTAGCCTAAGAAATAGCTTAGCTTCACATGACCTTAAACCATGGTCAAGTTAAAGGACCACAGGTGTGCACCATGTTAAAGGGCCACAGGTGGGCACCATGTTAAATAGACCACAGGTGGGCACCATGCTAAAGGACCACAGGTATGCACCATGCTAAAGGAGCTTTGAAAGAAAACACTAAAGCACCTCTCTTAAGAGAATCCTTAGAGAATCCAATAAAAGACAGAAACTTTTTTTACAGAACAAAATCCTTGTTTATTTTCTTTATTCCAAAGTTATTAATAAAAGGTATATAAATTCAAGGGCTAAAAGCAGGAACCATGCAGTGGCATCTGAATGGCCAGAAGAGGGCAGTAATAATTCTGTTTGCAGTAGTAATAACTGTTTACAGCAGTACAACTGTTTGAGAGGCTGACTGAAAGACACACACACACACACACACACACACACACACAAACTCTCTCTCTCTCTCTCTCTCTCTCTCTCTCTCTCTCTCTCACACACACACACACACACACACACACATAAACACACACACACACACACACACACACACACACACACACACACACACACACACACACACACAATCACCTTACGCAGCCCCTGACTTTAGACTACAGCAGTAGTAGTGCTTTGAATGGCAGCAGTTCATTTTTGCAACAGACCCTAAACTGCCTCAGATGTGTATAGAATGTTAGAATCTTTCTGTGATAGTGGTCATGGAAACGTGTTAGCGTGAGTTGAAGTGCAAATGGGACAAGAGCTGGGGGTGAGGTGCTTGATTAAAACTGCATTGAAAATTATACATGTCATTAAAGTCCTGTTTGCCAAGTAATTTCATTACAACGCCAAAGTTTTTTCTCTTTTTTGATTAAAAAACTTGGACTGTCTTTTGCTGCAGTTCATTGTGACAGTATGTCAGAGAATAAGCGACGTTGCTTTAGTCAAAGTTCAAGAAATGACTGTCTTACATACCCACTTTCTGGCATCTGTCATGCCCAAGAAGCATTAAGACTACGAGTGCGGGGGGAACTGAGCTCATCCCTCTTTTGTTAGTCATGTTACAGATACAGTAACGGAGCTTAACAGAAAGAAAGGCGACAGAGGAAAAAAAAAACTCTGCCCTCCAACTGTGACAACTCGGCAAGGCGTTTGAATTCCAATGTTGGCAGAACATGTTTTGCACGTGGGAGGATTGTTCAGCCTGCCTGGTAAAAATCTGTTATTCACCCTATTTTGTCCTTGGACTCACGAGAGAGGTTTGTAATGAAGCCAACTTATGCTGAGAGAAAATATTTTCATAGGAAAACAAAATCTCAAAGAAAGAGAAAATTGACCAGAGACCAAAACAGGATCTCAGAGCTGCTCAGGCTTGGTGATCAGTGGCCTGAGTTGTCAACTGCAGTGAAAAGCAACTAACTTGCTTTTGTTGTTTAACTTGTCTTTACACATGATATTACATAACATTTTATTTAACTGACGCTCTTATCCAGAGTGACTTACATTGAATTAGATACAGGTACAGTCCCCCTGCAGCAACCTGGGGTTAGATGCCTTGCTCAAGGGCACTTCAGCTATGGATGAGGGTGCACCAACATTTCTTCCTACTGGTATAGGACTCGATCCTGCGACCCTCCAACCCCAAGACAAACTCCCTACCTATTAGGCCACAGCTGCCCATGTACACAGCGCACTGGGGCAACCACTTCTGAATACAAGGTGAGTAAGAAGACACCATGGCCAAAAAACAAAACAAAAAAACATTGGCTTTGCTAGACAGGGTGAAATAAGAAAATATCTGTCTCCGTTTTTGTTACTGGAACTTTAATAATATGTGACATTATTTTTGTTTTGTAAAGAGATAAAGGGTAAAGGGTGACTGAAAACCCACCTGTTTCAATTAGCCTATTGTCTTTGACACCTTTTTTTTGTTGTTGTTTTGTTTTGTTTTTGTTTTCTTTCCTCAATGATTTTAGCACTTTATGTCTACTTTTATTGCTGTTTTATTGCTATTTTAATGCTTGTCCAGTGACCTTGAGTGTTTAGAAAGGTGCTTTCAAATAAAATGTATTATTATTATTATTATTATTATTATTATTATTATTATAAACAGTGACCCATAGAGACCCAAATATGTACATGACAAGCACTGAAAACGACTAAGCCTTCCTTGTAAGGCACCACATTGTGTACGTTTCTAAGATGTCCATCGTCTATTTTGCTTTCCTTTAAATCAACAGTCCCATAGCCTAGCTGTGTTCCCAAATGGTAGTATATGATTTATTAGTACTTTCAGTAACTACATGACATGCTGACTGTGTGTGCTGGGGGTGAATTTTACATGTTGAAAAGGTGTGAAAAAAGCATAACCTATTGCAGATCTGTACTTGTCAAGTAATTATACAGCAATTATAAAAAACAGCCCTACCCCAAGCAAAAAATAGCCTAAATACACTACAGCGTATTGTATATCCAGCATAACGCACAGATACTATCAACTACTGACCTGCCTTTGAAAGAGATGAATCTAAGGTCAGGCCGACAGAGCTACTGTACTGTAAAGCAGGAACAGAGCCTTCAACAAGTTCTGTGTGCTCTGTGTGCTTGACTGTCCATAGTTTCAGTAGTAGGACGAGGAACTGAGAGCCACAGGGAGTCCACATTCCCACTTACGGTAAAGCCCTAGATAACCTAACCGCTCGCTCATAAACCACTAATGTTCTCCATCAGGTTCATACTGCAACTCCACCCTGAGGTTAATACTGCGCAGAAAAGACATCAAACAAAACACACAAAATACTGCATGGTGTGAATCAGAAACCTGTCGGGCGCATTAGTATTACTGCTGTATGTATGTGTGTGTGTTTGTGTGTGTGTGTGTGTGTGTGTGTGTATGTGTGTGTGTGTCTGTATCTGTGTCTGTGTGTGTATGCTGTGGTAGCCCGGTATTACCCGGCTGCATCGTGCCTTTGTTGTGGTTTGATGTTTTTATGCTTGACCATTTTGAAGTTCCAGATGTATTTTTAAAGATTGCATTTAAAAAGTGTTGTGGGAAACAAACGCTTTAGCGTAAGCGTGGGATTGTTCACCTTTATGACTATGTCTGACTGTGTGTGTGTGTGTGTGTGTGTAAGTCTGTAAGTGTGGAGGGGGGTTGTTGGGTATGTGCAGATTTTCTTATGGTAATTTGCTTGGTAAAATTTGGTGGAATTTTTGAACGAATTCACAGGATCATCTGCATGCAGCTGCATGAGAGCTGCCTTGACTTGAAGGGGAAACACCTACTTGCACATGTAGTGAAGCATGGAGGCAAGAATGAAGCAAATGAGCAGGCATGTGTTATTGCCTTTATTACCACAGCACAAAGCAGTGAGCAGTCCCTACAGTATTGCTGTAGTTTCCCTTTTGTGTCCAGTTACAAAGACATGATAATAGAGGCGTTTTACTTAAACTGCACTCCATAGTGTTGTTAAAATGAAAGCAGACTGAACTGAACAGTCTAATATGTTTTTATTCCTGAAAATCCTGCTTTTTACTATACTATATTTACTATAGTAGTGTCGATGACTGTTCTCAACGTGAAAAGTAAAGTAGATTATCTTACATGTTCCTTTTCACACGTTGTTACTAAACAGAATGTTGTGCACATCCTTGCACTTCAAATGTGATTATAAAACAACATTTCTTCACAAAAAAAGAAACAATAATTAAAACTCATTTCAATTTGCTAATTCACCTGAATTCGTAACAAAAAAAAAATCATGGTTGTTCAACTGCAACGATGAGCCCCCTCGATGTTCTCATGAAAAGTTTCCACTGACCATGTGACTTCCAGTCTGGTGTCACTTACCCTGTGTTTATCAGAAACCACATCAGACACAGCTAATTAAGCAGGGCAGACTCTCAAAGTAAAGAGTGTGAGAGAAAGTGTGCGGTGACGAGAACAGGCAAAGGGGGCAGAGAGACAGACAGATAGAAAGAGAGAGAGAGAGAAGAGGTAGAAGAAGGAGAAGAAAAAGAAAGAGGAAAAGAGTCATTGCTCATTTACTAAACAGCGATCGGCGCGGAACAGGCTTCATCACATCAGTGTTAATATTTGGACACACAACACATACACACATACATACACACACACACACACACAAACAGAGAGCCGCTACGCATACAGAAAGCAGAAGTTAAAAGAGGAAAGCCGGGTTTTTTTCGCCGCAACAAGGCTGGTATGGCACAGGGCTCTGACAGTAACGACACCAGCTACACCAGGTCACCGTCCCCGGGCAGCACACGGGTAAGCGGCTGGTCTTTACGTTTCTAACGGGCAGGTGTAGCTACTACCACCTGTGACTGCATGATGTTTGGTGCAGTTTTTGCCCCGCTTGGACAGATGTTTTAAGCAAAAATATGTAAGAGCACCTAAATAGACTCTGGTATTTATCAAGTGTTTGTTTTTTTCTTACGAGACTATAGGGCTACATAGAAAAGATATCTTCAGTTTGTAACTCGTTGTAGCTTGCTTAGTGTGACTCATTATGGTATTCCAGCTTTATTAGTATTTTGTGGCAATACTCTGTAATGATTGCAGTTTTCCATTGAAGTTAATGTGGTCGAGATGGCATGTTAAATGACTACTGAGATGACGGTTTAACTTAACCACAATTGATGTGGGTCTCTAACATTCTCTAAAATTGCCTTTTTAACTTAAAGCCTGAAATATTCATTAAGTAGTTATCCCTCATACTAGGTCATACGTTGCTATGTTCAGTTTCAAATATTTCTCACCACAAGAAAGTAAATTTTAAACTATTGATTCAAAATGAACTAAAAGCACTTCGTTACAGAAACCAACCTTTGTTGCACTTCTTGATTTACTTAACCTGGGAAACAAGCACTACCCTTTTAACAGTTTGAAGCAGCGGTCTGCACGTAACGGTCTACACACAGTCACACGCAGCAGCTCGTGGGCATCAACAGTTAAACCAAGTGTGTTGCACGGTGACTGATTCATTGAAAAACTCCCTGTTTCAGGTCATTGACAAAGCAGCGTGTGTGGTTTCAGAGCAACCATTAGCTTAAAAACACTAAACCAACTTCATTGTAGCACAGACAGTCCATTCAGAAACATTTAGTGGAGGCTTTAAAAATATGCTGCTGGTTTTCCAACATGGTCCTCTAAAAAGTGCTGAAAAAGAATATACGTTTTAAGTGTGTTAACTTAAGCCTGTCTTGTCAAGAGTGTTTGAACATGCCTGAAGTCATAAGTAGACGACTACTGCTTCTATAGTTTTAATTTTAAGATTTTAGTAGTCATTAGCCACATCCAGGTAAGCCTGAGGTGGAGGAAGACGTTTTGTTTGATGGGTTGTCTTAATGACAGAATAGCTCAATGAGAAGCTGAAGGTGAATACCTGTGCGTTGCATCACAGAAAACAGTTGAAATCATAACACAACACTCTCTTCCCCCTCCGTGCTCACATTTGTAGTTTTGTTATCTATCATATTGAAAATGCAGAGGAACCTCCAGGTGACCCCATGCTGGGGTGATGCAGGCCCATACCCCAAACACAAAAACCCCTTAAGATGTCTATGATGTTCTTTCCTTTTCACTGTCAGTTATATACTAATATACTAACTACCAATATTGTTTGCGTTAAAGAACAACTGCATCCTTAATGTTGCTTTGTTACACAGCAAACGGCATAAAATAAACCTCTGGTGTGTGGAAGGATTGGCTACAAAGTTGAACGTGACATTTTTTTTTTTTTTTCGAAGTAATGTTGTTAAAATGCTACCACTCTGTTTGTCTATACCCATTCCACCAGGAAGAAAGTTCTGTTGCTTACTGTGAAGCATCAAGGCAGAGGAGTGTGGTGCTCGTGTGTGTCTCCTCCTTACTGTCTCTCTCTCTCTCTCTCTCACACATGTATTAGTATGTGTGACATGACAGGAGGGCTGCGATTGGCTCCTGTCTGTCTTCAGTGCATGACTGGTGTGCCTGTGTGTGTGTTTGTGTGTGTGCATGTGTGTGTATGTGCCTGTGTGTGTGTGTGTGTGTGTGTACATGTGTGTGACTTCACAGGGCTCGCAAGACGACATGAGAAAAGTGATGAGGAGGGAGAAGAACCGCATCGCAGCGCAGAAGAGCAGGCTACGGCAGACCCAGAAGGCCGATAGTTTGCATCTGGTGAGTAAAGAGACTCTTTCCCCACAGTATGCCCTAGCCTGGTTTCTGTCCTTTTTTATTCATTTTCTATTAGATTTGAAAATGTACATACAACATACATAGCACTAAAAAAAAAAGATCAACCACTGCCACCCCCCACCCCCACACCCACCCACATGGGAATAAACGTAAAAAACACAAAAAGAACAATGAAGCAAATATCTCTCTTTAGCAAATATGCAGTCCACTTGAGTTTAGGCTAGAAGAATGTCCTGAACTCTGGTGTCTCTGCCATCTGCCCCAGTTTGTAATGTCCAGGTAGTTGCATCATTTACTTTTGCACAAGAAAGTTCCAGAAAAAAGGATACCTAATAAAGTACTTAACCAATGCTTAAATGATAAGTTATGGGCTGGGATCCATGCCTGCGCTTGGATCCACTTACAAAACATAATAATAATACATTTTATTTGTACTGCACTTTACATTTCAGCAGTCTCAAAGTGCTGCAGAGCAACAATTAAAAAAAGATTATCTGGAACAGTAAATAGTTAAAAACATGACAATTGCACTGTCTTTACCATGAACAGTATTAATGTACATCGACATCTGACTAATGAAGAGCTACTGGGAAGACATTCGCTCAGCAGCAGTACAATTTGGAGGGAGTGGTGTGTGTGTGTGTGTGTGTGTGTGTGTGTGGGGTGGGGAGTCAGTTAGTCACCCGGCATCTGTGCAAGCTTCGCCAGTGATAACTGCCTGGATACAAGTCCATTATATTTACATGGCACAGACTTGACCATGTGGCGATGTGTCATGGCTTCTGTTGCATTTCACACCCAAGACGTGCTGCGTGCTATCACTTGCCTCTCTCAACTTGGCATTAACTATCGGGTGTGTGTGGGTGCCGTGTGCTGGTCACCTCCAAATGGAGAAAAAAAAAAGAAGAAACACACACACACACACACACACACATACACACACACACACACACACACACACACACACACACACACACACACACAGAAATTCTGCACAGTGTGGATGACTGATTAAACAGACTTTCTTTCTTGCAAAAGTGTGTTTCTGGCCCTCTCAGTGCTTCTCTGCCATTCTGGACAGATGACTCCCTCCCTCCGGCAGGTCCACACGTGACACTGTAGGTAGCTGGTGAAGGGCTACACTGAGAACAGTCAGTCAGTCAGTCAGTTTTATTTTGACTTCTGTGCATTCATTGACTACGCTGAGAATGGGCTGTGTGCACCTTTCACTCTCGTACGGAAGAGGAGATCTGTATCTGTTGACGGCTTCAGGCCGCGCTCTTGTCGACCTTGTGGTTGGTGACACTGACAGAGAGACAGAGAGAGAGAGTGTTTGTGTGCATATGTGAGAAAGTAAGAGAGACACACGGAGAGAGAGAAATAGAAGGAGGGAGAGATAGAGAAAAATAGAGAGAGATCTAGCGTTTAAGATGGCCTAAAAATGATCTGTAAGGGACCATGTCAAGTCATGTCTACAAAGAAGACTTGATTCATATTTACTAGCACTGTGATTGCATCATATACCTTACATCAGGCTTGTCCCCATTCAGATGAAAGTGGAAATGAAATGAGGGCACTTCCACTGTTGAAGTCACTCTGGGAGTTGCACATAGACATTCACACAGAAGCCTACTTCAGCCTTTCGGCTCCTTCTATTTCATTGCATCCCCATCCTTGTGTATGAATTTGAAACAGTTAGAAGAAATTTGAGAAGTTTATCGTCATTCTGAGAAGTTATTTTTCACCCTAATGTGGGTGGTCAGGTCATGCACTATGGTGAAGCCTTGATTCAGAGAAAAGGCCCCTGCATCTCACCCACATTCTTCGAAATGTCACGCTGCTTCCCAGCACTCCTTATCGGCCATCATTAGACTTCATCTTCACTGGGCAACACATGAAATGAGTGCGTCAGTGCGTGCGTGCCGTGCCGTGCAGTGTCATGTCATGTCATGGGTTTTAATGGCTTCCTCTGGAGAAAAGCTTATGGGTCCACTGCATTATCTGCATTATCTTCTTCCATGCAGTTACAATACCATAGACGACATTATATTACACTGCATTTAAGTTGCGTGCTTATCTGTGAATTAGGTAGACGGACCCCCTCTGCAGTGTGTGGTTAGATGCCTTGTTCAAAAGTACCTCAGTGACCGGTACAGGAATTGAACCTGCGACCCTTTGATCCCAAGATCCCTAACCATTAGGCCACAGCTGCCCAATACTTCAGATACTTTTCGGGCTTTCAATAATATATAGTGAATCTGGTCTGATGTTAATAATAATTTCCTAAAATAACTAACCGTTATTATACTAAATTATATATCAAGGGAGATGTATTTATTAGACTAAGGAAAGTTTTAACTTTTATATCTTTAAATTAATTTAGGGTACAAGAGTGGCATGACCATGTTTGCTGGTGCCATTGCCATTCTGTTGGTGTCAGGTGTTTCAATACTCATGGAGATTAGGCTTGTTTTAACCAGGCCCTCAGAAGATTGTGTTGTCAGTTATTTTTGTGTGTTACTGTGTCAGTCACACTTGATAAACAGGAAGCTGAAATTTCCCTCCCTATGACATGTTTCCTGAGTTGTACTTTTTCAGAAGAATTGTTTTTTTCTCTTTTTTTTCCACCTCTCTATGTCTCTCTCTCGCTCTCTCTCTCTCTCTCTCACCCTCTCTCTATCTCTCTCTCTCACTCACTTCTCCCTCACTCTGTCACTCACTCTTCAGAGTAAATGAGGCCTGGTTGTAGACTGCGGGTTGTGGGCGCCGGAAGGGAGGTTTGGGTCGTCATTTCTCGTAAAAGTTGTGCTGCAGTCGTGGGCCGTATTTGGCTTTATGACGCGAATGTCGGGGCTTACCCGGGCCTATCTGTGACAGTAAGGTTAAGGGCTCGCGCACGTAGCGTTTCCTCAGCCTTCTGTCACGCACGCACACACACACACACACACACACACACAGACTTGCCGCCTTTTTGGTCTGCCCCCCAGAGCCTTATTTTTCCAACACTTTTGAGAGCACAGTGGTGCTCCCTTAAGAGCTTCTAATGAATTGTCAGTTTCGCTTAACACGAACATGAAACTCAGGAATACAAGCTGGTGTAGATGGCTTTATGAGAGCTGTTTATATTGTAAGACTGATGGAAATATTGAAATGATTGCTATCTTGTCAGTTCAATAACTAAAAACACAATACAGCAACAACTGGCATATATGATCTATAGTAATAGGCCTTGTCAATAAAGTTACAAATAAGAAAAATGGTTTGCCTGGAAAAAAAAAGACTGAAATGCAGTTTTTCTCCCTCAAATCCCGTCCCTACTCTGCCTTCCACTCACCAGTAGGCCTGAAGTTTGTTTGGTTGAGAGCAAAACCTGAGTTCCTGTTATTAGACCTCTCAGAGCAACTCAAACATGATGACATCCCACATCAACAGACTTTTCCTATTGAACATTCTCAGTGTAGACCAACATTTCTTTTTTTCTCGTAGCAAAACACTGCCAAGCCTAAAATCATGCATGGTGCCTAAATACTATTAGGCCTGTATGCATGGAGGTTGGTGACAAAAAAATCCCTACCTATGACCCATTCTGTGAATCATCGTAGATACTGTTTTGTAACAGCCATTCAGAATAATCAGGGGCAGCCATGACATGTCAAGTCAAGTAAAGTGGATTTTATTGTCTCCAGGAACAATCAGTGTTACATACAAACTGTTCAAAACAGTGAAAACAAGACACACATGCACACAGTGCGTGCACACACACACACACACACACACACACACACACACACACACACACACAAAATAAACACGTTAAAATATACCTAAAGTGCAAAGACAATAGTAAACACAAAAAACCCCACAATAAACGGGGCATTACTTGTAACAGAGCAGCGGTTGTTCAGTAGTGGTGATTAAATATCTGAAATACAGCAGCAGAGACAAGTGTTTCCCAAACTGGGAAACACTTTACAATAAGGGTACATGTATATACATTTATTAATACATTAACTACTGTATAAACCATAGTGTATTAATGTTTAATACATATTGAGTCCTACATGATTTACTATTAAATCGTGGTTAAGGTATACCTGGTATATCAGACCTTCATTAGTGCCAAGATTTGAGGTGTTAATTACATGGTAGGTTAGAGTCTGCCACTTTATAAGAAGGGTACATGAATATGCCCGTATTCCTAACTATGATTTGGTATTAATAATCATGTTCGACTCAGTAGGCCTATGTGTTAAACATTAATGCGCAGTTATTTTTCAATGATTCATGTATGTACTAATCATTAACTTCTTGTGCTTTATACAGTAGTTAATACATTAATAAATGTATATTCATGTACCCTAATTGTAAAGTGTTACCCAAAACTGGTAATGCAGGCTAGCACATCAGTCAGGCCAGTCTTAAGACGATTTCACACTGGCTATTACTAGATTGATTTTGATATCAGGTGTTTTTTGTTGTATCCTTTTTTTAATTGGTTTCTATAGCGAAGCTGCGGTAAACTAACAAAAATGCGAGTAGAGTCGACAGCCAATGGAAAAGCCTCATCTTTAGTGTTGTGAGCTTGGGGCGGGCCAATTGCTATTCCTCGACCAATGGAGCGGTTTAAAGGGTTTGCAGTAATAACCTGCAGTGCATAACCATGCTGGCTAGATTATGAGCCAATAAAATAACAACAGTATAAAGTGTTAAGACATGGCATTGATTTTGTTTACTGGTCTGCATTGCTACACTGCTGCTGACCATAGTCACTAGTTATAATTCTGTTATAATTCAGCAATTATGGCTGTAACCATAGTATATGAACCTAAATGCATAGAGAAATGGAGCTGGTTATCAAATCAAAACACCACGTGTCGTGCTGTTCAAGTAGTGGTCAGTGTAGATCAGTGTTTCTCAAAGTCTTTTCAGACTGAGGATCACTTCTTCCCCTTAATAAAAAAAAACCTTAAGGACCACCCGTGGACCACTTGAGATTTCTGGCAGTAATAATAATAATAATAATAATAACCTTTACTTGTATAGCACAGTTCATACATACAAGATGCAGCTCAAAGTGCTTTACAGTTTGGCAAGGTCACAAACAAAACAGCATTTCTTGCAGTCCAATGGCATCGGAGTAATTGAATGCAATAATGGAGTGGCGTGGTGTTTTAACAATGCAATGTCACAGCAGCACAATGCCCTGCTGATGCTGGCTCTTGCGTGAACACAGGTAGAACATTAGTTGAATCTAGGTGGTGCAGGGGGTTGTTCAGGCACTGTTGACAGTTCCTGCTTGTGTCCGTAGGGGCAACAGGGGTGAGGAAAAACTCCCTGAATTGTGTGTGGTTGAATTTAACCGGAAATAAAGTACACCAGTGATCCACAGACCACACTTTGAGAAACACAGGTGTAGATAAACCACACAGAGTATATCAACCCCTACAAGCCCAGCTTAAATTTGAAAAAAAAAAAAAACAACAGATACTTTATTGATCCCAGAGGGAATTTATATATCCCATGAGCCCATTTGTTCAACAGCTACTGGTAGCCAGGAGCTAAAAGAGACAGCGTCCTGTCCAGACTGAAATATCGCAGAGGAGTGCAGAAATCAGAGCCGGCACAGTGCCGTCTTTTGAGGGAGGCAGAAAATCAATAGCTGGACAACATCATGAATCAAGTCGACATTGGAGTAATGTGCATTGATGATTTCATTGATGAGGCGCCTTTATATTTGGATTCAATGGGCTTGTTGTAGGTTTGTGTGTAGTATTTTTTTTTTCCGAGTCGGATGTTGTCCATGAGTGTAGTCCACCTCACCAAGCTTTCTGTGCCAAGAGGAGTCTAATTACTAATCAAAATGACTCATAGGTGACAAAATATAAAAGGGTACAGTCTACTGTGTCAAGAAAATAGCAATTCAAAGGTATATGCCTAAGTTATTGTTCTGGCTAGTAGACCTACATTTATAAACGTCTAAGACATTTAGACACTATAGAATTGATAGTTTGGATTATTTACTGAGATGAATGCCTTTCTTAACAAACAACTAAAAGTGTGTTAACACAATTCATTTTATAACAGTGTTGATAACAAGAGTCGCACCTCTGTCAGCTTATGCCCTCCTTTTTGTAAGTCGCTTTGGATAAAAATGTCTGCTAAATGTAATGTAATGAGAGTCATGCCATGTGGACCTCATAACAAATGTGAGCCTGTTATGCAAAGTTAGCTTAGAACCGTGATAGATTGCTAGCAGCTAACATCACATAAACTTTTCACACAGCTCTTCCTACTTAGTTTTGCCAATGATTGAAGCAACACAAGTTTTATTTTGTCTCTTCTTTGGATAAGAGTGTCAGCTAAATGACGTGTCACAACTATTATGGTAAATTAATGAGGCGCTAGCTGTATATATATATATGGACCAACTGTGGTATATTGGGTGGGAAGTTTTGTGGTCCATCTTCTGTTCCTAAACCCATTTTCTGTGTTGTGCCGTGTTTACACCAGGAGAGTGAAAACCTGGAAAAGGAGAACGCTGCCCTGAGGAAAGAGGTGAAGAGGCTGAAGGAGGAAGCCAAGTACCTGACCACAGTCCTGAGCAACCATGAACCTGTGTGCACTGGCCTGAGTTCACCTTCCTCAGATCTGCTCTACGGCTCTCACCACGGCTACCATCAGCACATCGCAGTGCAGCACTACCCACTCTGACCACAGGGTGGTGCCAAAAGGTCACGAATGAAATGAAAGTCTTGCCCTTTGAGAAATGAAGGTGAGGTTGGCGAA
This sequence comes from Setipinna tenuifilis, assembly GCA_030347295.1. Classification (NCBI taxonomy): domain Eukaryota; kingdom Metazoa; phylum Chordata; class Actinopteri; order Clupeiformes; family Engraulidae; genus Setipinna; species Setipinna tenuifilis. The sequence continues at coordinate 25,092,008 of CM059282.1, read as the reverse complement.
ATTGGACTATCGCTTGAATGACAGGAAGAGGCTTTGATAGAGCCACCCAAGACAATGCTTTGGATCAGTGTCTGCCTGAAATTACTGGTTTCCACCACTTGACAGCTAATGAGTGTAACTAGTACTTCTGCAATTGAGACAGCAAACCAGCGTTTACAAGTTTTTACAATGCAGGGAAACTAATAAAACAATGTTCCTTCAATAGAAATGAATGTAAAAATAATTTATGAATGAATATAAGTTTGTTTTTTGTTTTTTGGACAACTTACACCTCTACAGTGCAATTATAGTTCTTAATGGCAAAATACCTTAAAAGTGATATCACTTGTGTCTGCACCGTTAGACTGTCTTTGTGAACCTTTTGTAAAATATGAATAATGTCAGTTGGCTCCTGAATGTAATATTCCTTTTTTAAAATTTGAAAGGAAATCTAATGTATCTTTGCCTCTTACCTGTTGAGATTTTTTTTGTCCACCACCAAACAAGCAACAGCAAGGCAGAGTTTTGTGCTTGTAAAAGTGGAGTCTGCAGTTCTAATCCTCTACACTTTTTTGTTCCTTTAAACTTTCCTTAAATTGTAAAACATAAACAAACAATTATGGCTAATCAACTAATTATCTTTTCAGAGGCATTGCAGACTGCATCTGGCAAGATGACCAAATAGTACATGGCTAAAGATTTATAGAGAAGTTTAAATATATTCCTAGTTTTACAAAAATAATATCCTAAATGTTATTTTCTTCTATGTGTTTTTATGCATTTTTAAACTTTAAATGTAATTTCACATTGACTGTTTGTTTAGTATGAGTTGCTCCCAAGGCCTAGGTTAACAAATCAATGATGACCCATCTGATTAACTTTATATTATTACCTTTTTTTTTTTTTACTTTTGTGTTGTGTGGAAATCTGTATCTTTTTGCAGCATTGCTTTGACATGTATGCCCGTTGTGTTCCTTTGTACGGTTATACGGATCTATCAACAGAACAAACAGAACAGAACCTTTGGGTCAAACAGAACCTTTGGGGTGGACCCATAGACAGTAGAACTGGACCCTTTGGAGAAAACCCTATCATCATTTGGTGGCAAATCCCTCATTAGCTAACGTTAGTTAGTCTACAGAGGGCGCTCTCGTATCAAGGACGACGTTGCAGATCGTTTCCAGCTAAGCCAAAAAGCTGCTTATTGTGTACCTGGGTTTGTTGGTTTCTTTGATATTTGGTAGTAAACATGTTGTGAACAAATAACCTTCTGCTGCGTTGCTGTGCTTTAGTCTTACATGGGCCACATGTTCAGTATTGGGACATCATGGACATCATCATAACCAAGTGTAAGCTCATAGGCCAATAAAATGAATGAACTCCACACAAAACTGAATAAGCAGTAGGCTATGTATAAATTAGCAGTAAATCCTTAAAAGGGGACTTCGGATTTTACTCTTAATCTAGACTTGCTGAGATGAAAGCTTAATTGATTCACCTGGGGAGTGGGGACTAAAACATACGACTAAAATCATCTCCATTAATACTATAGTAGTGACATTTCATTGGTTGAAATTCTCTCACGAGGTGGTGCTTAACGACACAATTGGTTGCTTGTCATTTCAAAGAAGTAGGCATTGCCTACTGTAATCCGGCGTGGTTCTTAGGCTTATGTAATAGTCTAGAGTTGAAACGGAGGTATTGAAATTATTTTTCGTTTATATGGACCATTCTCTGAGATGAACATGCTGTTCGTTGTGAAATGAGTTAAGTGCTAGAAGTTCTCCATTTACCAGTACACAGTCGAACTAGCTAGTGTTACTGTTAGCCAGTAGCTACTAACTTCTGTTTTTGCTTGCTCATGTGCTGGGTGGTGTTAGTAATTTGTCTGACTTACTCTGGGTAATATACCAGTCCAGTGTAGAGGCAAGGTATACCGGTAATTGAATAGGCAGAATACAATCTTTGCATTTTATCGGATTCTATTTAAAGGCACCTGGGCGAGGAATTGATTATGATAGCTAGCTAGATTGGGCTACATAGCTCGCCGGTGAATTGCAGTGGTTGCGAGAATAAACGTGTGGTATTCATAATGAACCTCTGGTAAAGGTAACCTAACATTACCACTACCGGAACTAGATATAGCCAAGAACATACGTTTTTGACTTGTCTGACAGCCACATTGGGGTCTGCTTCATTGGACAGCTCTGCTAGCTTGCCAATTTCAGGTGTCTTAACTTGTTCTATAAGGACTAAAGCCTTTCCACATAATAATTACTTACCAAAGATTACGGTAAGACAACTTTTACAATATGAGCGGAGACAAAGAATTAGACGATGGCGACTTAAACAACAAACAGTATTTTGAAGTGAAAGATCCGCAGATTCATATAATAGACGGAACCTTGGCTTCGGATAATGTTAGTCCGAAAAATAGGAAGCCAGCCACGCGTTTGTACAAGAAACGTTGGCTTATCGTGTTTCTCTTTAGTTCTTATTCACTCTGCAACTCGTACCAATGGATTCAGTACGGGATCATAAACAACATCTTCATGAAGTTCTACGGTGTGGATTCCTTCACCATAGACTGGATGTCCATGATCTACATGCTGACATACATACCCTTCATATTCCCGGTTACCTGGCTACTGGACAAAAAGGGGCTGAGGGTAATTGCGCTGATAGCCACGGCTATGAACTGCGTCGGGACATGGATCAAGGTGGCTAGCGCGCGCCCAGACCTGTTTGCGGTGACCTTTTTGGGTCAGTTCGTCTCATCATTCGCGCAGGTCTTCATCCTGGGGATGCCCTCGAGGATAGCGTCGGTGTGGTTCAGTTCGGAGGAGGTTTCCACGGCGTGCTCAATTGGAGTGTTTGGAAATCAGGTAGGTTATACGACGTAGCCTAGTTGATACTTCCACATGTTATGCCCAGCGGTTTATAATGATCACCAGGTTCAGCAATGTGAGTAATCATTGTTTTGCTTGTACCATTGTCACTACGCACGTTATTACGCAAACATTTTTCGTAGCATCGACGATTCCGAGGTAAGGCCTACATGAGTTCTTGATACAAGCTATGAATTAATCGCATATCTGACATCTGGCACGTAATGTAATCTACTTAGTGTTCCTTACACAAAATTCTGTGATGATAAACCATGGAGTAATGTATTCCTTTCCTCGAAATCATCCAAGTGAGTCCTTGGTGTCTCCTAACAGTGCAGATTACACAATGCTCTGAAGAATTTGCACATGCAGAACAACTGTAGTCAGGTCCACATGACTTAACCAAAAATCCACATGCTTAAATTATTATTATTATTTTTTAAATCCCAAACTCTAATTAACTATCTATTACATATACATCGCCTGTCTTCCTACTGACCGTTACAGCTATGAATTTCGCCAAGACTCCAGAGTAAAAGAACGCTTACTCGTTTTACCTCAGAATGAAGTGAAACTGCTTTTGTGCTGTGTAGCCGTTGCGGTGTCTGCTGCGGATGTACTAAAACCCTCTGTGATGACAGCAGGGGTGGCGGGCATGGTAGCCATTTTCCAAAAAGGGCACTCACTCGCAGGACTGCAGAGCTTGAATTTGGCTATGGCAGTGCTTACTCTGAATACTCCTAAACCAGTACTCCCACCTTTGTGTTGTGTTGTGTTGGAAAACATGCTCAGGCCGTTGTCTCTTTGTATCATTAACGTATGTAACTAAACCCAAGGTGAACCTGATCACCCATCTAGGTGGCCTACACCAAGTAGGACACCAATGAGTCACAGATGTGGACCATTGGACAACCAAACACCCACACACCACACAGCTGTGATGTCCTACCTACCCTTCTCTCATTTTTAAGTATTGCTTACATAAAGCTGCAACATTAACAATTGTCATCATGCATTTGTACACTTGTGAAATGGTATCAACGACATGTTCCATGATGAAATTGACCAGCAGGTTTTCAGTAGGTGTACATCCAGATGTGCCTACCCAGGATTAGGCCTAAAAGTTCGGTAAAAGTTTTTGGGAAAGAAAAAAAAACGAGAATTAAAGCTGGTTCCTGTGACCAACTCAAAAAGTCTGCGGGCATTTCCACTAAAATGGCCGCGGGGCAAGTTCCTACAGTCACCAAAGGGCCTGTGAAATCACACTGCATTATCCATCTTGTTAAGTGAAAGTCTTGAGTGCTTCTTCAAACTGAGAGCCCGAGGGTGTCACATTTTAACTTAAAAAAACAAAAACAAAAAAAAAACAAGTAGCCAATAGACACACATCCTGTTTTTACTTTCAGAGGAAATATCAGCATTCTTTGCATTTTTTTCATCAGCAAGTAATTATTCTTGTCACATTTGGTAATCTATAGCCTAAACCAAGAAAAGGATGTGCACCGTCCAGTTAAAAAATCAATAAATAAATAAAAACAAACATTAGCGCCATTAAGTGAATCAAACATTCTAATGGTGAGAGCATCCATTACTGGTTGACAACCTACCTAGGCTATGTATGTAGTAATGTTCCATGAGTCAGCCATTTTTGTGAAATAAGCCCCGACAGAGTCAAAGGAGCTAGGTTGTAAGCAACTGGACTTCTGTTTTTCGCTCGAAGACGATTCACCTTTCATCCAAAAGGCTTCTTCAGTTCTGGCATGATGGTAGGGAACCAGGAGTTAAATCTGTGTATCGCTGCATGGTCCCAATGAGAGACTCCTGGTTCCCTACCATCATTCCAAAATGAGAATGTTCACAGACAAGTCCCGGCAGAGTGATGGAGGACCCCAACGAGTGGGATAACTGACCAGTGTGCTTGCCTAAATCAGTGTTTTAAACGTAGGGCATACAGAGGGAACAAATCTCCATGAGACGTGTGTGTGTAAAGAAATAACCCATCATAAAATAAAACGTTTAGACTGAAGAGTGTTTTTGAAAAGAGATTACCACTGGAGTTGTGTTGTCATCTGGGTGGGATGTATATGTTGCAGTCATATTTGTGAAACAAATAGTGAAACCATTGTAAGCCTCACTCACAACCCCACCAGTACATTAGTAACACAGGTAATAACATAGCAGTAATATAAATGTACTCAGTGAACAGCACTGATTCACCTACCTTTTAGTCCATGATGGTGATGTGGAGATGAAGCTGGATGTAGGGTATGGTGCATATTTCAGTCCCCCTTTGAGTCAGGAGGTCATCCACCAACGCCCTGTACCAGCCTGTTTCTCTCAGGCCCATTGCACACACTGCCTGCATTGTGCATGCTTGATGGCTGGGTTTGGTCCCGATTTACATTGGCTGCCAAGAACGGCTTGAACCGCGGAGGTCTTTTACACAGCCAGGCAGGCAGGCAGGCAAGCAAGGCAAGCGGGCACATGCTCTCCTAACCTGTGAACATACGGGGCCCGTATGAAGACAGACAGGTAGGGTAACGCAGGCTGCCAGGTAGACTCGGAGCAGGAAGTACGAAAGACTGCTAAGGATGGCTGTTGTGTTCTTGGCGATTACTATTGGTATATGTCTAAAAGAAATTATGAGAATTAAATGTTTTTGGCAGCCTGATTTGTAGAACGATTAGGCACTGAATGTGGAGGCTATGTGAAGATCATTCTGTGTGCAAAAATTGGTGAGTTGGCAGCCAAGATCTTAACTTTTCTGGCTTCAGACAGCAAATAGTTAAGTTTTGTAGTATTAGTGCGAACGGATGTATCTTTGGTCTTTGAATTAAACATAAGCTTAACTTCCTTTGTAAGTATTTTTTTTTCTATTAATAACAAACCTCCTGGTGTACTCTTAGTTAATCTCATTAGCCATCGTGTATCAGGTGTTTCAGTATAACGTTTTTTTTTTGTCATTTTGTAAATCATTAAGGAACTAATGTTTCATATTGGTTTCATAAGATGACTTATGCCCATACTGTGGTGTACAATTTTCAAGTTTGTTCCGTTAGTTTATCGAAGTTATTATAGCCTAGTAGGCCTACTTTATCAATCATCCACTCCTTTGTAATTTTACCTCCTTGACAATGAATGTCACCAGTAATAGTAGAGTTATTCTGAGCGCTGTGTGTGCGTGGGTGTGTGTGTGTGTGTGTGTGGTTGTGTGGGTGGGTGTGTTGTGCTTGTTCCAGTTACTGTGTTATCCTTTGTTCCACTGTATGTGGTTGTACTGTGTGGATATTTGTGCTCAGATAGTTAAGTCAGTGTTTTTGTTCTGTTTTTATCAAGTCTTCCGAGTACAAACTCAACTCCTGTGTTCTTGCAGCAGAAATCACAATAACAGCCATGCCATGGCCTGGCCATGCGGGTCATGTGATATTGCAATATCTCTGGCATAGCTGTAGACAGTGCTCCTGCTCTGTTTAAAGCATAGAGAGAGAGAGCGTGCTGGTGATGGCTAGAGTTAATATGTGTCTGCACCTGTCTGCTCATTGCAGCTTTCACTGTCAGACATGGACTTTTAGAACTGGCTCGGACTCTCACACCGACAAGACAAGCAAGTTTGGTTGGTGGTGAAAATCTCCGGAAACTGTCCACGAGAGAGAGAGGGAAGGAGAGAAACATCAACAGCAAGCAAGTAGGAAAGAGGAAGAGGTGTAACTCTGGACACCGCTCTCTGGGCTTGACATCACCCCGCGCGAAACTTTTAACGAGAAATAATCCGATGGGCCGGCCAGGAATAGATGGGCAGAGGTAGGATTGCACAAGAACTGTGAGTGAGTGAGTGAGTGAGGTCCTTTCCTCTCCAGCCAGCCAGCACAGTGTCACAGCTCATGTTTGATTGTCAAGATTATATTGCAGCAAGGCCAGTCAAGTCAAGACATATGGTACAGTGGCAATAAGTACAGTTTGGTGGGAGGGGTCTTGATTACTGGGGAGTGAGGGAGGGGGTGAATTCTCAGAAGATTTAGTGTCACATGACCCGGTGTGAGGTGATATATACTGGAAGGTCTGGACGAGAGGAGTAGCATACGGGTGAAGGTGACCAGGCGCAAAGAAGCCGAAAGGGGGAGGTGAAGACCAGCCCTCAGAGGACACACGACAGCACTTTGACAGCAGCACAGAGGAGCACCCGGCTGCTGCTTTCTTTTTCCTTTTTTTTTTTTGCCACCCTTACACATTGCGAGAAAAGAACCCCCAGGCAGCCAGTCAGGCACAGAGAGAGAGAGAGACAGACGAACACCCCAGAGACAGACGAAAGCACCCAGCAGAGCAGAGCCAGTGGCAGAGCCAGTGGCCAAAGACGAGAGGGAGGCAGAAGCCGGTACAGGAAGTGGGAGCAGAAAAAAAGAACTGTTTTGATATAAACACTTCTGTTTGGCTGCAAACCCCAACCCAGCACAGCACAGCCCAGCCCAGCCCAGCCCAGCGCCCAGCCACCCAGACTACCCACAATGCCTCAGAGCAATGAGGTAGTGAGCAGGAGCACGGAGATGAGCAAGAGCTCGACAGGTGTGCTGGACCACCGTGGTGGTGGGGAGGGCTTCCCCAAGAAGCTGCTGATCCCAGGTATGTCCAGCATCGCCTCCCTCAGTGGTGGAGGTAGCCCCCTGAGTCCCTCGTCTCCCACCTCCCCAAACGTGGAGGCCGGGGGGGAGGACAGGGTGGGCCTGCTGTCCCGGGTGGAGACGCGCCTGTACCACCGGCGCTGGGTGATGCTGTTCCTCTTCAGCGCCTACTCCGCCAGCAACGCCTTCATGTGGCTCCAGTACGGCATCATCGGCAACATCTTCATGCAGTTCTACGGCATCGACACGCTGGCCCTCGACTGGCTCTCCATGATCTACCTGGCCACCTACATCCCGCTCATCGTGCCCGTCATGTGGATGCTGGACAGGAGGGGCGTGCGGGAGGTGGTGCTGACCGGCGCGGCCTTCAACTGCATCGGCGCCTGCATAAAGCTGGGCAGCGCACAGCCCGACATGTTCTGGGTGACCTTTCTGGGCCAGTTTGTGTGCTCCGTGGGCACCGTGTTTGTGCTGGGCATCCCGCCACGCTTGGCCTCGGTGTGGTTTGGAGAGAGTGAAGTCTCCACTGCCTGCTCCATTGGAGTGTTGGGTAATCAGGTGTGTAAGCGTGTCTGTGTCTGTGTCTGTGTCTGTGTGTGTCTATTTGCTACACTAGATACTGTATAGTACACAGTAGTTTATATTATAGTTTGCTATATGTATATATACAGCACAGTACAAGAGGGAGTGAGAGCGAGAATGTACTTGCATGCTGTGTGTTGATGCAATTTTTCCTTTTTTGTTCTGTGACAAAGAAGGAGGAAGGCAGGTATGAAAAAATCTTTAATCCCAGAATGCTTAGCTGCACAGCGTCACCAGGAATGAGTTAGTGCACCTGTATAACGCAGCAAATGTATTTGCATGCCAGCATCCGCATGTTTATTTTTTTGCTTTTGAGAATGTTCATCTGTCATTTAGACATGCAAAAAGAAAAAGCCTAACCTGTTTAACACTGAGGAGTTAGACAGGTTCTGCTAGAAGCTCTGCTTCTATAAGTGAATGATTACTATCTCTATGACCACAAGCATGGCAAAACCGGTATTAGGTAGACAAACAAACCTAATACATATCATGGGCATGAGATAACAATTCTTTTTTGGTTTTGGGATAAACTATCCCTGTATTAGTGTTAAAAAAAACTAAGATTAAAATTCACATCAACTATTATTAAGCCATAATTTATTAAGAAGCTTGTAGTTTTTCTTTTAAGCTTGCTTGGCTACTTAATGCACTTTTGCTTAGTTTGCACAGCTTAGTTCGCTCCAGGACCACAGGCAGTAGTTCAGTGGAGCAGAGGTCGTGCACACTAGCTGTGCATTTTGTAAATACAGCCGATCAGCAGGTGGCTGTTTATGACACAGCCAGTTCGATTTAGACTTAAACAGCGCTTCACTCTCAGAGTAATGACTGTGAGCACTCACTTCAGAAATGCAGGGAGACAAGTTGCATTTCAGCGATGTAAGGATGGTGTCACCATGGTGTCACTTAGGGTCGTAGTGTTTTTCCCGGGTCAGTTCTTGTTATGACCTGTGGGGTGGGAGATAACACAATCTTCAGTCACGTTGCGAACGCACATCTTCACACTCATCAAGGACAGAAGTATCTCTTCCTGAGATTGTCCTGAAATATCATGGTGGGTCCCCAGAACAGGAACAGCTCCTAGCATTTTGTTCGTTCATTTCAAGATAGTGTAGCATTAAAACGTATTCTGCACTAAAAGATAGTCTGTTGTAAGCAAATTTCTCTAAGTCCACCTGTAGGTGATAAGAAAGCTTTGTTGAGTTGCTCTGTAGTATTGCCTTTTGCCTCTAGCTGTTTCTTTTACATCACCCAGTAGTAGAGGCTTCAGTCAGGTGATGTTTCTGACAGATGTTTGTGCATGATATTTGTTGATGATGTTTATTAATTTTATATCGCTGAAATTGCCCCCCCCCCCCCCCCCCCCCCCCCCCCCCCCCCGCTTATCAAAGCACGTGAGGCAGTGGTAAGTGTGTTAATCCTTTCTATGATAGACAGCAGACGTGAGCCTACTGTAGTTGTTGATCTTCAAGAGAGAGCTAGAAAATGTAAGCTCATAGCAAAACCTGGACTTTTCTTTAACCCTTTTGATCTCTAGGAAATCTGTTTGAAGAATTTTAAAGTTCAAAAATCTCAAAAAAGGAGCTTAGCTTCAGCATGGTATGGATTGCTGGTAAACTTATGGGATATACGGTAGAACAAAAGAGCTTCACAGATCAATACAGTGTGAGATTAGACCACTTGTTCTTAAACCATACCAACACTCAGACTTTCCTTGCATGTTATTAATCCTTAAAGTGCCTTTGTTAGAACACACATAAAAAGAATGGATATTTAAAGACAGAGAGAGAAAGGAACAGGGAAGAAAAACAAAAAAGAATGTAGCCTCACACATGTAGTGTAATAAACGTGGTTGGGACTCCTTCTGACAGGGAGTTGTTGAGTTTTTTGAGCTTGCACAGCAAGGGCCAGGTGGTAGCTGTTTTCTACCCCCACGTGCCTCCTTTTTCAGTGCAAATGAGTTACCTCCTGATTATTCTGAATATTGTGCAAAGTTTGTGCGTGTGTCAAAAGTCACTGCTGACACATTTTTTAAATTATGTAGAATCAGCGGGAATTTAACCCTTTTTTTTGGTACAGACACAGCCCATTTCCTCACAAGTGTCTGTGCAGCATTGCCAGTCACAAGACAAGGTTACACACCCAAAACATTGCTGAATGAGTACAGTCTAGCCAAGCTCTTAAAGTTCCTTTCAGTAAGATTATGTAGAACTAGGCTATTTTGATTACCAGTGCATACATTTGTAGTTGAAATGAAGTTTTGTTTAATTTGGGAGGCTTTCCCTGAACTCAAATGCTGCCTTCAGTCAGGCAGGGTCAAATGAACTGGCATGCTTTTTGTCATAGCAGTGTGTTTCAAAACAGTAGTAAAGCTCAAAATGCTTAAAATAGTTTTTATGTCCATGTCTTGGTAACACTGCACGTTATATTCTAAATCAAATATGAAAAAAAGAAACATTATCCATTATTAATCATTACTTTAATAACATTACATCTCTGTTGCATGGAGTCGACCAACTTCTGGCACCTTAGAGCAGGTATTCAATCCCGGGATGAAGTGACAACATTTCCACAGTTCCTCTGCATTTCTTGGTTTTGCCTCAGAAACACCACAATGTGGCCATTGTCTTTTTCAAACACTCGTCTCAAGAGCATTACCTCTTCAGCCTAAGGCAACATGACCATTCAAGTATTTTGATATACGCAAACTGATCCAAGACCCCTTTGTTGGTGTGACAAATAGGCCCAACAACACCATAGTACACTGTAAACCCGGATTGTCAATACAACTCAAAACTTTTGATGTAACTGATTACGTCAATAGTTTTGAGTACATTAACTATATATTTTAATTAAAGTTAATTTAAAAGTTTAAGTACAAAATTCATGTACTTAAAATTTTAAATTAACTTTAAATCAAATATATAGTTAATGTACTCAAAACTATTGACGTAATCAGTTACATCAAAAGTTTTGAGTTGTATTAACTTATCCGGGTTTACAGTGCACCATAGTAGGAGAAATGTCCCATTATGCTTGTGTCACCATGTTCGGATCACTGTCTTCAGAGCGTGCTGTGGCTTGGATTCTGTATTCAGGGGTCATGTGACAAACCATCTGTGGCCCTTGGACCCAAAAAGAACAATCTTACTTTCATCGGTCCATAGAATGTTTTTTCCATTTCTATTCGCACTCTACAAAATAATGGTTCTTCTGAGCAATGCCATAGGAGAACCTTAGTACTCACAGCTAACTAATTTTAAAGCATTGCAGATCGTTTTAGCCCAGCAGTCTACCATTTTCTGCACTTCTTTGTGTGTTTTCCCCTCTTCAATCAAAGTTCTTTGAACAATGCCAGAAACGACGACCCATGTTTCTTAGGCTTTCAGGGAGAAATGCATGTGCAAACTAAGGGGCACCTGATCGACATTTGATTTTCAGAATGAATAATCTCACCTATTCAACTCCACACTGCGATTATTTTGAACAGTTCCGTTTCAGTTAGGTATTCAGTTACACCGACATCAGGAGCATGCATATTTTGAATGTTGAGTCAGTTTGTTTTCTATGACTCTACTACACTTACTGGTAAATTATCTAGTCATATTATTTAGTCATGTCATTTCTTGCGAGAAGAGTAAATTATTTGGGTAGTCATGTCGGACCGCTATTATTTTGAACATACAGTAACTATTTCTATCACATTTGATTGGATCACTAATGATCATGCCTGTGCTAAAGCAGTGTTATCAATGTTATCACTATTGCCATGGCACCTCCCAAAATAATGATAGTGATATCTTGTAGAATGTTCATTCTGTAATGTTCTCTAGAAAACGGTGTTCCATTTTCAGCTGCATACACAAAGTCCTGTGACTGATACAGCAGCTATGACCAGTAGTCTACAATTGTTGTTACTTTTTTAGGATATTTCTCAACGGCAGTTCACATGAAAAAAACACAGCTGAGAGTTGCAGTTGACTGTAATCGGCAACTGCAGTTCGATACAATCTTTTAAAGCCTGTGGTGTCTGCCAGTTCACAATGACTAGTCTACACCTTGGCGTGGGTCCTTTATTTCTTGACACGATCAGTGTCAGCAGTTAGCAAACGTGTGATAGAGATGAAGCAAATATTAAACACTACATAAAGGTGCAGTCCTTGTTCTAAATAGTCACCTAAACAGTTTAACATTGAAACTAGTTAATGTGAAGGTTTAACTACATGCAGTGTAAATATAATATATAATAATAATAATATAATATATAATAATATATTCATTGCTGACAACACTAAAATTTACCTGAGTGCATACAGTAGCTGATGGAAACCAATTCGGTGTGTAACTTCTTGTTGTTCTGTTATCCTACGTGGTGCCACTGGATTGTTGAATGCAATGCTACAGGTGAAATAAACATCAGGCTTTAACCAAGTCGGTTATGTAATGCAAACGTAATACTCTGTAATTCCAGTGTAATGGAACTAAGTTGGTTTGCACAGTCGCATCTTTTAGTACTTCCACACTGTGTCCACAGTATTTCTTCAAGTAGAAGACTCTGGGCTTTCACCCTTATGGTCCATGAACAGTTCCTAAACCGTGTGCTGGCGTAACCAGCTGAGAACGTTGGCAGCACCAATATTTCTAGAGGAAAAGTCAAGTCAAGTCAAGTCAAGTTTATTCGTATAGCGCATTTCATGCACAAAGGCAAATGTGCTTAACAAAAATAAAAGCAAAGGACACAAAAATGAGGAAAGTATTACCAATCAGTAAATTAAATTGGCATTTGGCCCTTTATTTGGGTATCACTTGCCCTGTATTTGGGTTCATTTGGGTATGCTGTAGCAACACCTCTGTGTCAGTCTCTTGAGGAAATGGGTCACTGTCAAACACTCACTCACCTAGGCCTCTTACCATCACTGTGTTTAGGCCATGTGTGTGGTTACATATTCTGCCCAGGGTCATATTTACTTTGGCTAGCGTCCTCTGTGCTATATTCAACTTGCCTGTCCTTTTGTTGTTGATTGCAAAGGTCATAAACCGGTGTAACACAGCAATAACACTACAGTGAGGATGTTCCATGTTGCCATTTTGTTCTTTCATCATTTATGTCATGCTATGGTGGGGTACAATTTACAGTCACAGTTATGCCATTTAGCAGGCACTTTTCCCCAAAGCGGCTAATATATAACATTATACTATCACATTATAATAAAACGTAACATAATCATTATTATTTTTCCAACAGAACGTCAGAGCAATGAATTTAAAGCTGTTGAGGCATCTGTTTATCTGTGTCCGTGTGTGTGTGTGTGTGCGCGTGTGTGTGTGTGTGTGTGTGTGTGTGTGTGTGTGTGTGTGTGTGTGTGTGTGTGTGTGTATATGTGTGTGTGTGTGTGTGTGTGTGTGTATATGTGTGTGTGTGAGTGTGTGTGTGTGTGTGTGAGTCACACACTTGAGTCACAGCTTATCAGTAGTAGTACACGTAAGATGATCTGTGACCCAACAACAGTGACAACAGTGGCGTTATCTCAGGGACTCACCCAGTGCCTCTTCTCACCCCACTTCTTCTACCCCGCAGCTGGGCATTGCCATCGGGTTCCTGGTGCCCCCCATCCTGGTTCCCAATGTGGAGGACATGGACGAGCTGGCCAACCACATCCGCATCATGTTCTACATCACAGCGGGTGTGGCCACACTCCTTTTTGTCCTGGTGGTCATTGGTACGTACCGCAAAAGAAAGCTCACTGATTGGCTGTTGCCGCAGTCAATCATAAAAGAAAAAAAAAAAAAACTAACCTAATCTTTGACAACAGTTTGTTCTGTTAGGATGGAATATGTTAACAGGGAATATACAAGACACTGAGATGTTTTGAGATAAGTCTTGATATCTGCACTGTTCATAATTTCTAAAGGCCAACTTCCAGAGAGATCACAGAAATAATATGAGAGTGTTTTAGAATCAAAATGTATGGCTGTTTAAAGCAAGCATGAGGGCAAGGAAAAAAAAACTGCTTTTGCTTTCGGTCAGTAGCTTTGCGAGTAAAACGACATATGGATAAAGGGTTTTTATTTATTTATTTTCCAAAAACAGATAATGAGGAAAAGGATGAGTGCACAGATGTCCTTTTAGTCAGTGAAGGGGAAAAATGTTGGGTACGTCTAAGTCTGTAACTACATAAAGTCTCACTTGACCTGTAAGAAAATCATCCATATGCAGCTCTAGAACAGATGGGTTCATTAAAAGGGAAAGCCCCTACAGTACTATCTTGGTGAAAATCTAAACAGTCAACATCCACTGCCTGACAAAGACATGCACACGTTTAAAAAAAAAAAACAGCCTTTAGTTTAACTTAAACCTTAAGTTTTTTTTCTTAAGTCATCATTAATCAGTGGTCACTTGGTTAAGAAATAAGTTATAGCCTAAAAGTTTCACCACCTGAAAAAAATGCAGAGTTGTACAGTTTGGCCGAGCTCGGAAGGCGGCCGAGAACACGTGCAGTCACATAGGGAAGGAAGAGCAGTGAGGTCGCGGTCACGTCACATGCAAAGGGGAGAACAGAGAATGAGAACAGTGTTTTACGCACAGACTGAGGGCTACCAACACCCCCGTGCCTCACACACAGGAACACACACAGGCACACACATGAAACTCTAATGAACACACACACTCACACGGTCTCTCTCTCTCTCTCTCTGTCTCTGTCTCTCTCTCTGTCTCTGTCTCTGTCTCTCTCTCTGTCTTTGTCTCTCTCTCTCTCTGTCTCTCTCTCTCTCTCTCTCTCTCTCTCTCTCTCTGTTGCAAACAAACACACACACACAAACTCTAATGAACACACACACTCACACGGTCTCTCTGTCTCTCTCTGTCTCTGTCTCTCTCTCTCTCTGTCTCTGTCTCTCTCTCTGTCTTTGTCTCTCTCTCTCTCTGTCTCTCTCTGTCTCTCTCTCTCTCTCTCTCTCTCTCTCTCTCTCTCTGTTGCAAACAAACACACACACACAAACTCTCACAAACAAACTCTCACAAACAAAGTCTTACACTCACACTGGGCAACAGCAGGGTGCCCTTTCTGTCTGTTCCTCTCATCTTCCCCATCCGTTGTTTGTTCGTGCAGGGGGGTGGGGTGAGGGGGTGGGAGGAGGAGGAGGAGGAATCACTGTCCTTGTTGAAGGCCCCTGTTGAGGACTCTGTGTGACACGCGGCACACACACACACACACCGACACACACACACACACGTGCGCCCTTACGAAATGCCGTCCAGCATGCTTGAAGATCTTGCTCATGTGGCCATGACTGTGAAAATAAATCAAAGCTCATCAGATCAAAAAAAAAAGTGCCGGCTAAATACACACTTCGCTCCAGGTGGACAGAACGCACAACAGCGCAGCGCCGAGTTCACAAGGGTTATATGGCATAGCTCTTTTTCTGGGGTGCATATTGAACACCATTAGCACTTCATTGCATGCTACATTGTCATGACATTATGTGTGAAAAACAGGGATCACTTCTATCAGATGTAGATTAGATATAGTCAAAATGATTGCAGAATACTAAAGTACTGTCAGAAGATGTGGTAGCAACAATCGTATGAGCAACAGGGTTTGTAGTGATTTAGTGATATAGTCATTTAGTGATATAGTGATTTAGTGATATAGTTTGTAGTGATTTAGTGATATAGTGATATAGTGATTCACACTATATTTTGAAAAACATATTAATATATCAGGCACAATTTACAACGCTGGCAGATGCTTTCCCATCAAATTACTTCATTAATTAATTTATTTCTGTATTTCATTAGTTACTCATGAGTCATCGCGGTGACAGAAAGGTGGTCGTCTGACATGCCGTGTATCCCATGGGCCCTTCATGTGAGCATGGCCTGCATAACTCATAGGGAGGTGTGACTGCCCTGTCCTGTCCTGGGCCTTCTCACAACAGCCTTAATGACGCCCAGCCTTCATCTCGGCATCCAGCTGAGGCACTCGCGGAGACGGCGGCACGTGTCACCCCTCTAAGCAGGGACCATGTGTATTAGCCACGTAAGCATAAGCTTGGGGCCTCTATCTCCCTACGTTCCTGTAAAACGCCATGTAAATGACTCCCAGAGTACAGGACTCTGCCAGGTCTTTGGAGCTACCTTAGTGAAGCAGCATTGCCCTAATTGCCCGCCTAAGCAGGGGCATCCACTGTGTATTAGCCGCGTAAGCATAAGCTAGAGGCCTCTATCTCCCTACTGTGTGTCGTCCCTGTAAAACGCCATGTAAATTACTCCCAGAGTGCATGACTGTGCAAGCTCTTTGGAGCGGCCTTAGTGAAGCAGCATTGCCCATATTGGCCGTCTAAGCAGGGGCATCTACTGTGTATTAGCCACGTAAGCATAAGCTAGAGGCCTCTCTACACACTACTGTGTGTCGTCCTAGTAAACCGTCCTGTAAACGGCTATCAGAGTGCAGGACTATGCAAGCTCTTTGGAGCGGCCTTAGTGAGTAAAGCAGCATTGCCCATATTGGCCGTCTAAACAGGGGCATCTACTGTGTATTAGCCACGTAAACATAAGCTAGGGGCCTCTATCTCACTACTGTGTCGTCCCTGTAAACCACCATGTAAATGACTCCCAGCATCCAGGACTATGCAAGGTCTCTGGGGCTACCTTAGTGAAGCAGCATTGCCCATATTGCCCCTTCTAGACAGGAGCATCTACTGGGTGTTGTCCCTGTAAACCGCTGTGTAAATGACCCCCCCAGCACAAAACTATGCAAGCTCTTTGGAGCTACCTAAGTGAAGCAGCATTGCCCATATTGCCCCTTCTAGACAGGGCCATCTACTATGTGCCGTCCCTGTAAACCGCTGTGTAAACGACACCCAGTAGTCTGCAAGCTCTTTGGAGCGACCTAAGTGAAGCAGCATTGCCCCTTTTGGCTGTCTCAGCAGGGTCATCTTGCCCCTTTTAAGTGGGGACATCTACTGGGTGTCATCCCTGCAAACCATCATGTAAATCACTCCCAGAGTGCAGAACTCTGCAAGGTCTTTGGAGCTACCTAAGTGAAGTGGCATTGCCCCTTTTGGCTGTCTCAGCAGGGTCATCTTGCCCCTTTTAAGTGGGGACATCTACTGGGTGGCGTTCCTGCAAACCATCATGTAAATCACTCCCAGAGTGCAGAACTCTGCAAGGTCTTTGGAGCTACCTAAGTGAAGTGGCATTGCCCCTTTTGGCTGTCTCAGCAGGGTCATCTTGCCCCTTTTAAGTGGGGACATCTACTGGGTGTCATCCCTGCAAACCATCATGTAAATCACTCCCAGAGTGCAGAACTCTGCAAGGTCTTTGGAGCTACCTAAGTGAAGTGGCATTGCCCCTTTTGGCTGTCTCAGCAGGGTCATCTTGCCCCTCTTAAGTAGGAGCATCTACTGGGTGGCGTTCCTGCAAACCATCATGTAAATCACTCCCAGAGTGCAGAACTCTGCAAGGTCTTTGGAGCTACTTAAGTGAAGTGGCATTGCCCCTTTTGGCTGTCTCAGCAGGGTCATCTTGCCCCTTTTAAGTTGGAGCATCTACTGGGTGGCGTTCCTGCAAACCATCATGTAAATCACTCCCAGAGTGCAGAACTCTGCAAGGTCTTTGGAGCTACCTAAGTGAAGCAGCATTGCCCATCTAAGCAAGGGCATCTACTGTGTGTCGTCCCTGTAAACCACTGTGCAAGGGACTCCTAGGCCACAGGACTATGCAAGGTCTTTAGAGCTACCTAAGTAAAGCAACATTGCCCATATTGCCCCTTCTAAGCAAGGGGCATCTACTGGGTGTCGTCCCTGTAAACCGTCATGTAAATGACTCCTAGAGTACAGGACTCTGAAAGGTCTTTGCAGCTACCTAAGTGAAGTGGCATGTATTGCCCTTCTAAGCAGGGGGCATCTACTGTGTGCCGTCCCTGTAAACCACTGTGTAAGTGACTCCCAGAGCACAGGAAGGACTATGCAAGGTCTTTCGCACTATGTGGTTGAAGTAAGGGAAAAGGAGCTATTTGAAGAGTGAGCAGATGGGGGAGTCGTTTGGCAGAAAAGGGAAGAGTGTTCCGGCAGGGCCAGACCCTAGAGAGATAGATGTACATTTGATCTGGTTTGTATAAAACAGATCACAGTTAGTGCCACTCCAGAGTGAATCAAATTACTATTTGTGGCAATTTGCTGCTCAAAATGCAACCTGAAAACTTTTGGTTTGTCCCCTCTAGATCTCTCAAAGATAAAGGGCTGGGCTGCATTTATTGTGATATTAACCCTTATATTTGAGGAAAAAAATAGCATTTCCAAATATTACCCGGGATTTTTAGAATGTTTGCTTTTCATTTGTGTATTTTTTCCTTGAAAAAGGCCGTTTTATGCAGCATAATCTTCAATGGAAATTTCCATTCTGATCATCAGTGGAAGTTTCCACTCACTGGCATGTGGAAGCTGGACAGTTGACACTGACATAGCAGTATGTTAACAGTTGCAATTGACCCCCCCCGCCCACCCTCCCATGTTCAGCTACCAGGCAGTTACTTCCTTTCCAGAACCTACCCTACTGCACTACCTAAAGGGGCCTGTGTACAGCCCTGAACTAAATACAGCCTCTTGGGCTCTGTTGTTGATGTTGGTGTTGTTGATGTTGGTGGTGGTGGTGTTGTTGGTGGTGCAGTTGTTAAAGTCTTTGTATTCTCGGTGAATTGACTCCGGTGGCTGAATATAGCTTTTTAAAAACAAACAAATAAATAAATAAATAATGTGCTTAGTGTCTCAAAGTTTGGACCGTCGTTGCGTTGCCAAAAGTCGCCTGTTAAAATGACACTGAGGTAATTATTTAGAGGGGCGTGACTCAATGCTATTTACAGAATCACTCACCCCTCTGTTGCCATAACAGTTAGGTCAGTTATGCTTTTTTTAAAAAGACACTTTGTTCACTCGCCAAGCACAACAGAATCTACGGAAATCAGATGTTGCAGATGTTGTTGTAGGTGTTTGTTGTTTTTTCTCCTCTAGTGGAGCCATTGCAAGAAAATAATCAGCCATGCGTCCCAGATCCACACAGAGCTGCCACTGTCAGAGCTTTTTGTTTTTTATGGCTGTGTGTCAGCCTCTCTCTGGCCCTGTGTGTGTGTGTGAGAGAGAGAGTGTGTGTGTGTCTGTGTGGCTGAGGGTGAGTGTGTGTGTGTGTGTCAAGAGTGTGTGTGTGTATGTTTGTGTGTGTGTGTCAAGAGTGCGTGTGTGTTTGTGTGTGTTTGTTTGTGTGTGGCTGAGTGTGTGTGTGTGTGTGCGTGTGTGAGTGTGTGTGTGTGTCAAGAGTGCGTGTGTGTGTGTGTGTGTGTGTGTGCAGCCTGTCGGAGAGTCTCACCGGCAGGCGCGGAGCTCCATCTGTGCTTACTAATGGCGGCACCATCTGGGTCTGGCGCTGAAGATCATGTTCTCAGAGGCCCCTCAGAGAGCACGTCCTCTCAGCACCTCTCATTGGCCTAACCCCTAACACTCCGGGGCACACAACACACCAAAGAATAGAAAGGTCAATAATAATAATAACAATAATAATAATAATAATAATGATGCATTTTATTTATAAACTCCTTTCACGATTCCCAAGGACACTGCACAGTTATAATAATAATAATAAAAAATAATAATAATAATAAATAAATCAATAATAATAATAATGATACTGATAATGATAATCAAGTCTTTTATTGTCATTGTGCAGTTGCCCATAGAATGAAACTAAAACAGCAGGGCCACAAAAGGTGCAAGATGAAAGTATCAAAGTGTCAAAGTGTCAACTACAAAAAGAGCAAAGAAGAAGGGAGTATATACACATGGAGCACAAATAGTACAAGTAATACAAATTATAAATAATACGTGGAAGGGGAGCTATATACAGACTACTGCAATAAGACTAGTGTAATAATAATACTAATAATAACAATAATAATTATAACAATGCATTTTATTTATAAACCCCTTTCACGATTCCCAAGGACATTTGGTTAAAATCCAAAAGCACT
This sequence comes from Setipinna tenuifilis, assembly GCA_030347295.1. Classification (NCBI taxonomy): domain Eukaryota; kingdom Metazoa; phylum Chordata; class Actinopteri; order Clupeiformes; family Engraulidae; genus Setipinna; species Setipinna tenuifilis. The sequence continues at coordinate 25,071,923 of CM059282.1, read as the reverse complement.
CGTGAAATAAAATCAGATGCAGAATCGCAAAAAGTCATGCTTTACTTCTTTGCTAATCTTAATACGGCAGGGGAAAGGATTTGTTGGAAGAGTGGTGTCCGATGTCAGGTTCCTCGGCTTACACCCCAGCGCTGTGCGTTTGGATCGGTAATGAAAGATTGTATTGGCCGTTGTGTGGAGTTCTAATCTCAGCACAGTGGGCGTACATAGAGAAAGGAGAGAGGGCTTTCCTCGGGTCAAATTTCGCTTATGCTGTCGGCCTTGAGATGCGTACTACACAGGGAGAGACAGAGAGAGAGGGAGAGAGAGAGAAACCGTAGCCCATTGGAGGTCTTCTGGAAGCACCTTTTATGAATATCACATCTGTTACATAAAGAAGAAACACATGAGAGCAGTACAGGTGCACAGCTTACATTGCAGATGGAGAGTATGAAAAACAGATATTTAAGATATTTCTGCAATTATATTTGAAATGTAGTTCTCTCTATATATATATATAGTTATAGTTATAGTTATTACATTACATTACACTTAGCAGACGCTTTTATCCAAAGTGACTTACAAAAAGGAATAGTTATAGTTATATATATAGAAATATAATAATAATAATAACAACAACAACAATAATAACAATAATAATAATAATTTTATATAAGTATAAAAATATAAGGAAATATAATTCGTGTTTAGTGGTGTAGAGGGAGGGTGGACCTTCAGGGCATTGTGGAAGGAGTCATTGTGCGGGGCGGCTTAGTTCAGCTCAGCTCAGCTCAGTAGCGCTACTGTCCTGCTGGTCTGGCCTGGCCTGTGTGGCTGAGGCGTGGTCCCAGGACACTCTGCCCATTGTGCCCGCGCCCTGAACAGTGCCATTGTGTCCCATTGAAGACACTGAAACCGATGAAGGTTGTAGGTCCCAAGACATAGCTCAGATCTCTGCTGGTCACAAGAATTCAAAGTGGGTGGGAGACGGACACAACAGAGCAGGGGGCAGAGAAACAGAGCAGGCGATGGGGATGGGGAGGGGGGTGGAGGATAGGAATGAGGGGGATAATAAAGACATAAAACATGGCCCCCAGGGCAGCCCTGCGGGGCCCCAGTAATCACAAACAAACATCGGCACATCTCTACCCCTGCTCTGGAATTCGGCCATTTCACCAACCCCCGAGGTCGCCCCTGTGCTTGTTTTTCCAGACGTACGAGGCAGCAGCGCTCACTACAGGCGAGCACACGACATGGTTCACATAAATGATTCATGTTGCGGGTCCATTAGGCAGCTGTGGCCTAATGATTGAGAGGGCTGGTCTTGGTAACAGATTGGTCCCAGGTTCGATTTCTATACCAGTAAGAGGAAAAAGTGGGTGGGAGAGTGAATAACTTGAGCAGTGCATTTACCAGTGCTCCAAGGGCACTGCCCCTGTACCTCAATCAATGCAAGTTGCTCTGGATAAGAGCATCAGCTACATGTCATGTAATGCCTTGTTGTTACTTTTTTTAGTATTCCACTGAACGTCAACCTGAATCCACATGAATGCTGCGATGACTTTAATGCTCACATTTTTCCCCCATTAGGTCACACTTGCAGTCTACACATGCAGTCTACACATGTAGTCTACACATAGTAATTAACTAGAACGTTTTGTTTGACCCTGAGGTGTTTCTTTTACCCGACATGTATTGCCACATTCTCATTCCAATATCTTCTACACGCAAGCCTCAGAATTTCCTGCATTCTCACTCAAACATACAGTAAATTACAGGCTAATTGTATTGTATTGCACTGTAATTCCTGCTAATCATACAGCACTTGGAGAGTTTATCAGGTTCTGTCGACGCGACACCCTAAAGTGACAACCCTTCCTTGCTCTCCTAACAGTGTTCCAGGAGCAGCCAGAGATTCCCCCGACACAGGCCCAGGCCACGGCGAGGAGCATCCCCCCAGATGAGTACTCCTACATGGCCTCCATCAAGAGGCTCCTCTGCAACAAACCCTTCATCCTCCTCATCGTCAGCTACGGTAAGTGGTCAGGGTGCTGTGCCAGGGTGCTGTATGGGTTTCTGAGGGTATAAGAATGGATGCATTTTGCATGCAAGTTAGAGTACACCTGTTTGCTACACCTTCATCCTCCTCATCGTCAGTTACGGTGAGTGGTCATGAACACACCCGCGGAAAAGCAATGTGTCCGGCGCAGATCCCTCTAAGGTCATTCGGCTCATTTCTGTGAGGAACGTCTGAACCTCTTTTAAAAACTTCTTATTCATATATGATTATTTATATTATATGATCTGATTATATTTTGTGTGGTAGTCACTAATCCCAGTCGTGTTTCCCCTGCATTTCTCATTCCTCATCATTAATGGGATGTTAGCTTCTTTAGCTGTTATATCTGGAGATGAACCAGTAAATTGGTGTTTCCTTACAATTTGATAGAGTGCAATCAAACCGTGATGCTATTTATAGAACTTCATTGTCTTGGTAAATCCAAACATTGATCCTTATGTAGCCAATAAAGTGGTAAATGCTTTATTTAGGCTTTTTCTTTACACACACACACACACACACACACACACACTAACACACAAATTGAAGGGGCATCCTGAACTAAAGGTTAATCTAAAACCTAGAAAGTCGGTTCATGGTTCGCTTGGCTGGTGGTCATGTGTTGGCAATGTTGTGTCTGTATGCGATCACGTGCAGCCTTCAGACCACGATGGTCAAGGTCATGGATTTTTCTGGCAATAATTAACGGCACTAGGTCCCATACAACAGCATGGTGAGCCACATCATTGGCAGTTAAAAGTCACTTTAATGTGTATTAGGGGGCCCGTTACCTACGCCTGAATGACTATACATCAGCCACTTTAACACAACTCCATGGAAATGTCACCATCTGCAGGTACAGGTGGATTACATTGAGAGAAAGATGGTGTAATCTTTTTTTAATAGCAGTTTGCTGGTAGTTGCCCCACTGCCAACTGTACTTCTCCACAACACATGTACACAGCAAATTCTACAGTGTTTCATCAACTCTGAGAGAGTCAGTTTTAACACTATGCCAGTGTTTATTTTGTCCCAATGTTTTTAGTGTTAATTTAACACTCCTTCCTTACATATTTACCTCCTTTGCAGTTAAATCAACTTTTTGCAGTGTAATTTCAACTCTTAATCTTACACTTACACTCTTAAATTAACACTTTTGCTGAACACTGGGAAATTAACTCCATGCAGCTGTGTATTCAGAAATTAACTGCATACCTCAGGAAATAACAAAGTCAAGGGTTAACACCGTGGCCTTAACCCACGTATGCTTATCGACCAGTCTTCCTGTACATGCTGTAAAATATGATTGATATTGGAAATCGTTTTGGCCACCCTGTTTTGTCAGAAAGGGACTGGACACGGAGTGAAGTATCATGCTTATCTTATCACTGTATCTTGACACTAAATCAGTAACCATATCTCCTGTTTGATGACCCCAGTTTAAAACTAGATAGACGGCTGACTCCATATATAGTATGACTGCCACCGTGGAATTATAGTGTCCCTATGCAATAAATGTCCATTCTGTAGTTATAAGCCGAAAGGTTTTTTTTTTTTAAATGATTGCACCCCTAATGGAACAAATTCTACACAACAAAATATGCTTATAGGGGTTGGAGTAGTGATCCTACTTTTGCAAATTTGTCTGGCCAAGATACTGGTGATTCAAAACCTCACTTTGTACATCTACAATATTCCCTAGGTGACGCAACACGCCAAATGACCATTTATAGATTGAGTATACACCTTGTCGAGGCTAAGGTATAAAAAAGATTGGTCTTCTTGATTGCAACAGTTGGCCAGTTATTCCGTGACACATGATTTCGGTCTCCCTGGAGTTTTGGTGGTCCAGCGCACAGGAGGGGGGGGGGCTGCCTCCCCGGCACCCCCACCTATTATTCTGTGTCATCCAGATGTGGATGAAGGAAAAAAAGACTAAACCTGTACAACTGCGCTAACACTATGCTAGCACCAGTTATAAATATTACACATGCGAATAATATCAGCACTCAAAATTATCGACCTTTGTATTGCTGGTAATGTGATCATGTTTTTTTATGGTTATACAGTCATCATTTTGTGAATCAAGGTTGTATGAAAAACATTGTGCTTACTCACATGTTTGCATGTTACTATTAGTGTTTTATTTTTATCTATTGTTTGCGTTCTTCCTCTATCTCCTCTCTCCTCTCTGCAGGCCTCAATGTGGGCTGCTTCTATGCTGTCAGCACACTCCTGAACCGCATGATCATTGAGTACTACCCAGTGAGTTTTACACACACACACACACACACACACACACACACAACAGTAATAATCACACATGTCATGTTTTCTTTGTGACCAATGTGGTAATCACATGTCATGTTTTCTTTTTGTTTTTAACAATATGACCTGTAAGTACTGGGAAATTAATACCAATGACTTCATACAAGTGTTAATTGCTGGGTGTGTGTGTAATTGTGTAGGGTGAGGAGGTAAACGCTGGCAGGATCGGCCTCACCATCGTCATCGCTGGCATGGTCGGATCCCTGATCTGTGGAATCTGGCTCGACCGGACCAAGACCTACAAGTAAGACCGACTTCTCCTTTCAGGCCGAACTTGTTCAGAACTGCACTGAATGAATGTGTCAAGGGACCACACCCTAGTTCTACCTCGACAGGCCCCTGGTATGCTTCTGCGGACATGGTTTGTGTTCGGACAGTGATCGGACTGGTGGATTAACGGTACTTTCGTCATGTGGACAGGCTGCGCGGCAGACGTTTCTGTACTCCGCAAAGTTTGTGTCGTACAAAAATGTTTGCACTGACTCTGCACGTGAAGGCCTTATCGTGCAGGAAAAGACTGACAAATCCATAGAACAGATGCGAGTGTGGGCAAGCCGTCAGGCAAAATGAAGGTTTGAAACTGCGAGCCTTATCAAATAGGAGATTGATTGGTAGATTTTATGAGTTGGTCTACTCACTGCTTTGACACGAGTAGAGAAGAAAAACTAAATTTGCACTGAATGATTACAATCAAGCTGAACTAAGTTGTCTAGCAGTATAGAAATAGAGAGGTTGAAGAATATGGTTTTAGCTGGTACATAAAACATGCTGAAAATATTTTACCATGAAGCTTTAACAGAATGGCTTAGACTTCAGTCAAGGCATTCTCAAAACAAAGCTTTTACGATTAGTGTGCGTGTGTGAAGCTTAGCCTTCGTCTGCATGTCGGAAAAAGCAGGCCGCAAAAGAATACCGCAGCTATACAAGGATACAAGGAGCAACCAGAAAGGCGTCCGAACGTAGCGTCGCCATGGCAACAAGATGCAAATGTCCGATCTGTAGTGCCGCATGTCCGTGTCCACAGAAGAATACTTCCTCCTTCAGAGTCCATTTAAAGGGAACCTCAGAGGCTGATTTTCTTTGTCCGTAATGTTCGTTTTTGGGGTGTGCCAATTTTAATTAACATTCATCAGTGACCCAAAACATGTAGTCTTCTTATGCTTCCCATGTTGAGTGTAAAACACATTATGATGCTCACTTTGCTCTGATAGATCAAGAAATCAATAGGGTCCCCTAACCTAGATCAAAAACACAATAAGGTAGAGATTGGTTAGTCTAAGCACAGGCATGCTTTACCAGAGCCAAAGACTGTTGTTTTGTTTCTTTTAACAGTATTTTTGTTTCTCCACACTGTGTAAGGACGGTAGTGCAAGGTGACCTCACGTTGCACCCGATGAGAAAGTGAGAAAAAAGACCGAATCGGCATCGGGGTATTTCTAGGCAAGTGAGACATGGTGTCTGTGGAATACGGTTATTCCCACAGACGGGTACTTAAGCCTTTTGTTTTTTTTTTTTTGCAAATTTTACATACTGCTTACACACCCAAAACCCACATGACACACCTAAAACATGTGAAAATAGAAGGCGCCATTTAAATATCTAGAGTTGTACTGGTTGAGCCATTTTTACTGGGGTTGAGGAGTTCTGACCGCCCATTAAAACTGCGTGTATGAAGGTGTATGGCAATAGATTTCACAAGGAAACTGTACCTGCATGTATGTGCATCACTCTCTGTATAGGTGCAAGACCTAAGGTTTTTTTTTTTGGTGCAAACGTGCACTATTACATCCTTAACTGTCCAAAATTGATCAACTGATCAACTGAGTGATCAGTAAACCCCGTAATCATTCACTGTGAGTTCAGCAGAAAGAGCAGTCACAAGGAAAGGTTTTACCCCCCCCTGCTTAAAAGGATTAATGCCAAATGTAGAAACCGAAGAGGATTGTTGGTGTATAGCTTTTGAGTTTGATTTGGCCAAATACTTAGAGGGAAACCGCGGCACATATGACCCACTGAACCTTGACCCTTTTTTATGATTCTTAATCAGTTTGGCTCACTTAGTTTTGTTCAGATGACATTCACTAAGATGTGCTGTGAATCCCACAGTGGCCCAGTGCAAATGGCCATTGGTCTGAACTCTGAACACCTCATTACATTCAAGAAGGCACTGAAGGAGACAGATGTGTTGGTAGCAAACGTCAAATGTGTACCTGCTGAGATGCAGAGACAGGGATAGGCGATTATTATTTTTTGAAAAGTTAAAATTGTATATGCCATAGCCTTTGTCAAACAGGAATGTTTAAAGCCTTATTTTTGAAATCCTTCATATTGGGGCTAATCCTATGCCCTAGATTTCATGCCACCCGTGAGTAGAATAATAACTGTAGAAGTTTTTTTTTCCTCTATTATAAGGCCGTTAGTCCCTGATAATCTATGTTTATAAGCACAGTAACAATGTATTGTTCTTTATTCTGGATGAATGCTCAGAAAAAACAGCAGGCAGACTGTATTCGCCTTATTTCATGTCACTGATGCCTAAGCCACCCGTGAGTTGGTTTAAGCAGTTAAGGTTATTGATTCAGTGCTGCTGTGCCAAGGGCTCAGCTCTTAACGTCAGTGGCTATCAGACCCTCATGATGTCTGAGGTTTAAGGTGTGCAAAGGAGAGGTGAGCAAGTACAGCAAAACATGTATTTATGTCCCCAGCAACAGAATGTTAAATAAAAAAGAACCAGAGCTGAGAGTTCTGAACCTGGAGTTCCAGAGTTCTACTTCCATACACTCTTTCATACGCCACTTGTAGCATTCAGTGAATGGCTCTTTACAATCCTTAAGCTTTCCATACAGTCGTGGCTAAAAGTTTCACCATTTTCACTTTTTGCCACAACTGTGTTTTGGTCTTGGTCTATGTTTGCATATATTACTTTAGCAATTACTTTAACATAATTATTTTAGCTGCACAAGATTGTTTTAGGGTTACCATTGCTAGCACAAGACTTGCAAGCAATTTGTCCTTTATTATTCAGTAGGAGTGTGATTTTTCTTAGCTGACTTGTACTCGTTAACTCTCTTCCCTGTTCAGATGATATGGTTACAAAGGAATGATGTCTGACAGTCATTTCTGCCAGGGCCAAAACAAAGTGGAAATGGGTTTTTGTGGTACTGTTCATTTTTGATGCAGAGGAGACTGTTCCCAGTGAATTACTATGTTAATACGCATGTGACCACTCTGCACAAAAACAAACAATAAGAGTCCACAAAAACCAAAAGTTTCGAAATTGTGTGTGACACAAACAACCTATTAATGTCAAACATTTTGGCTATAACTATAATATGTAAAAAAACAAACTGGTGTTGGTACAAAGTTGTAGCCTGGAAAATCAGCCCCTTGTACTTCATTTCATTTTGTACAAAGAGTATCTGGTTATGCTGAGAAACGGTTTCTTCCAGGATGTGTAGACTTTGCTGAAGTTTAAAATGATTGGATCTGCCTTTACCCAATCGCTAATTTCTGGTCGTGACATATGCCTGGCTATAAGCCTGCCTACGCGCTACAATTCAAACGACACAACGTAGTTCTTTTCGCTGATTGGTTAGGCAAGATTCTGCCTGAGACAGCCATGTCAGTGGAACTGCAGCCAGCCCCTCTGTACAAAATGAAAATGAAGTACGAGGGGCTGGTTTACCAGGCTAACAAAGTCGTGTCTCTATCAGTCAAAAACAAGAAAAATAGTTGAGACGAAGTCATAAACAGTCTTGAATAGACGAATAAACATTCTCAGCCACAGTGCCTCATGAGCACATCAACAGACAGGTGAAACACGATTGGCCGTTGAGAGTAAATAACACTTTAATCCAAATTGAATTAGCGACTGCATCTTAAAATAATAGGGGCCAGCCAGGGAGTGAAGTCTCTTGAGGGGGGGGGGGGGGCTTCTTGAGAAGGCTGGGGCTGCTCCAAATGAATGGTTGATATTCAAAGCAGCTGTACAGCTCTGTTAGATGCGTGTGTGGGGGAGTGAAGATGTCAAGGTGAGGTGGGGGGTGGTGGTGGTGGTGGTGGTGATGGTGATGGTGGTGGTGGGCATGGCCTTGGCCTAGCGTGATGTGTTTGGCAGCCAAGGAGTGGAGTGGGGTGGCGATTGATGAGGGGAGGGGGGCTAAGTGGGAGTACATACCAGGCCAGAAGAGAGAATGATTGCAGGGTCGGTGCCTCATTAAAACTGGCCCCCCACTACCACCACCACCAGCTTTTTTTTTTTTTTCTCTCTGCTTTTTAACCCGTAGCATTTCTCAATCCCAAAAAAGCCCAAATCATCCAATCGTCTAAACGCCCACGCCAAAATGTACAGGCAATCCGTCAGCTGCCATAGACACGCTGTACTTGACACCTATGTGGTTACATGACTGTGTGTGTGTGTGTGTGTGTGTGTGTGTGTGTGTGTGTGTGTGTGTGTGTCTGTGGATGTTGATGCCATTTCAAGACACACACACAGCGTGTGATATTCACTTACGGAAAACACCATACACCAAGAACACAGATGAGCTCTGTCGAGAAGGACAGAAACCCTAAACTGCCCTCCTATTTCCCCCTTTCCCAGGCAGACCACGCTGGCCGTTTACCTGATGTCCTTCATCGGGATGATCGTGTTCACCTTCACGCTCGACCTGGGCGCCCTGTGGGTCGTCTTCATCACTTCGGGAGCGCTGGGGTGAGATGGCCAACCCGGTTGAAACTTCAGACATCCGCCATGTACTTTCTGGACCCGTGTTATAAAAACATGTTTTGAAACCCTTGCTTCTGGTTGGAGCAATATGTATCGGAACAATATGTAATGCTTTAACGCCTTTTTGGGTCACGGCAGAAATCTTTCTCCTGACCTGTCAGGGGGGATGTAGAATTTAGGTCAACAACAAGTCTGAAGTTACTCTCTGTGGACTTCATTCTCCGCTCAGATTGAAAGTTTGTTTTGCAATGTTTCCGAAGTTGCCCAATACTAAAATAGATGTTTAACTATGTGGATGGGTAGCTAAGCTCATCGCTACGGGAGAAGCGTGCAGTCAGTTGCAGATGTCCGCGCCAGTAGGTGTTGGCTTATTTGCCTTTGGCTCAGAGGCCCAGAACCCGCAGTTCTGCACTGAACTATAAATGCCTCTCTCGTCTTGCAGTATAACTGAGGTCGGCTGCCACCTACTTACTAGGGCGAAGGTCGGCTCGATTTCAGTTAGTCTGTGTTACCGAAATGAAAATGCTAATTCTAACCTCTGACCAGTGAGTTCTTTTTTAGAAACTTGTCCACAAATTATTAAGGAAAGGTGTTTTTTTTGTCAAGCTTGTACACTGCCACTGGGAGCTTCTATAATAATTTACCATTCTGTGAAATTGGCTTATCAAAGTGTAACCGAGGGCTCGCCGTTATCGCCACTGTGTAATACGACGCTTCTGTAGGAAACACTGCTGAGCCAACAGTGTCAAAATGACCCTCCACATACTTGTGTTTGTGCCTGTGTGTGTGTGTGTGTGCCTGTGTGTGTGTGTGCGAGTGTGAGTGTGCCTGTGTGCGTGTGTGTGTGTGTATGTGCGTGCGAGTGTGCCTGTGTGTGTGTGTGTGTGTGTGCGCGTGTGTGTGTGCGTGCGTGCGTGTGTGTGTGTGTGTCCGCGTTTGCGCGCCACTTTGGCTGAACTCCCGCTAAGAGGCCCCAGCAGCCCTTGCCCTGTGCCACATATTGAGGCTCAGTCTTGAGGGAGGATCACGTCCTTGGCTGCTGGGGCATTCATCCCAAGTCCCAGGCGTGTGTGTGTGTGTGTGTGTGTGTGTGTGTGCCGTATACTGTATCTGTATCCGTATCTCAGTCGTTCTGGGAAAGGTAATGAAGTCTAGGCTTTTGTGAGCGAGTGAGTGTCCCAAAAGGCATTGGTGCTCAGCAGTAAAATGCCTCCTGCTTACATCATGGGGTTATGTTTAGCATTGCATAAGGGCTGCCTGCATAAGTGCCTTTGAGCCTGCACAGTGCACACCTACAGCATCCGGGCAGAGAAAGCGCTGCCCGTATTTTCACACCTTTCAGACCTAATTTTCCACTGGAGCAACATTCATATTCATATGTGGACGTGATTATTAACAGCTCTTTTTTTAGGTATAAGGAACTTGGATATGATATTATATTATTTTGACTTTACCGGGACTTTGAGTTGCACTGGTACATTTAAAGGGGTGAGCTTTACTTGGGCTGAGGAGTGGTGTTCCTAGTAAACACATTCAGAAACATAAGCCCACAAACAAAAAAGTCCCATATTGGGGGGCAGCATGGCACAGTTGGTTAAGGCACCTACACCAGAAACCCAGACACCCAGGTTAGATCCCAGCCTGAGGGTATTTCCCTATGTGTTGCCCTTCTCTCGCCCTGTCTCCCACTCAATGTCTGTCACCTCTCTACTGTCCTATCTGATTTAAAGTAATAAAAGCCCCAACAAAATACTTCAAAATACTAAAATACTCATGCATATCCATCATTCATGGATCTCCAGAGCTGTAGGTGACCCCCTACAGGGGTGTGTTTAGGATGATGATGTCAGCGGCTGAGGTGGTGTGTGTTTTTATGTGTGCAGGTTCTTCATGACGGGTTACCTGCCTCTGGGCTTTGAGTTTGCCGTAGAGCTCACCTATCCAGAGTCAGAGGGCACTTCTTCAGGCCTGCTTAACTGCTCCGCACAGGTACGTGTGTGTATGTGTGTATGTATGTGTGTATGTGTGTCTGTGTGTTTGTGCGTGTGTGTGTGTGTGTGTGTGTGTGTGTGTGTGTGTGTGTGTGTGTGTGTATGTGTGTGCATCCGTGCGCATGCGTGTGTGTGTGTGCTTGTGTGTGAGAGAGAGTGTTCAGTGTCAGTATGTCTGAGCCTGTGGTTATGCAACGTATGTCTGCTGTATGTGTGTGCACATGTATTTATAGACATGTGTGTGTGTGCAAAGGCTATTTGTGTGAGCGCCTATTTGTGTGAGCGTGTTTATGTGTACAGTATGTCTGCAGTGTTTGTGATGATTTGTGGTACTTTACAGTCAGCTGTGCTCTTCTTCCACAGGTCTTTGGCATCATCTTCATTATCTGCCAGGGAAAAATCATTGATTCCCTCGGCATTCAAGCGGGAAACATCTTCCTCTGTGCTTTCCTGCTCATTGGCACCATCATGACTGGTACTACACACATGCACACACACACACACAGACGTGCACACACACACACACAGACGTACACACACACACACATTTGGCACCATCATGACTGGTACTATACACATGCATGCACACACACACGTGTGCACACACACATTTGGCACCATCATGAATGGTATTACACACACGCGTGTACACACACACACGCGTGCACACACACACATTTGGCACCATCATGACTGGTACTATACACATGCGTGCACACACACACACACATTTGGCATCATTCTGACTGGTACTATGCATGCACACACACACACACACACACACATTTGGCGTCACTTCACCTGCCCAAATGTAAAGGGAATTGTAGATTAGAAATGTTTCTTAAATGCTAACAGGAGACAAGCAGGATAGCGGCCTTGGAGGCGACCCATTCCGGAAAAATAATGACTCAGTGGAGGCAGAGTTCTTCGCCTCCACATCACCAATGTTTCCATGCAATATTTCTACGGAACAGGTCTCATCGAGGGCTGTTATCCCTTACACACTTGCCTTTTGCCACAGTGATTCCAAATTACTAACTAAAGCCTTTCAGTAAATGATGTGCTGGCTGCACACTTCAAAGAAACATTTCATTGGGATATCCACCGTATGCGTTCTATAGATTCCATACATACCTATTGCGTTATGTTATTTAACAGGGAATTTTTATAGTCTCAAAGGTCATAGCATCAGGCAATAAACCATATGGTCATATAAAATATACTGCATAGAATAGACAATAAACGACTAGACCTTTCTTGCACAAAAGCATTAAACAACGATACCATATTAAAAAAAATCATTGGGTGTGGTGCAATATGGAGAATTTGGGATGATGGGGTTTTTCATTTTAGGTAATTTTATGACCATTTTAATGCCCAGAAATCAATCCCGTTTTCACTAATTTCACTGCATGTCCTACTCTACCCAGTATGTCTATGCAAGTGACAATAAAACATCCTTGTATCCTTATCCTTGTCAGAATAGAAAGAGCCGTCCGCTGCCGTGATTGTATGTTAGCCCAGAATGGACAGACCAGTATGCTGTATGGCAGTAGAGACAGGCTTCTGTTACCTGGTGGTCTGCCTTCTAGCTCCTCCTCCTAGCTTAGCGGGGACAGAGGTGTTCAGGTGACTGCGGTATGCTATCTCACATCCACTAAAGCCTCCGCACTTAGAAGCCACATAAAAACACCTGTTTACAAGAAATGCGCCTTTTACGAGTTCTCTTGAAACGGAAGATGGCTAATGTTATTGGTCACAGTGTAATCGCATCTGGTTAACTGTAACTTATTATGATGGTGGCATTAACACCCCCTGGCCCTGCTGCATGTAATATGTCTTTCTTGGTAGAACTCCATTTCCCAGTAACAGGGTGCGTGTTCCCGGGAGGATCTAAGGCGTACCGTGTTCTCATTAAGGAAGGCCACGGGGGAAAACGAGGCTAACCTCTAGTTTAGGCCGCGTGCTAATTGTTTTCCATCGCCGGTGTACGAAAGGCCAGCGCTGTCAGCATTTGCCCTGTGTGTCACATCTCATTTATGCCCCCTCACGGGCCACCGTACTGCCGGAATGTTCCGAGCTACTGAACAACAAACTCTGGTGAAACAAAAACGGAACCCTCTGAAAAATCGTTCTGGAGAGTGTTGGCATGGAATGCGGCGGGTGGGCAGCTAGCGGCCAGCATTAGGTTGGGCACTGGGTTAGCTTGGGTTACGTTTGGGTTCGATTTCATAAACTCGATCCTCCATCACTCAGGCGGCTTTGACTCCAGTTGCAGTGTTTACTACCAGTTTAGATTTACCTGGGCTTAAATCATCGCGCGCCCTTAAAAAAAGCCCTGATCTCATTTTAACAAGTACATCTATTTAAGCTCAGACAAACTGTTGGCTGTCTGCATTGACGTTAAGAATACCCCCATGCACAAGCGAGAGATTAGCTGTAAATTCTCTCCGCAGTCTCTCCCTGCTGGATCCACCTTTTAAGGGTAATAATGTACATTCATTTTGTATCAGAATAGGAATACAGTTAGATCTACACCCACATTTAGTCTAGGTGTGGAAAAGAATTTCAAGCACTCCTCTTGAGTTTGTGACCTGCAGTTATGGGATGCTGATTTGCAACTGACTGACCTGAATGGAACAGTCTTTGCAGGAGAAGTTCACTGAACTCTCTTTTTTTCCCCTTCATGAAAGGGGTCATAGGCAACACAAATACAAGAGTGCCTCAAACATTAACGAGATGGTCTATTTCTCAGGAGTCACATTTTGACATTTTCATGGGAAAGACCTTCTCTGGTGTTCCTCTGCAATAAGTAACTCGTAGCTTTTTACTGTTGTTTTGACAGACAGACAGACAGACGTTTCCCCTTTCTCCTAGTCCCCCCCTCACACCCCGTGTCACGACCCACTACGGGGAGGCCGTGCTGGCCTTTGGGATCGTGACCGGCCGCCATCGCTACGGGTTATTGTTGTAGTTAACACAGTGTGCGTTCTGCAGGGCCCACACACACACGCACACACGCAGACGCTGGGCGACTGCTCGCTCGCTGATCACACATCTGAAGGGGGCTGTGTGGGTCACACACACACACATACACACACACACACACACATGCACACACACACACACACACACACACACACACACACACACATCTGAAGGGGGCTGCGTGGGTCACATAGTTGGCGCCTACATTTACACACACACACACACACACACTCACACACACACACACACACACACACACACACACACACACACATCTGAAGGGGCCTGCGTGGGTCACATAGTTGGCGCCTACATTTACACACACACACACACACACACACTCACACACACACACACACACACACTCTCACACACACACACACACACACACACACACATGCACATCTGAAGGGGGCTGCATGGGTCACATAGTTGGCGCCGTGCCCGCCTCGCTGGGAGCACCTGCTCTCTGATGTCTCGGGGAGACTGGCGCGCGCCCGCCTGCGGCGCTAACCGCTAACCTCGGACCACACCACAGGAGGGCATACTCATACGCTGGACCCGTGCTAAGCTAAACTCAGAGCTTCTTGTATTGTTCCATGGCTGTCAGTATTTGTTTGATTTTTTAATTAAAAAAAAAAGATGAAAAGTTGCCTTCTTGCTTTAGTTTACTGCAGTCTTTAGTCAGTGAATTGATTCTGGTGAAAGATGTTGGATGACACAGGAGGGCAAACACTGGACTATAACTGACATTATTTGTTCAATATATTTTTTAAATAAATAAAAAAATGAAAGATCTCTTCTTGCTTTAGTTCAGTGCCACATTTAGACAGCAAATTAAGAAAAAAAATCTGTTCTTGCTTCAGTTTAGTGTTTTGGCAAACAAATGATCCTGCTTTAAGGTGCCTGATACCTCTGGCCTGATACCTATACACAGACAGTGGTCTCTGTGGGCCCCCTTTCCTTCTATACCACACACACACATACACACACACACACACACACACACATACACGCACACACACACAGCTGTGGTACTCAACTCTGGGGCCTGTACACAGACAGTGGTCTCTGTGGGCCCCCTTTCCTTCTATACCACACACACACATACACACACACATTCCTTAAAGTGTGTCAAAAGGGCTGTCTTGTGATGGCAGTTCATGACAGTTGTTTGTCTTGTGTGTGTTTCTCTAAAGGTGTGATCAAGTCGGACCTGAGGAGGCAGAAGGCGAATACACTGGCCAAGGAAGCTGTGAGTATCAACAGATTACTGCCAAACTGATGTGGTAGTTTGTTTGTGTGCATGTGTGTGTGTGTGTGTGTGTTTGTGTGTTTAAGCTGTGTGCATCAGTGGGGAAGCTGTGAGTATGAACAGTGCTGCCAAACTGATGTGGTAGCAGCAGCAGTGTAGACGAGGGGTGTGTGTGTGTGTGTCTATGTTAGTGTGTGTGTGTCTGTGTCTGTGTCTGTGTCTGTGTCTGTGTTAGTGTGTGCATTTGTGTGTGTCTGTGTCTGTGTGTGCATTTGTGTGTGTGTGTGTGTGCGTGCGCGTGTGCGTGTGTGTGCGCGTGCATTCGCGCGTGTGTGTGTGTGTGTGCGCGTGCGTTTGTGTATGCGCATGTGTTTGTGTGTGCGTCATTGTCTGTGTATCTGTGTTTTGTTGTTTGCCATTGTCAAAAACAAGCCTCAGCTCAGCTGGACAAGTCAGTTCTTCCAACGTTCCCCCCTTTCTCCCGTGGCTCTATCGATAACAGGTGTCCCTTTGTGTGTTCCTTTCGCTTGTTTTAAAGATCGAGCTGAGTAAGCCTCCACAGGCGGACGTGTAAGGTATAGATTTATGGCTCATGTTGTGAGGAGCATGGCTTTCTCTGGCAGGGTAGCGTATTTGCCTTGCGTGTCATTATCAGCACTAGTCAATAATGTGACGACGTCTGCTGTTTGTTTGTTTACCTACATCAAAGACAATTTGATAACTAGCTGAAAAATACAGTAAACACGAAATTGACAACACTTAACATGTGTTAAATGGTACTTTAGTGAAGCAACTGAAGATTAAAAAAAGATTTACTAACCAGTAGATTGTCGTATAACCATGAATGGCAGTTCGCTGTGGTATTCAACTGAATGATATATTACCAGAAATAATCTGTATGCTTAACCCATTAGTCTGTCTTGTTTGTTTTTGTTTATTCTGGATGTGATTGATGTCTCACCTGATAACACAGATTGCCAAATGTGTAGTGTGATTGAATTGTGAATTGTCACAGGAGCAATTGCCACTGAAATGTTCATGTAATGATGTAATGATGTGATGTACATTTTCCCACCAATCAGCTTGCTTGAAATTGTTTTGTGTGACTGGCTACAGGATCCCCAGTGCCATCTGAAAAAGCCTCTGGTGACATTGACTGGGTACACACACAGCCCGCAAGCGCAGGCACACCTAAACTTACTTAGACAGTTGATCAGCATGTATTGAAAAAGAGAAAATATTGTCTGCACTACCCTGGCAGTCGCACCAAGTTCGTACACAGAGCTTGGTCTGGCAAACCTCCCATACACAGGAAGTTCTCAAAGACGGGATCAATGTCAGTGATCAAATGTCTCTGTGTACTACTGGACAGAGCTACAACCGATCAGACCAGATCAGACGCCGATGGCGAATACGTAGCATTCGTTTTTTTATTGGTGAACAAATGGAACAGCCGAGAACAGGCAGTTTGGCCAGACTTACTTGAATGTGAAATTCAGTTCATTCCTAACAGATATTTCATTCAACAATAATGGTGGCCTATTGGCTATGGCCTATAAATATACATAAAAATGGCATATAAAGTGTTATTATTTATTTATTTATTTATTTAAAGGAAAAAGTTATTCTTTATCCCTTAGCTGACTTGAATGTGAAATTCAGAATATATAGCGTTCGTTTTTCATTGGTGCCTGATTTATCGGGCAAAGGAACAGCTGAGAATAGACAGGTTGGCCAGACTGACTTGAATGTGAAATTCAGTGTAGCGTCATGGGCACCTGCCCACCTGTGCCCAGTCATTCAGCTGCCAACTGCCCTTCTGCCACCCACCCATCAGGCCTGCCAATGCAAATGTCAATGGTGACGTCAAAGGAAATTTCATTCTTAACATTTCTTAGAGTTAGGGTTAGGGTTAGGGTTATTGAAATATTGTTTCATTCAATAATAATGGTGGCCTATTGGCTATGGCCTATAAAGTGAAAATATTATTATTATTAGTTTTTTTTAAGGAAAAAGTTATTCTGTCCTCTTAGCTCCTGTGATGTTGTGCAGAAACAGCTCTGCAAACGTGCTGTGCTGCAACAGTGGCAGTGTTACTCATAAGCTCCACAATGTCACCAGATGGCGTGAGAATGCTTCTGATGGTTCTGGGATGTCTGGTATCTGTGTGCCCTTCCTGTGTGTGTCCACATGCGATATGAACCACCTGCTGTTGTTACCCCTCCCCCCCACCAACCCTTCCTCACTCATTCACCCCACCCCACCTCTCCCTCTGCCAGGCGGCGAGAGAACGTCTCGAGGGCATGGACTACGGTGCCACAGCCCTGATCACCCCTCCACAGCTCTGATCATTAACCCCGTCACCCCCACCCCCACCCTCCCATCCCCATCCCCATCTCCTCACCCCCTTCTCCCTTTGGTATCCCACCCCAACCCCCCACACCCCCCACCCCTTATTCCTACCCGCTCAAATCTGCACTTCCACCCCACCACACCCAAGGTAGGATCTGGCTGGCTACCGATCTCCCTCCTCTTCCTCTCATGACTTTATTCATTCCCACCTCTGATCCTATCCACTATCCAATCCTCCCTCTCTCCTCTCTCCTCTCTCCTCTCTCTTTTAACCTTCCCTTCATCCAATCTGCTGCTTAATCCCAGTCGATCGTTGTTTTTTTTTTTGTTTCCCTGCCGCAATCCCACACACACACACACACACACCAGTGTGCACAGACACCCACACCCGTGTGTGGCGTTAATAATTTCAATCCAGTGTGGTGATTCTGCGGAGACCCATCCCTGTTGGTCAGACAGACAGTGTTCAATCTCTGTTGGGTGAACTGTGGTACCTTTGCTCTCGGCCTAGCTACGGTCCATTGGATGCCTTTATTGAGGACCTTTAGGAAAATGATGCAATAACTTGCTGAGGTTGCAGAACCGAGCTCGCCAATGACAATGAGTTTTTATCCTCACAAGGCTGCCCCCATGTGGTCAAGCGAGGAACTGCCCATAGAAAAGGACACGCTAACTAGACAGACCTGGAAGAACTGACACTTATATTACCCTAATAGTTAAGTGAGCATCTGCTCTTCGTGGCTGTCAGTCACTTCCTGAAGTGTGTAACGCTTACACATACTGTACATCACTAGGCCTATCTAAAGTAAACGCACAGGGTTAGGTCTAAAAGTAAGGTGCCATTTGTGCCATGGAGTACGGTTCAGGGTCACCCACAGACACGCTGTGTGAGTCGTGACCTTTACTCCGAGTGCAGACAGGCCTACGCATGTGGGGCTATTCGTGGGAGGCATTCGGCTGCCCTCACATAGCCATCCGCACTTTCCACTGTACCACACGCTGAACACACGCATGCCAGCCCACATTAAACCAATCCAAAGTCCAGTCATTAATTCATCAATGCAACCCAGGGTTAAACTCGTGTTTTATGTGTGTAGTTTAGTACTTTCGTGATAGCAAGTGACAGCAGCTGTGGCCTAATTGTTAGGGAGTTGGTCTTGGTCAACCCTTGGGGTCAGGAGGGTCGCAGGTTCAAATTCTGTACCAGTAGGAAGAATGTGGGTGGGGGAGTAAATAACTAGTGCTGTTGTGCTCCCCCATCCATTGCTAAAGTGCCCTTGAGTAGGGCATCCAACCCCACATTGCTCCAGGGGGACTGTCCCTGTACCTAAACAAATAACTAAGTCCCTCTGGATAAGACCGTCAGCTAAGTGTAATGTAATTAATCCAGGGTTTATCTATCATTTGCATATGATTTGTCCGAGTAGTCAGTCTCATTGCATTACATTACATTACATTTTATCCAAAGCGACTTACAAAAAGGAGGTCTCAGTGTCTGTCTGTATTGTTAAAACAGTACTTAGTCAGCTAAGATGCAAAGCAAAATATTACCAACATGGTTTTGCATGTACTATTACTAACATATGGGGTCAGTCACGGCACTGTAATGCTTGTGTCAAATGTGTGCAAAGTTTAATTCAGCATAGTCCATCCCTGGTAGATATACAAATGTTCATTACAAGACTGGCCTAGGAGGAAAAGCAGATAGGAGCATCCCCTTAACATGACTCAGCTATTTAGAATAAAAAGATTACCTGACCTATACATAAAAGTAAAAAAATGTTTTTAAAAAAAATCACATCCATTTTTTAAGTCTGGAAACTCAGGATATACTGTTAAAAACAATTGTCTTGTATCTTTGTTTAATCTTGACTTTTTGCAGACCTTACTGGGGCAGGGGATGGTACAGTATACGTCAGTAATGTAATAATGTAATTCTTACACACAGGAAAACCGGAACGGGAATATTCAGTCCGCGGACATTTTGACTGAAGCCAGGCTGTAGAGAAGATGTGGGTCTCTCTCTCTCTCTCTCTCTCTCTCTCTCTCTCTCTGTTTTACGGAGGGAACACCAAGTAGTGCACTAAAGCAGACTTGAGACTTGGAATCATCTCTCCGCACACACACGAAAAATTCCTACACCAGTGGGACTTTTACTTTTGTTTAACATTTCAACCAACGTTGCAGTATTAGCCTCTTTTTAAAAAAAAGCTGTGACAAATGCTCACTTGATTTTTATGGTTTTGTTTTTTATTATTATTATTATTTCTTTGTTTTTTTTTTCAGATAATGATGTTTTTGTAAATCAGTAATGTCTTTTCTAGTGCCTAGTGCGCCGTTCGAAATGATCCTTTGGTATATTTCCGTGTCTTTTCTCTTTAAACAGACATGTCCACGAAATAGCTCCCTGGGGTCTTTAACCTGGTGTTCATCACTAGGACACTTATTTCCTTTTATTTGATCATGTTTAAGGGGTGTAGGGTTTGTAATTTGCATATTTAAATATGTATAAATATATATATATATAGGCCTACATATAGCCTACATAGTCTGTCGGTCCCTCCAGTTTTTTGCCGTTCAGTGTAAAATCTGCAATTATTTCTTTTACACAACGCTGCACATATTCTTATTTGCTGCATAAATTGCACAACAAAACAAAAATAGCAGAAAATAAGCCTTGATGTGAATTTTGAGTAGTGGAGGAAATTTGAGTAAGCACAAGAAGCAAGAAAGAGCAGGAATGTTTAAATTTTTAAAAAAGAAAACTTGTGTTTTGCATTTAGTCCTGTACTGTTGTTTCGTCACTGGTCTGAGCGTAAGTCAAACCAAGCCTTGGGATTTGATTTTATCCTAATTCCAGTCACATTCTGTGGAGACTGGTATGACATGAACATACTGTATACGTACGCTTGTGGAAGTTCTCAGAAACTTGATACTGGCACTTCTAAACTGCATGAAATGAGCACAACAACAATTATGAAGAGCACATAACAAAAAAATAGTAATAAAGTACTAATAGAAATAATAATCAAAATACGAAAGGTCCACATGGAAGATCTACGTGGGAATAAAACAGTGTTGGAACAGCCAGACTACAGAAAGTAAAGAGCCTTAACTGTTTATTGCCTCCATCCCGGCCCTTAACGAGGGCAACGTTGCTAATAGCTATCCTACCTGGCTAAAGAGTGCTCGTTAGTATTACCTGGCTCAGTGAATAGCTAGACGAAATCTGCACTAGTGTGGACTTTTACTTTCTGAAGACAGGTTTCTCACTGAGGCGTTTAAAGAAGAACAAACTTTCTCGCAAAGTTTGATGGCAAAACAGTGTTGCAAATGTTTGATGGCACATAAAAAAAAGAGAGCAAGCTCGCACACACACAAAAAAAATGTGCAAATCCTGGAGAGACTGATGTGTAACGTTTGAAAGAGATGTAAGTGTTCTGCCTAGACTGAGGTTTGACATCGAAAATGTAATTTTATCTTACAGTGGTCTCACTGTAGTCATTCTGTAAAGCACATGACATTGATCATTTTTGTACCACCTCTGTGAAGTGATTTTAAACTTTGCCATGACGTTATGAAGGTAATGATAACAAGTCAATAGTTTTATATGATTGTGCTTTTTGTAATTTGACTCATTTTTATCTGTTTGAACAGAAAAAGCTATGTGAAATAAAAAATGACATGAAATGAAATGGAATCCTTGACACCATTCTTCCGTACTTCCCTCCATTCTAGTGATGCCAGCCACATGTGGGCACTGCAGAGGTGTCAATCCCGGGTTCAGAAAGTAAAAAACCCTGCCATGTTTTTCTTCTAACACAGGTGACTTTACTGAGTAGCTGATCCACCTGTCTTGAGTGCTCATTATGAACAGCTGATTTAGAGATAGTTGATCAAATTTGTGGCAGGGTTTTTACTTTCTGAACCTGTGATTGACATCTACGTATGTGGGACATGACACATCAATTACTAATACATGTCAGTTGTGCTACACAATATATGTGCAGTTTGTAAAGCCTTGCACTCAAATAATAGCTAAATATAATCACAAGTAGTGATCATCAGGGTCTAAGCAGTATTGCAGCTGTTGCAAATCACATTTAGAAGAAAAAGATTCACTGACCTATACAGAAAGTAAAAAAAAAAAAAATGTAAATACATTTTTGAAAAATCCCACACGGTGCCTGAGATAGGACCCAAAAGGCAAATAGGCGTATTGTAGTGCCACCTAGAGGTCTTAAGATGTAATAAAAATGTCCCTACATGGCAGATGTTGGACACATGATTTGCACACATTCACAAGTTAGGTGCATGTGCTCACTTGCTGACAATTAAAACCTGTGAAGGTCATTTGCGAAGCCTATAATAACGTGAAAGGTCAATTAAGCATTGCCACAGCGATGGCTTTATAATGGCACAGGGGATTGACAAGATGTGTGTGTTGGTGTTCAGTCAGCTGGGCCTATCATGCCACCTAGTGGTCCAGTCAGCAACATTTCCAACATCAATCAAGACCCATTGACACGGGTCTTTGCCATATGTACCCATTGTTTTTCATTTACAGTGTGATGATACTAAGCTCTAGTAAACTAGAAGTTTGGGCACAGACATTTGTTAAAAAAATGTTTACAAGGCTGTCACAGAATCATTTTTGTTAGAGTATGTATTTGACTAAGGTCAGGTCAACAGAGCAACATGCAAACCAGGTTTGAGTTGAGTAAGGGAAAACAAACTATTAGGTTTGATTAGTAAAAGAGTGACCTAAAGGGAGTCTAGTAGATCTGTTTAGTACTCCAGCAAATTAGCCACTGAGGAAAGAGTGTAAGTATTGTATTAATATAAGTGTTATTACTGATGCCATTGTTGCTGATGTTGGATTGAACAGCCATCCATTTATTATGTGCTTCACTGTATCTATGTGTGTATGATGTAACACTTCCTGAATCTTGCAGGAGAGCTCTGTCCCTGTCACGACCTTTATGTGACGTTTTAACTGTCCTCATATCCATCGTGGGGATTAAAATGCCCAGCAATAGATGGTTTGTCAGCTGAATGGAAAAAAAGAATGAAACATTTGTGTTTGCAAATGTTTGCTTTTGATCATTTGGGTTGGTAGGCACAATGCAAATTGCATGCATACAGCCTGAACCCGAGGGCATTTGCATGTTCATTTCATTTCATTTTCATTGTATTTTAACATTCTCATTTACAAAACAGAACTCTGTGAATCCAAAACAAATGTCCCTACATGCTAAACCACAGGTGGTGTGCCTGACCACCTAGACTAAAAAAGTGATCCCCTTTTATCACTGTGATTACACAGCACACAGTGCAGTTTGCCATGACAACAGCAACATGCTTAGGGTACCTCTCTGGTCCTTCAGGACGTTGGTGGCTTCGACCCTCCAGACACAGGTGCTTCCCAAATGCTTCCCAACTTACACATACCCCCTAAGGCAGTCTATGTTCTACCGAGTAGCCCCGGCACCACAGCAAGGCCGGATTATCCATAAGCGCCAGTGGCATGGTGCCCAGGGGCACCAACCATTCACAACCATTTGTGGGGGCACCACATGGCAAACTTAAAAAATATTTTACACAGGCAGCTTGCTAAAACAATATTTTTGCATAATTATTGCTGCATAAACAAAATGTGACCACATTTGTATTGCAATGGGGGTATGTAAATGTCAATGTAAGCTATGTCTATACCTGAACAATATCTTTATACTGATGAAAGCTAAAATGTATTTTTTGTACCCCCTTAAATTGATCCAAGTACCCCCAGTGATATTTGTACCAGAATTTGCCAACCGCTGCATTAGCCTAACCGCCAAGCCACCACTTCCCCAAAAGAACCATAGAGAAAGGTCATAACAAGCAACGACACCCTCTGTGACGTCTGTGATATGAGTCATTTATGCCCCAGGACCTTAACTGTAACATGACAGTTGTGAACACGTGAAGGCAGATAACACTACGGTACAACGGCCATGTTTGTTAAGGGCGTGTGTAGGCCACATGCGGACATGCTTATGCTTGTTAAGGGCATCTGTAGGCCACATGCGGACATGCTTATCTTTAGGCCATGGGCAGGGGGAATCCCAATGACATATTCTGTCTGATCCACATTACAAAGAGCCATGCTCACACACACACACACTTTGCATGTTGATCTGTTTACCTACATTACACATAGCCTACACGTAAATTACACGTGTCCGTATTTGTGTGTAACCTAGTCTTGATGTTTGTTGTCTTATCTCATGTAAGGGTTTGTGGAAGAATCAATAATCTGCATTAGACCCTCACCTGACCCAGGCTGCTACACCCATCTAGGGAACACTGGCAATGGGAAACAAGTGCTGTTGGATGGTACTATTGTCCCAGATCATTTATGAATTCATGCTCTGAACATGAGGGTTTGTCGTTCTGTTTGTTTACTTTGATGTTGTGGTATGTGAGACATAGTAATGTATGTGTCTTACAGCATGAAAATCCTCTGTGCTTGACATTACTTTGGCTGGGGCGGTGAGGTGACCATTGAACTTTGAGCCCGGCAGATGGCGCTGTTGCGTAAATATACATGGCTTTTGCCCTCTGTGGGATGATCTGCTTTCAGATGGCGCTATTGCCTAAAGGTTTATGGCTGTTTCCCTCATAAGGATGATCAGCTTGGCTAAACTTACACATTAATGGTGACCTTATTTTATCTTTTATGCTTTTATATTGTCCTTTGCTTTTATTTTTGTTAAGCACATTGAACTGCCTTTGTGTATGAAATGCGCTATGCAAATAAACTTCACTTGACTTGACCTCATATATTTTTTTGACTTTTTAAAATATAGGTTTTTGAGAAAGGCATGTGTTGTACACTCTCCTGCCACATATCTGTGACCATGACACGCTAGTCACCTTTGTGGCTCTATTAGTACAGTGCCCATTTACATGGCTATCCTCGCCTGGACCGCTTCCATCAGCTGCACAGCCTCAGGCCACTGTTTGGGTCGATGTCTGCTACTCTCCACATAGGGAAAGCATGTGGTCACCTAGAGTTAATATGTGTATCTGTACTGTCCCTGCTCTGGGAAACTTACTTAGGCACATGCACCTCCTTGTATGTATGAAGGTAGTCTGCTTACTCTGTGTTCCTCTACATCTCTGTCAGCTTATGTTCTCTTTTTTGTAAGTCGCTTTGGATAAAAGCGTCTGCTAAGTGTAATGTAATGTAATGTAACGTAGAGTTAAAGTTAGTCACAGGGTGCTTCAGCAGCTATAGTATTATTTTCTTGCACTACAACTTAATGGCACTGCTGGCTTAAATGGCACCATTTGAGCTTTATTATGGTACACATTGTGTGTTTTACTTATTTGTATTATAAGTCTCATTATACTTTTTGCTATGTTTATATTGTTATGTGTTTGTTATTGTGATGTTTATATTTCCACATTTATAAGACGTTTAATGTACACTGTGGCCCTAGGGAGCGCTGCCATTTTAAATCCTGTGTACAACCTGTACATATGGCTTTTGACAATAAATCTGACATTGACTTTGACTTAAATGGAGAATTCTGCCTTAGGGAGTTCAGTCATATTTGCTGTCAGGGGAAGCACACAGGCCATATGGAGATGCTGTCAGTCACTCTCATGCAGGATGTCATAAGCACACATTACATTGGCCTGTCATAGTCCGTGTTTGTCAGTTAGCATTGATTTGTTAGCGTCAAATTTCCATTTTCATGCCTAAGCTATTGAGCTTAAAAACAGACCTAGGCTGTATGCTGGCCTGTATGTACGTATAACATCTTACATCACTGGTCATTATTTTGTTTAGTTTTTTTCCTTTTTTCCAACAAAATGTACTCTGACTTTTTTTTTTTGGAAGAGTCTACTAAATTCATCGCTCAGTGGTTAGAGGCAGAAGGCTACAACCTCTCTGCAGTGAGTGAATGAACCGAAAGCAGGAGACCATCAGAAAGATGCTTTGTTGCTTCTTCAGACTGTGGGGCGGTCAGGCAGCCATGCACAAACCCAGCTTGTCTTTTTCCACCACCACTGCAGTTTTGAAGCAGGCCGGTCGGTCGTTAGTTCGGTCATCGCTCGACTGGTCCGCTGGTCGGCTGGTTGGCTATGACTGTCGCCTGAGTGCACTCAGAGAAGATGGGGAGGGTTTGTGGGGGCCCCTGTCATTGTTGCTCTAATAAGGCATGGGCCAGCGCGGCCTGGCCAGCGGAGTGTGTGTGAGAGAGGGGACTGGACGCGGCATTCTCCCTGACCACTTGTCAGCACACATCAATCAGCGCCTAAGCCCTAATGGCACTCTCGGGACGAGTTTGTGATCATTCAAACACAAGCAGAGCACATGAAAGGCCCACGGACTTACAATCCTGTCATGTAGACTGAACAAGTACAAGTGCTGATGGTTCACACCAGTGAATAGTGTGATCATTTGATCATCATAATCTGAATTGCACTACGAGCTATATCTTGTATGAATTGTGCTATAGAAATACAGTTCATTATTGTTATTGTTATTATTTGATTACATGACCATTTGATTGAAGATTGAATATTTTTATTTTATATTTACAGTGGAATGTTTGCTTTCATTTAACATAAAAAAGGAAATACTGGCAGATAAACACTTTAAAATATAGCTGCTAAAAAACAAGTACGTCTACATCTTCTCCTGTATTCTATTGATCAGGTCTAAGCTAGCACTCTTTCCATCACACATGCATTGTCAAGTGCAAAAAGTCCTGAAAGTCTACATCTTTTCACTTATTGTCCCTCTATGTTGCATGTCTGAGGTATAGCATTGGCCTAACGAGTTAAGATAATTCCTTGTCTTATCGTATGTAAATACTTATTTCATTTCAATACTTTGTCTTTTTGGATTGCCCAACCAAAACAAAACAAAACAAAACAAAACAAAAAAAACAATCTGTATGGTAGAAGAATGAGATGATGAAAAGAAAAAAAGGGAAAAATAAACAGGAAAAACCTACGGGCTTAAGAGTCTGACCTCAAACATGTTTTGTTGTCACTGTCCAGCTCCTTTTGCCGGGCCGCATCCTGGCACAGGCTCAGAATCCATACATGCTCTCACGCACGGCTGCGCCCGTAACCTTAGTCAGCAGCGGCAGGGTCAAAGCAAGCATGCCCCTAAGCCCCACACCAGAGGCGGACACACCGGCTTGCCAAAGTAAAAGTCCTGCCTTGTATTCCTCCTGTGTGTGCTTCTTGCACGGGTGATTTCAGTACTCAGCTCCTCTACCTGTCTGAAGAGGTGTGGTAATTAGGATCAGCTGGTTCAGTGAAGTGGCTGGAACAAATACGTGGCAGGACTTTTACTTTAAGAACCCGGGATGTCCATAAGACATGCTAAAGGCCAGAGGTGTAAAATCCCGGGTTCAGAAAGTAAAAACCCTGCCACATTTTCCTTCCAACACAGGTGACTTCACTGAGTAGCTGATTCAGAGCTGGTTGGATCAAATTTGTGGCAGACATTGCCTGTGAAGATTCTTACTCATCCAGGTCGTGTTAGTCAAATGAACTGAGTTGTAAGCTTTTCAAGCTGCTTACAACTCAGCTCATTTGACTCTGTGGCAGGGTTTTTACTTTCCGAACCCCCAGGGATGTTACACCTCTGCCGAAGGTGAGGTCCACCCGGCGACACGACCAACCAGCCGACGTTACGTTGCGGGGCGCCCTGGCGTTCCCTCGCTCCTCCTGGGGGTCAGCTGCAGCGGCAGGACTTGACGATCATGTTGGAGAGGTGCTCCACCTTGGGGTTGCGTCCGGAGTAGTAGAGGATGGTCAGAGGCTCCATCTCCTGGGGCACGCAGCAGGGCGAGATGGAGGCGTCCGGGTTCAGCGTCTGGTACAGACTCAGCAGCTGGAGGGGTTTACAGAGGGGACAAGGATACAAGGATGTTTCATTGTCACTTGCATAGACATACTGGGTAGACTAGGACATGCAGTGAAATTAGTGAATGTTTGTCTAAAATGGTCTTGATGTTATCATTATGTTATCGTTATCATGAATAGCAACAGTGTTAAAAATGAAAGACCGTTTCAAGAGAGTTCGATTGTTAGCGTCATCGCTGTTAAGACAGGGCTTCTGATTTTAACATTTCCAGCAATGTGAAACATAGTGAAGATAGTTTGGGAATTAATAGGAAGTTGAGGTATTGTTTTTGTTACTACTGCTGAAAGCGTCTATACAAAAGATTAAGGGGAATATCATGGTAGTGACGTCAAAAGAGTGAAAAATGGCAGACAATACAAAGTGCTGAGAGTTAGAAAAAAAGAATGTAATTTTAGGGGTGTGGTGGATGAAGACATTTTGTACAAGGGTCCCCCAGGGTTCCCCAAATTTTAAGAAGACCTCAGTACGGCTGTTCTAGATACGGCTGTACAGTACAGAGACCTAAGTACCGAGTCCCTACCGTGCTGTGGGTGGCGTCAGAGCTCTGCATGTAGGGGCAGGGTCCGGAGCAGTAGTTGGCATAGTAACCCTTGGGCTCGTGAATCCACCGCCAGTCCAGGTCTCGCCGGAAGTCGATGTAGAGGGAGCGGACACAGCAGTTCTCCTCATAGTTGCTATAGCAACATCATACAGAGCAGTTGCACCCCAAAGAAAAAAATAATGACAGCGGCATGAATGAGTAAGCATTTAGTAATACTTTTACTCTTGAGTAAGCAAGTTTATTACCTCACTGCTCAATAATGGGTTACTGACAAACAGTAAACATTTTTGTAAGTCACTTTGAATAAACATGTTTGCTAAGTGTAGTGTAATATAATGTAATTAAAATCCTATCCTATACCTATGTTTAGAAGGCTCAATGAATGTTTCACGAAGGTTCTACTTATTGGAAAAGGTCCTTATTGGTTAGAGACCCATAATGACCTCTCTGTCTTATCAGTTAGAGACCTACGAGAAACAGTAGTTGGTGTCCAGTGTGCGTTTGCGTCGGTGGTTGGGCTTTGCGCCGGAGTGGTGGTACGGCAGCATCATGAGGATCAGGTGAGGCAGGTTCTCATCTCTCTGCTTCTTCAGGCGACCCAGGTCACCGCGCCTCTTCTCCTGCCTGTTCTCCATCCCTTCAGGACACAGCACACACAGGTCACCTGACTGTGAATTAGGCCTCCATAATGAGGGGGTACTACCTTTTTTACGGGGGTACTGCTACCTTTTACATTTGCTTGCTATTTTTGTCTCTTCTGAGAGTACTGGATCTTGATCAGGAGGTACTGTACCACCCCCAGCCTCATTTACTTATGTTAGGAATACTAAAACAGCACAAATACTCCCCCTGCACTAAAATACTGTTAAGTGACTTAAACTTGTGCAGTGCGTTTAGTAGTCAGTTTTACCTAGGTCAACTTCTAGGTAGGCTAGACTGTGTGTGTGTGTGTGTGTGTGTGTGTGTGTGTGTGTGTGTGTGTGTCTGTGTATGTGTGTGTGTGTGTTTGCCCATGTCCTTAGTGTTACCTACCCTATCTCCTATAAACTGGGCGATAATTAAAACATTAGCATTCTCCGCAGACTACAGTGGCCGCTCAGTAAAATGGAGGTTGTCTGGCGTTGCCAAATGCCCCAATAATGGATTCAGATGTCTTTACCTTTGAAGTTCACCTCCAGTATTTCATCTTCACTGTTGGCGTTGTCACCGTTAGCACTATAAGAACGGCAAGGACAATGCAAGCCGATCTCTAAGCCAAGATTGTTCTCTGCGGATAGAAACAAGTGGAAGGCTTTATGGTCAGTGAATCTCGCTGAAGAGCTGGGTAATTACTGTGTATTTGCATAGGAGAATACACATACATTGCTATGGAAATTTCTATCTAGCAGTGTCCATCAATGGGGACTATAGCCCTTGTTGGTTTTGGATTTTGTTGTGGGATTGACTGTACTTTATTATGGGATTTACTGTCACTCTGATTACACTTGTGATTGCCAGCACGGACTCAGCCACTTACCCGGGTGTAGAAGCCAATCCCTGACCGTCTCTGTCACATCAAACGTGATCCACTCAGCGGCCCCTTTTGTCTGGACATTTTTGCCGTCGATGTAGCGGCGACTGGACACACCTTTGTCACCTCTACGCCTCTGAGGACGCAAACCAATCAATAATCAATCAATCAATCAATCAATTAATCAATCAATCAATAATCAATTAATCGATAAGCCTCATAACCATCCACAGCACACAAAGCCATGCACTGCGGACAGGCTAGCCTACCTATTTTGTTCCTCATTTCATTTGCTCTTCATTTCACTGCATTTCATTTTGAATTAACACTTACATACTTTACCACTGTAATACTACTGTAATACTACTGTAATACTTTGCTAATGTAATGTAATGTGATGACGCTAAGAGGCTTAAAAGGATGCTGTGAAAAATTACCTTAGTATGCACCACTGTGTTTGGATCTAAGACAGATAGCGATGCGAGAATGTAAAGTATGCATGACGCCCATTCTGAGCACTCGAGTGGCCTAATCCTGACCTCACACAGGAGTAAAATTCCTGCCGTGTATAGGCTGTACTATTGGTTTCTCTGTACACTATGTATACTGGGTATGTACACTATGTATATAGCTAATGTACTTGCCTTAAGGGTTATATCGATTGGCTGCTTTTGTGAATGGCTTCAACAAATATGTGCTATGGCCCTCCATTCCCTGAAGCTGGATTACCCACCTTTTCTGGGTGCCTACTGTGTGTGTGTGTGTGTGTGCATATGTATCAAGCCCCGTATTTAATGTTATCTTCATCTCCTATGAACTGGTCAATAATGCAAACATGTGTGAAGCTCGACTACCTGCTTGACTTTCCTTTTAATATCAACTTCACCTGTGTCTTATCTTGACCCGTGTTTCTCTGACAAGTCTATGCATGTCTGTACTATGTATGTATTTAACCCCTGTCTCACTGCATATCACTGGAGGAACAGACCTGGTAGAGCTCAATGCGCTGTTCGCTCTGTCTGGCCCTCGAATTGGGTTCGCGCAGAAGCCGAAACTTGGCCCGGAACAAGCTGCTGGCATTTCTCTCCAGCGTTGTGACATTGAAGAGGAAGGATCTGATGTTCTCATTTGGGCAGCCATGAATGCCACCTGCAACAAGCCAAAACAAATGAAATGGCAATGCCAACATGCACAGTGAACTCCAAGCGTCAAATGAATGTGTTCAGGTTCGCTTTACACCTCACTCAGACTTGTCAGATTCATTTAAACCATTTTAATTTGGGACAACAGAAAGATAATAATAAACAGGAAATAAATAACAAAATATTTGCTGGGAAATCCCCTTTTCTTCATGAACCTTATTACAATCCTGCATTGCACATTAGCAGATCACAATGTATAATTTTCTCATCTCACAGTAGCTTTAAGAATTACTTGAATGTTGGTATGACAATAACCCCAAAGCCATCGTCAAGACTTCAAACACTTGTATCTTTGGTGCATCTATTTGGTCAGGCAAACCCCTAAGCCATTTGAATAACCCAATGCGACACTAACACAGCAAGTCAAAGGCCTATACCAACAGCACCCTAGGGTCAACGCTTCCTCTGCATTGGACACTAGGAATTCTTTTGGGCTTTTTTTTTTGCATTCGTGAACCCTTTCAGCTAAATTCCTCTGGCATGTCAGTAGCCCATATCTCACTGAGTGCTTAAAACATCTTGATAAATAATTAAGAAAAACAAAGCATTCCTCTGCACAGCCAGGTACCTCTGGTGACCACACTGGTGCTGGTGGGTTGCAGGGATACAAACTTTACAGAGTAAGTTATCCGCCACAACTGCACACAATGTTTCACAGACAACCACTGCACACAGCGTTTTGTTGTGTTGTTTTGTCAATAAAATATCAGTAAAACACTCTCCAGTTTGCGGTGGTGACTACTTATTTTTCTAATCTTTACAAACAAATCATCATCAAGCAAGAGAGTATAAACATCCAAAATAAAATGTACTCTAGAGTTGACCCATACATTGCCCACCCTGATAATCCAATCCACACACACACACACACAAGGCTGTGACATTAAGAGTGTAGAATTATAATTACACAATTACAACTGATTTGTTTAAGAGTAACTTGGTTAGTATTAGGTGTTGATTTAGCCTACTATTGTTGCTGTCATGTACAGGATCTAAATACACCACATCATCAGGTATAGATATCTTTCATATGAATGGAAGAGATTTTTTCCAGGTATTCTTGCAAGTGCATGCAATTGCATTCTAAATTTACTGATGCTGGGCGGTTTTAAATATGCTGCTGCATATTCCAGCACAGGAAAAGTTTACATAAAGTTAACAATCAAACTCATTTACGCACTGTGATCCGTCGGTTCATCTATCATGTTGATTTTGATGACTTCCTTGGCATAGTACTCATCCTCTGGGTTCGCATTGCCACAGTTGTGCCGTCGCTCCTTGCTAAGTTCTTCTACGAGTTTTCTGGTGCTGTTGAAGAGCGTCTGAAACTGCAGCGGCACCTCGTTGGGGACCAGTCCGTCTGGGGGGCTGCTGAGTCGCAGCTTGCTGAGGATCTGTCCCCGCACCGCTTCCACTCTTTTCTTCCTCAGGTGATCCAGTTCCAGTTTTGTGCAAGCGGACGGCGACAGATCCGTTATTACATGCCTCAAAAGTGTAAAAACCCAAAGCACTCGCACCAGAGACATCGTGGCTTTAAAGCTATGTATGATCCCCGAAGCGGATAGATCTTTGCGGTCTCCTGCGTGAAACGTGAGAGGGGCCTGGTGGTGATGGGTCACTCATCGTTTTGTTCAGTCCAGTGGACTCCAGGTGTTCAAAATACTCTGCATTTTCCGAGATGCTGCTTTATGGCCCTACCGGCACGCCTTATTTACTGTATGGTTACCTTGTATCACTGTTGGAGTTAGATTCTACTTATTACTTCCACTGATCCAAAATCCATAACTGCCTATTATTATTGCCAGTAGTTACAGGAGCGGGCATGACAGGACGGGAGGGGCTGCTCCAATTACCGTCATAACACCACAGCGCGTTCACATTGACTGGTGATACTTCAGAGCGGCAGTGCAAATGCCAGTAGTCTTTTTCTGCATCATAACTTGTCTGATTTTGACAGCTCAACACCGTCAGACAGTAAAATCAAACTTCATTTCGGGTATGCTATAAGAAAAGACAGGCTGTTCGTGGCCGTCAGCAGCAACGTTGCCACGCATGAGGTTTCCATCATTAGTTCTGTAAAACATCATGTCCTTCTGGAGCGCACGCTGTTGTAACAAGTCTGCCGATTTGGAAAACATGAATCAATTTGTAAATACCAAGCCTATTAATTATGAATACCACTATGAAACAAACGAACATACTATGAAGTCAATTTCGTTGTAATTCGCCATCAAGGTTGTACAACATGCAGGGCTTTGATTTTAGGAGAATATATTAGGAGAGTATAAGACATTTACCTTCCAAAACCACATTTCTATTTTATCATCAATAAAGCGTCTATCCGTTATTTTGACACTTTTTCTAAAGTCAAACACTGGAATTTTCCACTCTGTGCCTTCATGTATATGGCTGTGTTGCGCCATCTAGCGTCTAGTGAATGTCCCTTCATCTCTCCATTACATTGCTCCAATTAATCAGCTTATTCATGAAAATCACTAACAGATATTGTTGTGAGTATAGCAGAAATACAAATACACCAAATATCAAAGGCAAATGGGGCTCTGCAGAGATCAATTAAAATGTTATAATGACAGAAGTCAATTGCAATAATTCTGCAGTCACAGTTAATACTTTCTCCCAACTGGCTGGAAGATACATGATATTTTCTCACACAGATAACCTCAAAAGTTTAATCACTACTCTGTGGTAAGACATTAGACAATATCATGATGTGGAACCGTACAGGTGAGTGGGCATGGCAAATTGCTGGAAAAATGTTGGAAAATCTGTGGAGGAAGAATTGATGTCCATGACAGGGCTGTCTCTTTGTCCTTCCACATGCCAACGCTGGGATGTGGTGTGTAGTACAAGTTAAGATTTTTAGTAAGTTTTTACCTCTCTCCAAGTTCTAAAGCTGTCAAATGATGACGGTTAGATGTTTTAGGCTATACTGACTAGTTGTTGTTGCATGGTCTTGTTCCGAACAGACAAACAAGTTTTTTTTAATGCCTCAACTAAATGATTATCAGTGTTTGCAGAGCTGTTTAGTTAAAAAGGGATTCATTGGCATGGGAATACCTGCACAACAAAGTCTATAGTGTTACATCAACTCTCAGAGAGTCAGTTTGAACACTATGTCAGTGTTTATTTTGTCCACATCCTTGTAGTGTTAGTTTAACACTCCTCTCTTACATATTTAACTCCTTTACAGTTAAATCGACTTTTTGCAGTGTATTTTCAACTCCTAATCTTACACTTACACTCTTAAGTTAACACTTTTGCTGAACACTGGGAAATTAACTCTGACAACTTTGCTGTTTAGGAAATACCTGTTTTCCAGTCTCTCACTACTGGAGCACTTGTGTGAGTTCAGCAAACTGAAGAGGGTACTGATACTGGGGTGGCTGCCTGGAGTCCTTTAGGAATGTTCTGCATCAGTTGCTGTGTGTGTCATGCAGGAAAGCACAGCAGTTGTTAGACATTCTCACTGCGCAGAGCATCATTCACTGTGGACCATTTGTCACCTTTCACCGAGCTGGTTTGCATACCACGCCGTGATAACCTGAGTCAAAATACTCCCTGTGGTACCAGCATCTAAGGCTTTTCCTGTAATCAACACCATGGTAACTAGCTTCTGCCTCTCTTATCCAAAAAGGCAGCCTCATTCTTGTTGGAGATGAGGCCCAGAACTACACCTTAAACAGTAGCCAATGGGGCCAGCACCAGTTCATCGTAGAACCGTCACTCTTCATTGAACCATCCAGAGATGGATAAAGAACCATTTAAGCACCATTATTTTTTAGAGTGCATGTGAAAGGTACTTCACATTGGAATGGTTCTTCAGAGCCCGAGTTCATAATGGGCTATGTTATGTCATATCGGTGTCAAATGGTTCTTTAAAGGACTGTTGCCTCTATGCTTCTTTGAAGAACTGAAAAAGGTTCCTCTGTGGCAATCACTCTGAAAAAAACATAATTTTCTAGAGGCTACTGTGATACCAACCTTTCTAATTGATGCAGCGCTGTGAGTTGGTATACTGTTGGGAACAGGGGCACCACTAGATATTGTGGGCCCCCACAAAGAAAATAGTTTTGGGCCCCCACCCCAACCATATCATAGTCCTCTGTGGGCCCCTGTGAAGCTCTGGGCACCCAGAATCATCCTGACTCCCCCGAGCAGTGCCCCTGGTCGGGAGGATTTAAGAAACACTTTACATTACTTTACATTACATTACATTGCATTTGGCAGACGCTTTTATCCAAAGCGACTTACAAAACCACACTTGTGGTTCTGCTGCATCCCCTGTAATGGATTTACATGGGAACTTGCTGATTTACATGTCCTACAATCTGCCTCTCAGGCCAACACATCCAGTCCAAAGTCTTTGCACACTGTAAACCCGGATTGTCAATACAACTCAAAACTTTTGATGTAACTGATTACGTCAATAGTTTTGAGTACATTAACTATATATTTTAATTAAAGTTAATTTAAAAGTTTAAGTACAAAATTCATGTACTTAAACTTTTCAAATTAATTTAATTAAAATATTTAGTTAATGTACTCAAAACTATTGACGTAATCAGTTACATCAAAAGTTTTGAGTTGTATTAACTTATCCGGGTTTACAGTGCATGTAGAGGAGGTGTGAGGAGCAGTATTGGCATTGATAGCTGGAGGCTCATAGCAAACAAACAGCAGCCACAGGCATTTGCATTTCCCTTTGTCAATATGCCTCAGGATGGAGAAGCAGAGGATGTTTCAATGAGCATCCCAAAAACATGTTACCTTGTTGATATTTTTTTTTTCGGTTCCCTGAGATGTGCATTTAAGCATGTGCTCCTGTAGTTCCCTGAAAGAATAGATAGATGATGTTTGTTAGAAATATTACATTATATAAACTGAAAACTTGGCTCAACTCACAACAGACTCCTGACTCCTGTCTAGTTAATGAGTCGTGTCATTACGCCATTTTGTTATTGTGTTCAACTGCTCCAGGGCCACTGGACTGCAAGAAATGTTGGCTTGTTGTGACCTTGCCAAACTGTAAAGCACTTTGAGCTGCATCTTGTATGTATGAATTGTGCTATACGAGTAAAGATTATTATTATTATTATTATTATTATTATTATTATTATTATTATTATTATTATATGGACAAAGCAGAAAACGAACTCCCTGCAGAGATACAGTACAACCATTGCTGAGCCATTTTTCAGGCCCCTGGGGTAATACAGATGTAGCAAGAGCTCTGTCAAAAGAACTCACAGTGCTCCCTTTCACATGTCCTCTACCTCTGTCAGAGGCTGCCTGTCCTCTACCTCTGTGAGAGGATAAACACAGTTTTACTACACAGTCTAATAACCTATGTCATTCATTAAATCATTTCTATTAATGAGGGAAATGGCAAGCAAGATTTCACTGGAAAATTTCATACCCTCCTGTCCACTGTTACAATCGAGAAGGTGTCATACATTTGTCTTTTGTACACATCTCTCAATGTCTTACACTATTGTCTGCTGATTATTATTATTATTATTATTATTTTAGACTTTTTTAAACTTTTATACACTTTTATTATGCCTTTTTGGATTTTATGGAAATGTTGCGATCTCTCTCTCTCTCTCTGTACCTGAGTAAAGCACATTGAGTTCCTTTGTATTAAAAAAGTGCAACAGAAATAAAATGGCCTTACCTTGCCTACTGGTAGAACTTGTTTTTCATTTTTATTTGTTTCTTGTTTTGTTTAGCAGTGCAAATGGCACAGGTGGAGCAGGGACATTTGCCTGCACTTTTTTTTGCCACTCCTGTGCTGCCGGTGTGGTGACTGAGTACATGCAGGCAGACAGGCGTACACAATGTCTTACTACAGGCTCACGTCCCGTCCAGGGCGCTGCGTTCCGCTCGCACGAATCGTCTATCGGTACCCTTGCCTCGCCTCGCCTCTCACAAAGCGAGGTCACTCTAAACTCTTCTCCGTGGTTGTCCCCAAATGGTGGAATGACCTACCAGTTGCGACAAGAATAGCAACATCCCTCCCTATCTTTAAAAAACTTGTAAAAACCCTTCTCTTCCGAGATTGCTTCCCTTCCTAACAAAACTAACATAACTAACAAACGCTAATCCAACTCTCTCTCTCTCTGTCCCTATGCAGAAGTACATATGTCTACTGTGTCCCTACTCCCTTTGTCTACTGTGTCCTCTGTACACCTCTGTTGCTTATGTCCTACCTTTTTGTAAGTCGCTTTGGATAAAAGCGTCTGCCAAATGCAATGTAATGTAATGTAATGTAATGTACACATAGGCCAGTCATTTCATCCACAGCCACACAGGCCTGAAGGACTTTTGGGATATTTTTGTTTTTCCTTACAACTTGGCTTAACTCACAACAGACTCCTGACAGTGTCTAGTTAAGGAGGAGGCTAAGGAGATGTGCAGAGAGCATGCAGATAGCAAGGATCAGATAGCAAAAGCCAGCAGGACCAAACCACTATAATGTTGGACAGAAAATACTCTGGTCTTTGTTTACTAAGTCACATGTGTGCACACCAATTTATATATGTAATAGGCCCCCAGTTTACAGATGGACTTATACACAAACCTTTGTTACTTGCTTCCTTTCTTTTGGAAAAAAAAAATCAAAGGCAAAAGGGCAATGTCTTCAGCATTTTACAGCCA
Organism: Setipinna tenuifilis; assembly: GCA_030347295.1. Taxonomy (NCBI): domain Eukaryota; kingdom Metazoa; phylum Chordata; class Actinopteri; order Clupeiformes; family Engraulidae; genus Setipinna; species Setipinna tenuifilis. The sequence continues at coordinate 25,034,377 of CM059282.1, read as the reverse complement.
CCTCTCAAGTATGCCACCAGTATGTTTTTCTCCATAGCATAGCTCAATATGATCTGAGAAATCATTTCTAGTGTGAAGAACCTTTCACATGAAAGTGATTCCCATTTGTCATTGTGATCTCACACAGCACACAGTGCACACAACGAAATTCAGCCTCTGCTTTTAACCCATCACACGTGTGAGCAGGGGGGCGGCCTGACAGGTGACCCAGGGAGCAGTGTGTGGGGACGGTATACCTACCATGCTCAGGGTACCCAGTAGCGGTTCTAGGCACGGGCGAACCGGGCAGCCGCCCGGGGCGCCATTTCGTGGGGGGCGCCACGAGCGCTTGGGGAAAAAAAATAAAAATAAAATAAAAAGCTCCGTGTGTCATATCGCATTACATTGGCGCCCCCTTGGTGAACTGCTGAACTGGAGGCGCCCTTCTTGCTGAGAAGGTGCCATGTACAGATTCAGCGTGTCTCTCTGGCTCGGGGGGTTGGGGGGGGGGGGGGGGGGTTAGGGGGGTTAGGGTTAGAGGTGCTGAGAGGTGGTCTCGCCCGGGGCGTAAAACACTATAGAACCGCCACTGAGGGTACCTCAGTCACAGGGGAGGATGGAGGAGAGCCATTCACTAGTCATTTACTCCCTCCACCCACCTGTGACCCTTTGGCTGCAAGTCCAGCTCCTTAACCATCATGACTGCCTACATAATGTAATGGTTCAACACAACGATTTCACTTTCCATGGAACCATCCAGAGATTTAAATAGCCATTTAAGCACCTTTATTGTTTACAGTGTGGGTGACCTATTTACTGTAGGAAGTAGAGGATGACAAGGCCTAATGTGGGACAACACTGTACTGTATGTGTGTTAATAGCATAATGTATGAGTCAACAGTCAGACATACAGGGTGCTAGGATTGAAGGAATCTGAATAATAATAAGGACATTGTACATAATGTTTTTTTTAGGTTACATTTTATTGACACATTTCCTTATTATTATTTTATATTCCTGTTATTTTGTAACTCTTATTATCACAATCAGAGCTTTGTGTGACACTTTCCTGGCCATATCTGTGTCTGCCTCCAGAGTTGAGGTGTTGTGTGTATTGTCACTTTGATTGTCTGTCTCATTCATTTGACTGTCTCCAGACGTGTCAAACAAAGAGCTCATTCCCGCCAAATTGTAAACAAAGAACTTTGCCACAGTTGTCTAATGCATATTAATTTAGGGTGGGTCCAAGGGGTTACTCCCCCTGTTGACCTGTTATTTAGTATTGTGTACCTCTCAGTAAGTTAGAGACACCACGGATCAACACCTAAAGTTCTGTCTCTCCATTGATGCATCAATGCAAGAATAAAGCCTTGTTCCTGCTTTCTCCTCCATGCTGACTGAGCCCTCATAATCATCTAAAACATAACAAAATTACTAGTAAAAATAATTACTATCAGGATGCTCAAGTATCTTCACTGGTAGAGCAAAGGGGATGAACAAGAACAGTGCTGGACACCTCCAGAGCCCACTTACTTATGAAATTTATAAAAAAAAATGTGTGATTGCACAGATGACCTAAATGTAATCTTTCATGTGTCATTTGTCACACGATGTAGGTTCACCGTTTGAAATGTCATTTTGCATGAAGAGGGTAGGTGGCATTATAAAAACAATGTCCTTTTAAGAAATATATCCTGGGTCATACTTGCTTCCTTGGTGAGTTTCAACAGAAGAGTCTAGCTTTGTTTAAGCAAATAACATTGTGAGGTTTAGCTGGAACACTTCAACGCGTTTTCTCCTGTCATACTCCGCATTGTTTGTCAATTTACATACTGTCGTAGGAGAGTGACCACAAAACACAGAGGAAGCACAGCAGACGGATAAGCAAAAAAAAAAAAAAAGACGTCTTTGATTCTGCACACGGCGTAAAACAACACAACACAATGCCTACAAAAACTTGTACTGACAATTGCTACAGTTACTTGTTACCAGAGATGCGATATAATGTGTACTCTTATTGCTTTTGATGATTTGTTAGCGCACATTTCCAAAAACACCCAATAAGACTGTGGCTAGGACAGACAGTGACCTATTTGATTATCCAAATAACATGGAAAAGAAATATGAAAATAGACTTTAGGGAAATAAAGTCACTCATGCTTTACTCTTTATGGATATTGGCCCCATGCAAACGTCAGTCAAAGAAAAAAAAAACAAAACACTCAGGTCAGGTCAGCTATGATAACTTTTTTCCCAGTTGTCCACTGACCGCATTCGGTCAAGATCCCCAGACACCAGATATCCTCAGTCCTCACTGGTGCTTCCACTCATTGGACCTATATTGACTGACAAAAAACACAGATAATGAGGTAAGTGGCGGTTTTATCTGTTTTAGACTCTCCTTTTTCTGTGTTAAATTGCACTCCTGTGAGTTTTGTGTTTGCAGAGGTTGTGTTTTGTGATGCCCTCCAAGTGGCACCAAGTGGCATTATGTGACACGTACAGTAATTTCAGCTGTACATTGGAAGGCTTATGAGTGTGGAAGGCTCAGCTTGTCAAAATGCAACACTGCTTGGGCACTGCTTGACTTGACTTGACTTGACTTGACTTGAACTTGACTTGAAAGCTTTAATGTCCTTAAAAAGGCAATTTGTCTTACAGCACAGCAGACAAATACAATAAAAAACACATACAATAAAAACACATCACAACACATACAATACATAGTAAAACGTGTAAATAAATACGTAAATAAATAAATACAGACCACTGGTCAGAGGCATCAATCAATGCTAAAAAATGTTAAAGGAAATTGTGTTAAAATTAAAGTATTAATGTGGTTTTAAGTCTTTATCTCCCAGATCTGCTTGGGGCCTCCAGGCCTCTATGGGCCCCCAGGACGTGCAAAACCTTGAGCTACAGTAGTGGCATAAGTTACAGTGTTTGACATAAGTTACGATTTATTTATTTATTTATTTATTTATTTTTGCCTGGGGGCCTGAACAGAACCTTGAGCTACAGTAGTGGCATAAGTTACAGTGTTTGACATAAGTTACGATTTATTTATTTATTTGAGAGTTCAGTCCAATTGCAGTGCTACCTGGAGCTAGTTCTTCATAGAGATGGTGCTCTTTGGTAATAGGCTTAGTCCATTTTTAGAGATAGAAGGATACCAAGGCACTCGTTTTCTTTATAGTTAAAATGCCTTTATTTTAACGGGCAAGGCTTTATGCCGAAACGCGTCGAAGGAGTGTTTTAAATTATGACTTGCCCATTAAAATAAAGGCATTTTAACGATAAAGAACATGAGTGCCTTGGTATCCTTCTACCATTATTTATTTATTTATTTATTTATTTATTTATTTATTTATTTATTTATTTATTTTTGCCTGAGGTCCTGAACAGATTCTAGAATTGCCTCTGCATAGGAGGTGCATATCTGGATATATGCTATGTTCTTTGAGATAATACTTGAACTTGAAAACTTGAAAGTAAATGCACTTATATCATTTGGTGGCTGTCAAGCAATGTGCCAGATCAGACCAACAGGGAAATAGACAGACCACTGATAAATATATTTATTACTTTGAATTACCTTAGTAGATCATTCTTATTTATCCATACCTAATATAACTAATGTATGTCACAGTTGTGTTAGGGGGAATCACAGACATTCCATGTATACTGTATAAATTATAATGAATGTATAATATACTGTATGCTATGATACATGATGTCTATGCTATGATGTCAGGCAGTTTAGCGTGCACTTAGCCAATGCACCTTTGTGAACTTTATTTTATTGTTTTAGTATGTGTCAATAAAAATGCTTGTAACTTTTATTACCATTAAGCTCTCTATGGGCCTTATAAAATATCAGTGTAGGGCAGCAATATTTAGAAACTTTATCAAATGTAAAGGGGAAATCAAAGGAAAGGTTTATTGTCAGCAATATATTAGAACTTGCTTTGGTTTAATGTGTTGATGGCACTACAGAAGTAGGCTGACCATTTGTCTGGATTTGGTGAGGACGGCCTGGTTTGTAAGCCTTTTGTTCGGACAATAGATGCATATTTTCCTTCTTGGGCATTTGGTCTCCTTGTTGACATGTGCTACAACATTTTAAAATGTCCTTAATGCACTTCTAGGTAGCCCTTTCATATACTCGGCTTAATCTCGACTGAGAACTCAAAGCCATACATTTACCAAAAAGCATTAAAAACATTAAATAGCATACAGGGAGATGCATGTGCCTGAATAAGTTTCCCGGAGCAGTGACACTACAGACACACATACTCCATACATGGGGACAGAGTAAGAGAGAGTTGGTTAAGTGATTGTTAGTTTTGTTAGGAAGGGAAGCAGTCTCGGAAGAGAAGGGTTTTTACAAGCTTTTTAAAGGTATTTGCTGTTGTTGTAGCAACTGGTAGGTCGTTCCACCATTTGGGGACAGCCACAGAGAAAAGTTTAGAGTGACCTTGCTTTGTGAGAAGCAAGTGTACAGCTAGATGGTTTGTATGAGCAGATCGTAATGCCCTGGACAGGACGTGAGCCTTTAGTAAGACATTGAGATAGGCAGGGGTGGATCCTGAGAATAGCAGAAAAGCCTAGCACTGACTAAAGACATGAGTTTTCCAAACAGTCTAATTTTCTTCTTTTTGCACCCTTGCACTAATTCTTCAAGATAAGTGGGTTACACTTTCTATGAAGCTTGTGAGACCCTATAGATTCATTCATAAAGCATTCATAAAGCATTCATAATGCTTATTAATGGTTGAAATTATTATTTATAACTATTAACACATACTAATGACTGCACTAAAACGTTATGACCAGTAATGCACAGTGTCACTTGAAGTTGGGCTTATGACATAGCACTATAATGCTTTAGGAGTACAGTCATTAGTCAATGTATAAATGGTTATGAATAATTTACATACTTTATAAATGCATAATATCCATTTATGAATGTGTTTATAGAGTGTGTTGTGACTACAAGCTTCATAGAAAGTGAACTCCTTTTCAAAGGCAGCCCTGTATACAATTTACAGAGAGGTGGTGATGAGGTGGACATTGTTTTGATGCAACTAAGGAAGCACAATTTGAATACCTGACCTCTGAACGCAGGTTAGAGTACACTGTGGCGCCTTTGACTTGTCATTGTCACTCTCTAGCACACTGGATTCAACCCGTTCAAATAAAGTGCATCTGTTATGTACGTATGTAAATTGTGAAAACACATGCTTGTCAAATATAATTCCTTCAAAGCTCTCCGGGCTTCTGTCAACAACTTGTGTGTGTTATAGCCCAGTATGTCTACATTATTAATGCTTTTTGATGTCGAGGAATGAGAACTCAAATCAAAATAAAGTGTAGCCTAGCTACCTGCTTGCTTTGGCCTACCCTAGCCTGGGCCCGCCCATACTGCCTGTGATGCTACAAACTTGGTGCGACTGCTAGGCTATGCTTTACATTACATTACATTACATTACATTGCATTTAGCAGACTTTTTTATCCGAAGCGACTTACAATAGGAGGACATAAGCTGACAGAGGTGTAAAGGAACACAGAGTAAGCAGACTACGTTTATACATACAGGGAGGTGCATGTGTCTGAATAAGTCTCCCGGAGCAGGGACACTACATACACACATACTTCCCACATGGGGACAGAGTAAGAGAGAGTTGGTTTAGTGATTGTTAGTTTTGTTAGGAAGGGAAGCAGTCTCAGGAAAGAAGGGTTTTTACAAGCTTTTTAGCTATGCTTACCCCCTAATTACACCTTAAAATGGAAAGGGGATCTCAGATGCGTTTGTCCACTGTAACTTTGCATGTTGTACAACTACAACCCTTTAGCCCCAGTCAGAAATGCACTGTCATAGGTTTGCACCCCCCCCCACACACACACACACACACTTTACTCCGATTGGTCAAAACAAAAGCATCCTGCTATAGGCTTAAAAAATGAAACTAATGGTTGATTTGATAGATCAACCCCCCACCCAGTCCCCCCCCCCCCCTCCCTCCCAACCACACCACAACTGCACTTTATCCTACCCCCTACCTCCTATCACCTATCCTGCACCTGTGCTTCATCAGACAGCTACCTCCCAACTGCATTCTACACACCCCTCCCCATGCACAGTTTAGGCTGACAAACAGCAATTCCACTGCATGCCTTACCTTACCAAGTATCTCTATGCATGTGACAATAAAATGTCCTTGTATTCTTGTATCAGTCTCTTCCGAGACTGCTTCCCTTCCTAACAAAACTAACAATCACTAAACCAACTCTCTCTAATTCTGTCCCCGTGTAGGAAGTATGTCTGTCTGTAGTGTCCCTGTTCTGGGAAAATTACTCTGGCACATGCATCTCCTTGTATGTATAATGGCAGTCTGCTTACTCTGTGTTCCTCTACACCTCTGTCAGCTTATGTCCTCCTTTTTGTAAGTCGCTTTGGATAAAAGTGTCTGCTAAGTGTAATGTAATGGAATGAATGAAATTAATAAGCAACTTGAAAAAATATGGACACAACGTGGCTTTAAATAAATAAAAAATAATAAAATAGTCAACAGCTGCCTCCACTGGAGTATATCAGAATATGCACTGACTGTTTTTTGTAATCTCTCCAGCAGAGTTTTTGGGCCATCTTCCACTGTGATTTTCTGGTTGCTCCTCTTCCACACAATGGTAAGAAGGACATCACTGAGTTGTATGTACATACAGCTAGGCAAGGTGGCAGCTGATTCAGCAAACATAAGGCTGCTACGACCAAATATGACATGGGTGTCTTTGTCTTATTGGCTTATCCAATTTTAAAAACAGTTACCAGTAAGTTAATTTTTTAAGTTCAAGTTACGTTGCATTAACTTTCAATAGAGGACACAAAGTTAGTGTTATTGTTGCATGAACCACATGAAAATGTAATTGTATGTAATTAATAGAACTTACCTGAATGAACAGAGAAACTCAAAAGAGTTTTTTTTTTTTTTTTTTTTTAATACAGGAAGCTGACACGGGTAAGCTATTTCTGTCTTGCCAACCAATTCACATCTGCACCTTATTTTCACCCTTGTTGTTTCCTCTTATGACATTAAAAAAATTATCACAATGATTGCCACAGCGGTGTTGAACAGTGTTCAACACCACTGTGGCAATCATTGTGATAATTTTTTTAATAATTTGAATAATTTTATTTGAAAGTTTTTTAATGTTTTTGGTTGGTGGTGTGCCTCATGATTTTTTCAATAAAAGAATATACCTTGGCTCAAAAAAGGTTGAAAAACACTATTCTAAGCTATGGTCAGCTTCCGTGTCCGCATGCTGCTTTGTTTGATTTCTGTTCCAGATCCATCCATTATTACGGGGGAGTTTATGATTGAGGGTAATTCTACCCTAGTCATAGACGTAAACACTTTGAATGGACTAGTGCTGAAGGAAAATGTTGGAACCCTTGAAGAGGCTGAATTAGTGGCAGGTAAGGTGGTTGTGTAATCCCTGACGATTGCTTATCGTCAAACTCATTTTAACATGCCGTCATTTCAGAAAAAAGATACTTGTCTTTGTTTTGAGCATAGATTAAAAACCCTGTGTTTATTAATGGTCCATTAAACAACAGAATTAAACCAAGTAGCAGATGTAAACAAATACAGGATTTAGAATATAAACTGGATTGCCATATTTACCAGACATATGGTGCCTTTCCTGTTTACGTCTGAAAATACTTCTGAGTACACAAGTAACGCATATGCATGTGAGTAGAAAACCTATCATGCTCAGAGGCTTTACAGTGAAAAACACCTTCATGAAAACAACTGCAGACATACAGTATACATGGACAGACATACAGACACAAATTAACCACAGTGCACATTGTCTCTTGGGTAGAGTGCAAGATTGTTGGTGAAGAAACAACATGCTGGTGTGGTCCAACACAAGTGTGGAGTGACGTTGTGAGTAAGGACCACTCGGCCTGTCGTAACAAAGTGGAGTGTGTGGCAAACATCTCCCACTACACACCTCTGTGTGTTCCCAAAGTCCCAAGTAAGTAGCTGTGTGTTTCCAAAGTCCCAAGTAAGTAGCTCATCACGCCGAACCTCAAAACATGCAGTACATTCATGCATGCCTGGGTGCCCAGTGTTTAGAGAAACCAGGGGCGCCGCTAAGGGGGGGTAGATCAGGGCCATTCAGGGGGAACAGAGCTTCACAGGCGCCCACAGCGGACTATGATATCATTGGGGTGGGGGCCCCCAAAATTATTTTCTTTCAGGGGGCCCACAACTTCTACACTGTAAACCCGGATAAGTCAATACAACTCAAAACTTTTGATGTAACTGATTACGTCAATAGTTTTGAGTACATTAACCATATATTTTAATTAAAGTTAACTTTAAAAATTTAAATACATGAATTTGTACTTAAACTTTTAAAGTTAACTTTAATTAAAATATATGGTTAATGTACTCAAAACTATTGACGTAATCAGTTACATCAAAAGGTTTGAGTTGTATTGACAATCTGGTTTTACAGTGTAGCGGCACCACTGAGGGAAACAGACCCACATTGAACATTACACATCTTATAAACAGGACAGGAAGACATTACACATCTTATAAACAGGACAGGAAGACATTACACATCTTATAAACAGGACAGGAAGACATTACACATCTTATAAACAGGACAGGAAGACATGGTGACAAACATAACAGGACAGAAAGACATGGTGACATCTTATAAACAGGACAGGAAGACATGGTGACAAACATAACAGGACAGGAAGACATGGTGACATCTTATAAACAGGACAGGAAGACATGGTGACAAACATAACAGGACAGGAAGACATGGTGACAAACATAATAATATAGACATAACAAAAAGTACAATAGGAGTGTATGTAATACAAATAAGTAAAAGCACAATGTGTAGTGTAATGAAGCTCAAATGGTGCCATTTAAGATTTTGCTGTGTGCTGTGTAATCACAATATGTGGGAATGACTTTCACTTTTTTCACTTTTCCTTCCTCCTCTTTTTATAGTTCAGCTGATGCTGACCATGGTAAACCAGGGGGGATCGTCATGGACACAGTCTACCCTGAATTCAACCGTGTGTAAATTACTGTGTGAATATTAGTGGTATATCGCATAGTCTAATCTGTTTGGTATTCGTTTTTTAAAGCCGTTGTTTTTTAAATTAACGAGGTTCTCCCCGGCCTTATTCTAGGTGGCGTCAGTGTTTAACACCGTGAATGGATTTGAGAGCCAAACAATAACTAGGTAAACCACCTGCTGTGATCTGATTCACCTTTGAGCACTTACACACTGTAAACCCGGATAAGTTAATACAACTCAAAACTTTTGATGTAACTGATTACGTCAATAGTTTTGAGTACATTAACTATATATTTTAATTAAGGTTAATTTAAAAGTTTAAGTACATGAATTTTGTACTTAAACTTTTAAATTAACTTTAATTAAAATATATAGTTAATGTACTCAAAACTATTGACGTAATCAGTTACATCAAAAGTTTTGAGTTGTATTGACAATCCGGGTTTACAGTGCAGTAATGTCCTTTTGAATTCTGTAGAAACTAACAAATACTATCACCAACACCACAGTAATGTCATTTGCATTCTGCCAACTGGAACTGGACCTGCTATAGGTTATAAACAGCCGTTTAACAGAACAGAAACAGAGTACAAACTAACAAATCGTTAGGCTCATAGCATAATTGGCCAAGTCATATTTCAGTGTTATATAGGCGGTTATGCAGGATGATTCAGCAGTGGTAGTGTGGGAGAGTAAAGTTAGGTAGAAATCTCAATTTGGCCAAAAAATGTCTTAGGCAATTATGCTATGAGGCTAACAAAACACTATCACCAACGCCATTTTGTATCAGAGTTATGTATTACATTATGTTGGCTCACCTCATATTATACTGTCTTTGTTTACCTCCACAGCCCGGCGGAATGGGATGGAGTGAATGCAGAGTTGGAAGTGAACCTCACCGCAGTATTTAAGACTGCTGAACTCACTGCGTTGATTATAGATTTAGAAGGACAGCTGACTGGCAGAATAACTGTTGAAGCCACAGGCAAGCGCTTCCCCACCAACCTGTCAGTTTTAAGTTTAATGTCTGCAGTGTAACTAACTTTGTCAGAAATCCACATCATTTTATAACTCTGTAATCATTCACATTTACGTCACTTGATAACTAATTTTTACTATTTCTGCTATTATCAATTAGGTACAGTGTAACAAAGTGTGTAGCAATATCTAATGGTATGTATTTGCACCTGTACCATAGGGTTAGGGTTAGTGTCAGGTATGTACAGTGTAAGTACATAATATTACACAGTGTTACATGTCGATACACTAAAAAAAAGAACCGTAAAATAAAGTGTTACCCACCATTTTTACTGTGGCTATATACATATAACACATAAATAGGTGTACATATAAATAGGTTGCGATATTTAACATCTTTTTATATTGGCCTAAATATAACTCTCTTGTAGAGAGAATTCTGTTTTTGACTTGTTAGCAGTCACTGCATTAGTCTGTCACTTTGCATGACTATGCGACACACTGTAAACCCGGATTGTCAATACAACTCAAAACTTTTGATGTAACTGATTACGTCAATAGTTTTGAGTACATTAACTATATATTTTAATTAAAGTTAATTTAAAAGTTTAAGTACAAAATTCATGTACTTAAACTTTTCAAATTAATTTAATTAAAATATTTAGTTAATGTACTCAAAACTATTGACGTAATCAGTTACATCAAAAAAACTTATGCGGGTTTACAGTGCATAATTGTCATTATATGGGTATGGTACATGCATAGAAAAGGGTTTTTACTGAAGTCAAAAACACATCACGCATTCTTGAAACATTAAGAATGCATAATGTGACGGTTTTGTTCACACTGTAATGTTACTGTGTTATGTAAAGCATTATGGAAGGATATATTTCCTACAATACCATTCTGTGTTACTATAAATGGATAGTTTGTGGACAGTCCATCCACAGTGACTTTACAGATGGTTTGGTGAAATGCAGTTTTTTTATCGTTTACTGACTATCACCTTAATCAAACCCATTCCCTAACCCTAACCTTAACAATACACATCGTTTCAACAAATGTTTTGTTAACAGTCTTAGCATCTGTAGTCTACAGAACCATCTATTACACTACCCTTATACCTTGTGACCCTATAAATGAGTAAAAAACAAACCATAAAATAGTGTTACCCAGTGCCCTACCTGACTTGAAAACAAGCCTCATCTCAGATCACCTAATCCCCCGTAAGGTGATGATACACAGGACAACTTTTTGAGGAATGCTGCTAGGCAACAACATGATAAGTTCCAAATGTTCTAATTTGGAGTCTTAACAAGACACATTGGTTTAACAAATGGTGTGTCTTAGCATCTAAAAGACCCTTCTCCTCCGAGACTGCTTCCCTTCCTAACAAAACTAACAACAACTAAACCAACTCTCTCTTTCTCTGTCCCCATGTGGGAAGTATGTATGTCTGTAGTGTCCCTGCTCTGGGAAATTTATTCAGGCACATGCACCTCCCTGTATGTACTGTATAAAGGTTGCCTGCTTACTCTGTGTTCCTTTACACCTCTGTCAGCTTATGTCCTTCTTTTTGTAAATGCAATGTAATATGTAATCTAGTCTATAGAATTTTTGTTTGACCATCCAAATACAGTTTGACCCTATAAATAAATGACTTGTTTCTCCTCTCTTAGGATTGGCTGAGATTGTTGCACCTACGGAGACGGTGGATTACAAATCGCAGCAGACGCTCAACTGCTCCGTAGACGACACACTGACCACATGCACCTGGTTCGTGATGAGAGACAATATATCAGCGGAGATCGGGAACGGGACCCAAGTGACTGTTGGCAGCTCTGCGTGTGTTAGGGAAACAACACTTCACCTGCACCAGGCTATAGGCGTGTGGAATGGTATGTTTATAATAATAATAATAATAATAATAATAATAATAATAATAATAAATAATAACTTTTACTTGTACTTGTACTACATATACTTGTATAGCACAATTCATACATACAAGATGGAACTCAAAGTGCTTTACAGTTTGGCAAGGTCACAACAACACAACATTTCTCGCAGTCCAATGGGATCAGAGCAGTTGAACACAATAACGAAATGGCGCAATGACGCAATGCCTCGTTAATGCGGGCTCTTGCGTCTGTAGGGGCGACAGGGGTTATGTCCTGAGTGAAGCAGTCATAAATAACAAGCGTGTGCCACAGGTGGCCCATATCCCTCGTGTTAACCCTTTCCTCCCCTGGCTGTAATCGTGAACAATAAAGCAACCAACACACCAGGCCACTTAACACTTTCCCCATGTCTGGGCTAAAGAGTTTCAGAAAGATACATATACAGTAGATCTCTTAAACCACATAGGCTAAAGTGTCTTTTCCTCTTGTTTGTTTGTTTGTTTGTTTTTAAACAGGTGTATATACATGCAAGATTTCAGATGGTACGATTTTCCACAAGGCCTCTACAAAGCTTAGGATTGCAGTGCTACCTGATGAAGTCACAATGAAAAGTGACCCCCAGACAGCAGACTGCACATCTGGTGTAAGCCAGGTCAGTGTGAGTGTCATGTGTGGGATTCTCCGTCCTACGAGCCCCGTGGACTACACTGTCAAACTGAATGACGTGAAGACTACAACCACCACTGGTAAGAGCCACAGTGTGCCCTGTGTACATATCTCCGTGACGACGGCGGTGGTTCAAAAAAGCCTCTATATCAATTTCGCTTTGTTTTAGCTGTTTTGGAAGAACACAATGAGCACGGTGTCAGATTTGTTGGAAGTTTGACTGTTTTTGTTGTTCATTTGTTGATGTAGCAGTTTAGCAAATTTCTGCAATGTGAAGTTGGATGGATGGATGGATGGATGGATGGATGGATGGATGGATGATCAGTGTCCATATATATTAGTACTGGGCAGTGAGTTTACTTTATGTGGGCCTTTCAGGCCATCATATACAGAGGCACTAAGACCTATACATCAGGCTGGACAGCCACCTCTAGCAGTCCAAGTGCACCAGTGTACCACACCAGGGTATTGTACCACCCAATAAAACAGTGTATACGGGAGGGTAGAAACTCCATAGACTGGTCTTTGACTTAGACATGCCAGGCCTATTGGTGGTAAATAGGGAGTCTGTGAAGGAAACAACATTATAATATGCAAACAAGTAGTCATTTTTTCCTACGTCTGCAGTTTGGGCATTGCGAATGCTTTTAGTTACCAAAGCCTAACGGTTTCAAGGCTTTCTTTAGTTTGTAATTTTAGCAGCTCAGCTAGTTTAGCTGTTGGTATAACCACCACATGGGCATATGTCTAACACAGATCATGGTTGATACGGACAGGACAAAAGTTAAATATACATATACATATACATATACATATACATATACATATACATATACATATACATACTCATACACATACTTCAAGTCAAGTTTATTTAATCCATTTATATGGAAAAACTGCAGTACTCACTCCCGTCTTACTGGTAACTTACTGAATTCAAACTGTTTTAAAGATGTGCATCTAAAGTGTGCGCTGTGCTAACTTATTGATTATTAAACAATGTGTACAATCATGTAAATCTATACACATATATAAAATTAAAATTCTAGGACAACCTCAGAGAGTAATTGTTCTGTGGCATTTTTTTTAGGTAATAGTTCTGATGAAAACATATGGTATACCCACAAAATGAGCATATCGTGTGGAGGTGCACCGGTCATACCTGTTAAATGTACTATTACAAACAGCAGAAAAAAGTCTGTAGGAGCAGACTTATCGATCCCAGTCCTTCACAGTAAGTAGCACCACTGCAGTTCTGCCATGTACAGTACAGTAAAGTTTTGTTTCCACCAAGCAGTACAGTACAGTTCGGTTCGTGACTTAACTGTTTGGTACAGAACGTTTTTGTGCGGTTCGGTACGGATTGTGTTTCCATTGCCAAAGGTAGAGTAGAGTCGTCACAGCAACGGGCGTGTCTCTAAACCGTTCCACAAACTGGTACCCCAACACAAGGGTGCCAGAACATGGTACGGTTCGGTACGGTTATTTAGGTACGCTTCAAAAATTACCATGGAGACACAAACAATTGTGAACCGAACTGAACCGAACTGTACTCTACTGCTTGGTGGAAACGGGGCTTAACTGTCACTGACTGTTTTCTTCTTTGCATTTTAGTGTGGCATAGCCTACCTCAAACACTCACTGTAAAACCGGATTTAAGTACATGAACTGTATTCTTTAAGTAAAGTTACTTGTACTTAAACTTTTAAAGTTAACTTTAATTAAAATATATAGTTAATGTACTCAAAACTATTGACGTAATCAGTTACATCAAAAGTTTTGAGTTGTATTAACTTATCCGGTTTTACAGTGTTTCATTGTTTCATTTTATATCAAGAATCAGACCGTTTTTGTAAAGAAGAACCAAACTGGCCAAAGACCAAGGCTGATGCAACAGCGTTTGCAGGGTGTCCACCGGGCACTGTAGGCAACAAAAGCCGGCCCTGTAGTACCGAAGGCGAATGGCAACCTGTGCTGGACTTCTGTGTCAACGAGGCCATAAAGAAATTGGGTTCCTCTGTTGAGGTAGGTCTATGAATTCACTTATTCAGCATTTTAATGCAACTGTTAGATTTCGGTGTGTTTTAGATTGACTTTAAACCTGGAGTTTCTATTCACCATTAACTGCGTTGTGTTTTCGTTTTTTTTTACACAATTTTACACAACACAGACCCATGAGGCCTACTCATATCACTAGCAGTTTACAAACATAGTCCCATAGCCCGCCCTGCGTTGTGTGTGCTGTACATGTGTGTCATTTCAGAACTTCAAGCTTGGATTAAACGCCACCCCCGAGGTCGCAAAGCAAATATTTTCTGGGTTAAAGAACAGCAGTACTTCAGGCACCAACTTGACCCTTGGCGACATCGACACAACCGTAGACATCCTGGATGGGATGGCGCAAGCATCCAACATAATCACCTTACAAGATGACTCAATGATGAGTGTGAGTGTTTATAACGAGTTCACGAGTTCACCCAAAGCACGCACATCCAGGGATTTAACTGAGAGCAGGACTAAAGGGCACAAAAGAAAGAATTAATGCTTTCAATATGTATTGTAATTACTGTGACGTCTAAAGGACAGAACGGTGAGCCAGACCGAAGTGCTTAATAAATATTGGGAGCATTAATTCTGGTTGTAGCGGCCTTTTTTTTCTTTCTTTTTGCCCAGAATGAGTTGTAAGCCTAACCCTAACCCTAGTATCCTCTTTCAGTCTAGTTCATTTGTAGCAACGCCACTCTACAGAAATTGGAACTAATACCTTACTGTATAGACTGGTTTTGCATGACTGAGGATTTGGTAAAAAAAAAATGGTCTGCTAATGTGTCACAAAATATTTCTAATACTTTTGCTGCAAGTAGGCTATATAAGTCATGCTTTCTTTACCAGGATTGCTAACAATATGACAATAATTGTTTTATATGTGCTGTAATTTTATGGCATTATGAAAAAAATGGCTAAACGTTATTCTTTTTCAGGATTTTATTGATTCTGCTAGCAATGTCCTAGACACAACATGGACAGACAACAAAGCCATTGTAAAGAGAATTTCTACAACCTACCTTAAAGCCGTTGAAGGCCTGGTGAAAAACATTAAAGTCAACGAAAGCAAAGGGTACAACTCTTCAAAAATAGAACTCCAGGTTTGCGAAAATAACGACGTCTGTAACAGTACGATTTTTGGTGTGGAAATGTCACTGTCATCAAGCGCACAGCAGTCCAAAGTGCTGGCACTGAAGAACCTCTCGGAGCGACTCCCCAGCGACATAAACGGCACAGAGTTCCTGACCATACCCGACAGCATAGTGCTCTCAGCCACTCTCGAAAACGCCTCGGATCGCATGGTAAACATCACCATGGCATTTCCCTTCAACAAAACCACGGCGCCTGCAGACGTCAGCTTCCAGTGTGTTTATTGGAGCATCAACGAGAGCACGTGGTCGACCAAGGGGTGCGTGTGGGAGATCGAAGGGGACAACATCGTCTGCAAGTGCAGCCACTTGACCTCGTTTTCGGCGCTCATGTCCAAGAACCCGGAGGATCTGGCCGATTTGGCCTTTCTGAGCGAGCTCACTTACATTGGGCTTGGCGTGTCCATCTGCTCCCTCATCGTCTTCCTCATCATCGAGAGCATAGTTTGGAGTGCCGTGACCAAGTCCAACCTCTCCCTTTTCCGTCACACCTGCCTGGTCAACATTAGCGTGTGTCTGTTGATGGCCGACTGCAGTTTTTTGGCCTCAGCTTTTCCCCAGAAACTTGGACCGCTCACCTGCCTCCTCATGGTGTTGGCGAAACACTTCTTCTTCATGGCTATGTTCTTCTGGATGCTCTGCTTAAGCATCATGCTTCTCCACCAGCTAATCTTTGTCTTCAGCCCTCTCAGGAAAAAAGTCTTCATGATCCTCGCCTTCACCATCGGGTATGCCTGCCCAGTGGTCACGGTAGGGGTCACGTATGTGTACTACGATCAGCGATCAGATCAGGCCTACTATGACCCAAAGACATGCTGGTTCATTTACGAGGGCCCAATGCAAGGCTCGCTCCATGCGTTTCTATTCCCTGTGGGGGTCATCACCCTGATGAACCTGATTTCCATGATGGTGGTGATTGCGACATTGCTCAGGCCCCAGGTTTCAGAAGGCAAGGCTGACGACAAGGAGACCTTAAAGAGCATCCTCAAAGCAGTAGTTTTTCTGACACCGGTCTTTGGTGGGACGTGGCTGCTTGGATACTTCGTGTTTTCAATAACTGAGAAGTCATTCATTAGAATACTAGTCAACTATGCTTTCACCATCGTGAACTCTCTTCAGGTAGGTATCATTTTTTTCATCAGTATCCTCAATACAGCATGTTTTGAGAGTGTATTTATTATTATTATTATTTGCAGGGGTTCTTCATTTTAGTAACAGCATGTCTTGGTGAAAAGAAGGTAAATACAATTCTCTTCACTAAAATACAATTATTGTAAGATCGTTATAAAACATTCTTGCAGTGACATTTCCTGCCATCTGGTTTCAATTAGGTCCGAGATGAGCTTTTAAAATGCCTACAGTCGTCGGTAAGCCCCTCACTAACAAGAAACTGATCTTTCTCTTCTAATTTCACATTCAAGTCTGTATGATTTAAATAATCTCTTATTAATTATCTACAGAAATCTACAAAAAGTGAGAGCAAGCAAAACTTGACATCATCTTAGAAGTAAAGGTAAATACAGAACATTGCAAAGATATTTTGTATCAGTGGACCTTGTTGAGAACTTTTTAAGACATGACATAAATACAGAGATCGTTTTACTTGCATTTGTTTTACTCGATTAACAAACCAACCGATTCTAATGAGCACAGGCCTTTAGTCAGATAGATGAAACAACTACAGAAATCACCTGTTTTAAATGCAGAGGCAAAACTAAAAAAGCGATACTAGGACTATTTATAATTTGCCACGTGTAAGTCCCATCTCGATTCTGTAAATATATGACCTGAGCAGATATTCTCTGCAGGGTCATTTAAGTTCTGTGAGTACTTATTTCCCACAAGTATACTTAAACTGACAGATACTCAAGTACACTTTAATCAAAGCTCTTACTGCTACAGACCTTTACGTAGCACTATTTCGCTATTTTCCAAATAGCTGTTGGTTCAGCACCTGGGACGAGACCCCATGTCCTACAGGCAGCAGAGGTGATTCCAGTCTATTGTGGCTCAAAGAAAAAATAAATAAAAATCTACTTCTGTTACAAACTGCATCTACTGCAACTGTAACTACTGTAGTGTAAGGTTTGTTCGCCCTCAGGGGCCCTGTAATGCCCTGCAAAGGCAAAGAGCAGTAACTATGTTAACATAGAAACTGAGGAAAATGTCTTTAAAGCTGTCATACTGAAACATGTTGTGGGTAAAATAGTGGTGATGCTTTTATGTACTTTCTTAATAGAGGGAAGCAAGAGATTTAGTCACAGGACAAAGGAGGTGTTATAAGGGCAATTCAATTTCTAGTTTAAAGTCGATCTGTGTAGACAAAATATGTAGTTACTGCCCTTTGGCTTTGTAAGGCAGTGTAGTGCAGTTGCCTGTGTTGCCTTTTCACAAGCTATGCCTCTGAACATTAGGATCACTGTTTGGTTGATTCATTGACTCCTAACGACTCTGTATCTATTCTCCACAGCTTCTGGGAGTTGATGTCTGAGCATGAAGACCACTTCTACTGTCTATGGCCTCACCTGTAGCAGGACTGGAATGTAGCTGTCATTTGTAATGGCAACCTTAATACATAGAGTACATACTGTAGAGTATAATGTAAAATATTATTGTGTATAATATATTAGCTGTAAACTGAAAGATTATCAAAATAAAAAGGTTTCAAATATTTAACTGTTTTGTGTTAAAAATGAAGAAAATTGATGAAATAAATTCTAAATAACACCAGGAACACTATGGAGAATAGTCATATTCAGTCATTCCTGTCAGTTCTAATTAGTTACATCACCAAGATATTCATTCTCTAGCTTGGGTGTTTCTTGGTGACCTCACTAACAGAGCCTGTAACTTGTTTTATAATAATGCAGTCACTGGCACAAATTCTTGTAATATATCGGATGATGTTTTGTTACTTGTTATTGTCTCTGAACACAAGATTAGTATGCACTGTTCGTTGGCTTGTTGTAAACATAACCTGAATGATATGGCTTTAGATAAACTTAAATGTCATATTCCAACACAGTGAAGCACAGGTTTTATAATATGTGTATATAAAATATGTGCAATAAAACAATACAATTACATTATTTTCTGGTCAATTAATAACAGGCTTTATGTTATTGTGTGAGTTTTAGAGGTTGGGTTCAGTAAACCTCAGTGGCACTTCTGGCAGTTGATGGATGTCAACCCGCAACCCTCCAGTGACAGGTCTGTTACCTCACCTTGGGGTTCAAACCTGCAACCCTTTGGTTATAGGGCCTTACCTTAGCTGCCAGGCCATGACTACGTCTTAAGAGTTTAATACATATTGGTCAATGGGTCTTGATCAGCTTAACATATGTAGCTGTTTGCGCAATAGGCTGTGTGCAGGAGGCTACTTTTTTTTTTTTTTTTTTTTTTTTTACTGAGGGTCACCTGCGATGCACCTGTTTGTTTATAGGTGTGCCACAGTTCATCTTTTAAAATGACAACACCCCACAACACAGCCATCCACTAGAGGGGGCTAGTGATCAATTTATCACCTTTGAAACTCTGAGGGCCCCTCCAGCGCCCGCTCGTCCTCCCATGAGCCTCACCTGTGCTTTCCTCACCTGTCTATGGCCTCACCTGTCTATGGCCTCACCTGTCTATGGCCTCTACTGTCTATGGTCTCACCTGTCTATGGCCTCACCTGTCTGTGGCCTCAGCTGTGCTTTTGTCTACCGTCTATGGCCTCACCTGTGCAGGAACCACTTCTACTGTCTATGGCCTCACCTGTGCAGGAACCACTTCTACTGTCTATGGCCTCACCTGTGCTTTCCTCTACTGTCTATGGCCTCACCTGTCTATGGCCTCACCTGTCTATGGCCTCTACTGTCTATGGCCTCACCTGTGCAGGAACCACTTCTACTGTCTATGGCCTCACCTGTGCAGGAACCACTTCTACTGTCTATGGCCTCACCTGTGCTTTCGTCTACTGTCTATGGCCTCACCTGTGCTTTCGTCTTCTACTGTCTATGGCGTCACCTGTGCAGGAACCACTTCTACTGTCTATTGCCTCACCTGTGTTTTCGTCTATGCACTCTACTGTCTATGGCCTCACCTGTGCTTTCCTCTACTGTCTATGGCCTCACCTGTGCAGGAACCACTTCTACTGTCTATGGTCTCACCTGTGCCTTCGTCTTCTACTGTCTATGGCCTCTACTGTCTATGGCCTCACCTGTGCTTTTTTCTTCTACTGTCTGTGGCCTCACCTGTCTATGGCCTCACCTGTGCAGGAACCACTTCTACTGTCTATTGCCTCACCTGTGTTTTCGTCTATGCACTCACCTGTCTATGGCCTCACCTGTGCTTTCTTCTACTGTCTATGGCCTCACCTGTGCAGGAACCACTTCTACTGTCTATGGCCTCACCTGTGCTTTCTTCTTCTACTGTCTATGGCCTCACCTGTGCTTTCTTCTACTTTCTATGGCCTCACCTGTGTTTTTGTCTACTGTCTGTGGCCTCACCTGTCTATGGCCTCACCTGTCTATGGCCTCTACTGTCTGTGGCCTCACCTGTGCTTTCCTCTACTGTCTATGGCCTCACCTGTCTATGGCCTCTACTGTCTATGGCCTCTACTGTCTATGGCCTCACCTGTCTATGGCCTCTACTGTCTATGGCCTCACCTGTCTATGGCCTCACCTGTCTGTGGCCTCACCTGTGCAGGAACCACTTCTACTGTCTATGGCCTCACCTGTGCAGGAACCACCTTTGCTGACATGGGGCACGTTTAGGAAACTTGATATTTACGTTTATGCGACTGTAAGCAATTGGGTAGTTCCTCTCCCTGTTGTTTTTGTCCTATTTTTTCCCCCATCATGTAAAGTAGTTTTGTTTTTTAACGTTATTTTATCTGTCATGTAAAGCACTTTGTGACCTCACATTTGTATCAGAAGAATTACAGTAAATCATCAGCAGGCAAATTCTTCTCATGATTATCCAATCAGAACATTTGGAGCTTATCATGTTGTTGCCTAGCATTGGGGGATTGGGTGATCTGTTAGAGGTGAGGTGTTTTCACGTTAAGGTTGAGTAGGGTGCTGGGTAACACTATTTTACGGATCCTTTTTTACTCATTTATACACTGTAAACCCGGATAAGTTAATACAACTCAAAACTTTTGATGTAACTGATTACGTCAATAGTTTTGAGTACATTAACTATATATTTTAATTAAAGGTAATTTAAAAGTTTAAGTACATGAATTTTGTACTTAAACTTTTAAATTACCTTTAATTAAAATATATAGTTAATGTACTCAAAACTATTGACGTAATCAGTTACATCAAAAGTTTTGAGTTGTATTGACAATCCGGGTTTACAGTGTAGGGTCACACTTTATTAGGGTAGTCTAATAGATGGTTCTGTAGACTACAGATGCTAAGACTGTTAACAAAACATTTGTTGAAATTATGTGTCTGGTTAAGGTTAGGGTTAAGGGTTGGGTTTGATTAAGGTGATACGATGAACAAAACAAACTGAATTTCAACAAACCAACTGTAAAGTCTGTGTGGAAGGACTATCCAAATACAATCCATTTCTAGTAACACAGAATGATAATGAAAAGGAACTGTATGCTTTTATGATGCTTTACATAAAACAGTAACATTCCTGTGTGAACAACACAGGAACATGATTCATTATTAATATGTTCCCCACATGTGTGTACAATAACTCTTGTTTACATTAATAGCTGTAGCTTTTAGTTAGAGTTCCTCGAGCAATGTGGGGTTAGATACACTTCTCAAGGGCACTCCAGCCATGCGACCCTCCAGTCCCAAGACCAGCTCTTTAACCACTAGGCCACAGCTCACTTGTGCTTTTGACTCGAATAGAAAGCCTTTTCATGCAGGTACAGACCCAAAATAACTTTGCATAGTCATGCATAGTCATGCAAAGTGGAGTGACGTCACGCAAAGTGGACTTATGAGGTGCTGGTTGTGAAGAAGAGGGTTATATGAGGTTAATAAAATAGCATGTTAAATATCTAGACTCATTTATACTGTATGTACCAGTATACAGCAACAGTTCAAATGGTGGCTAACACTTTTTTTATTTCATGGTCCCTTTTTTATCTACAGTATCTACATGTAACAACATGTAATGTTATGTAATTACACTGTACATACCTAACACTAACCTTAACCTTATGGTGCAATGGATAGTAGTAACTACATTATATTTGTAGGGACGCAAAGTTTTTTTTGTGTGTACGTGGGGTGCGGCGACTGTTCTGTTGCAGTGGAGGCAGGGGGGGTGAGAGGACCATGCAAACGACATTCCCTGTAATCTTCCCTCTCCCTGAATTACCGTCACAACCTCCCCTCTCTGAGTTACCGTCAGAACCTCCTCTAAGGGAAACACGCCTATAATTGTTACATTTTGTTGCAAACATTGTTACACTGTATTTCATGACGTAGATAACACTGTAATAGGGTCTGCAAAATAAAGTGTAACCAATAAAATAAATAAAGAAATAAGACATGTATACACATGAGGGCCCATGTTTACCTCTGCATTGTCCTCCTAAGGTGTGGTCGTTACTGCCAGTGGTACTGGACATCTGGACCCAGTCTTCCATCATTGTTGTCGTTCTGAATCATCCCACACATGTTGATTTGCTTGTTTGAAACCACTGGCTGAATGACCAGCACTCTCCTCCATTGTCCCCTGTGACAGAGGTGCCCTGAGCATGGCACTGTCCCCACACACTGTTCCAGGCCCCCTTGGCTGTCCCCAGCTCACCAGTGTGATGGGTTAAGTGCAGAGGTTGAATTTAGTTGTGTGCACTGTGTGCTGTGTTGTGCTGTCTGATCACAATGACAAATTGGAATCACTTTTTTAATAATGTATTATTGAAAAACAAAGTCTTTGAACCCGTGTTGGGAGAATTTAGACATCATAGCCTAGTGGTTGGGCTTTTCATCACTCAAAAGCTATCACAACGGGGTTTCAAGATCACACAAGACCACTGGTACGTCTCTTTCTTCCATCCTACTCATCTTTCCTCAGTCCACTAGAGGAGTTCTTTTCTGCATGGAGGTGACAGGTTAATGACCATCAGCCTCATGACCATGTCCCTCTGGACCAGATGTCCCTGCTTGATGCCGTGGATGCTGGCTGTAGGGACACTGCAGTTAAACACTGCCAAGGTGCATCACCTTAGATGACATCAGATGTGATGTTGACTGAAAACATGGCGTAACCCCTTAAAATTGCAGAAATTAAAAAAATACTTATTGTTTTCCCCCTTTGATCTAAGCCTTCTGTTGCTGTTGTTTGTGCGTTGTTTGTACGTTCACAATGGTCTTGTATGTTTTATGGATATTTTGTTTACTGTAAGCAATAAAACTTTTTCTGTTGTGTCATAAACAGTATTTCTATTGTACCTCCTGTCGTATACAGTAAAGGAAAAAAATAATTTGCTTTTTCCTGGAATGTTTTACAATGTGAGCATTACATGTGGACATACAGCTCCCAACCAAGGAATGTAGTGTAACAGTGGATTGCATGTTTTGCTTGCAAGTGCCAGTAAAACTAAAACAAAAAGTCTATGCAGTTTTTGTAATACCAACAATTGTCTCTTGCACTTGTGCACTTGGATTGACTTTATGTGCAGTGCCTTGTGGAACTAAAAACATGTCTAATTCCTTGACAGAATAATTTGATTTTGAGTCAGATTTCTAGTGTTAGTGTGGAGTTAGTGTGTGCAGTAAAAAAAGCATTGTATTTTGAAACAATGAGTTGGTAAATATTTAAATAAATGTGTTGTTGAAAAGACAATTAACTATATGGCCAATTGTGTTTTGTAGGTGTGTGTAGGTGTGTTAAGAGTTTAGAGAAAGTATCTGAAGTATGGGTAAGGGCTTGTTAGTGATCAAGTGATCTCTCTCTCTCTCTCTCTCTCTCTCTCTCTCTCTCTCTCTCTCTCTCTTTCTCGCTTATAAAATAAGCATGCAAAACAGAATCAAAAGTTTATGAATGAAATATTTGCCTTCACGGCTCTTTATTGGGTTGTTAGAGGTGTAAATAATAATTATATAATCAGACTAGCAATAATTTATTTTGTTTAGGGCGCTGTGTATAATGAGGAAGTGATCTGAGAGGCAACATTTGCAAACCATGAATCATTACCATACAGTCAACAAACATGTCCATATGTAAATGAAGCAAGATAACTGTCAGGCTCACACTGTTGCCACTTCATACAGTACCACACTGCCAATATTCAAGGACCTCATTCAAATTTGCAAGCCTGCCATGGACTAGAGCCTACCATAGTCAAGATATTCTCGGTTATGTTCGATCATGATCAGGTAAGTTTTTAAATTTTAAATTACATTTTAAATGTATCCCAGATTAGGGGTTACATTATTACATTACATTACATTACATTACACTTAGCAGACACTTTTATGAAAAGAGACTTACAACATTATGGTCTGTATCTAAGTTGCAGTCTGTTGTAAAATATGTATTACATTACATCATTTATATTTATGTCTTTTAATAAAATTGGAGTTGGGGTTAGGGTTGTAGTTAGTTAGTTAATTATCAATCACAATTTGTATCATTTGGAGTTTTTGTTATATGGTAATAAGGAAATACTGCTGACAAGACAATTTAACTAGTTTAAAAACCTCACCAATTAAATTTCACTACAACCACTGTTTATTATTTTATTATTATTGTTATTATTATTGTTGTTGTTGTTGTTGTTGTTGTTGTTGTTGTTGTTGTTGTTGTTGTTATTGTTATTATTATTGTTGTTGAACCAGATTAGTGTCATGGAGGTATAGAGTCCGTTCAAGATAGATCTGACCAAGATAGCAGCAGAATCAAACAGATATAAATCATACAATGGACACCAAAAAGGCAAAAAACATCTTATCCAAAAGTGCATTCCAGTGCAGAAAAAAACTAAAGAGCCATTATTAGAACAGGTAGGCTACCGTATGGACACAGCTATGGATGGACTTATGTTCTATGGCTTTAACATAACCTTTACAATCCTGTAAGGAGATTAGACACTAGTTTAAATGACTTCCTTGTTTTTATTAATGTTATTATTAATAAAAAAACTAACCAAGTGCTTAGCTGGCCATTGAACATTATAGGCCTGATATGGGCACACTACTGCTGTATTTAGAGATAGAGGATCTGTGGTATTGCAGCCAGTGTGCGGTTACATGCCAGAGTAAGCAGGGCATAGGACTTGAGGTGTAGCCTAGTCTAGTCCGTCTATAAAATGAAAAGAACAATCTCAAAATTTTAAAAGAAGAAAAAATACCACTCAAAATTAAGTATCAGAAAAACCTCAAGGGTACTACAGTAATTGCTTTAGGCCTCAGCTGCCTCTACTGTTAATATCATACACTCTTAATAATATTCATTATCCTTTACAGCTCATTTTGGTATTAGATAAGTGTCCTTGAGCAAGGCATCTAACCCCACATTGTTTCAGGGACTGTAAGTGAAACCTTGTACCCAAACAACTGTAAGTGGATAAGAGCGTCAGCTAAGTTTATTGTAATGTAAAATGACCTGTTGAGCTGGTGAGCTGAGGTTAAAAGGCCAGAGTTTGTGTGCAGGAGGGGGAGAGAGAGGGCAGAGCAGGTAGGGAAGTAAGCATTGTCCTGGCTCGGAGACTGTGCCGCCTCTTTTGCGACAGCAACAGACTGAAGAAGCTGTGAGAGGGGTGGGCGGGTCCGATCACCTGCATTGCAGAGGGCCTTGTGGGTGAGGCGGGTGTTGAAAATGTCCTGGAGGGAGGGGACAAGGGCACCAACAACCCTATCAGCTGCTCTTACTATGAGCTGGGGGTGGGGTGGGGTGGGCTAAGGTGGGGTGGGGGTGTGGGCTTGTGGAAGGACATGGTGTAGGCTTGGAAGGGATGTCTTGTGCAGTAGCGGTTTTAGGCACGGGCGAAAAAAAAAAAAAAAGCTACGTGTATCATATCGCTGCAATCGTCTCGGGGAGTAAAACCTTCTGCCAGGACAAGGTGTAGTAGGCTCTGTGCCACCCTAGAACATAATGGGGCCAGTACCGGTTCCTTTAGAGCCATGCCATAGAAGAACCTTTTTCAGTGCTTCAAACTGAGAACTGTCGAGGCAACAGTTTAACCATTTAGCATCAGTATGACGTAGCATCACCCATTATGATCTGAGGCTCTGAAGAACCATTTCTGATGTGAAAAACCTTCCACATTGTGTAATGGTTCAACCCAGAGTTTTCACTCTCCATGGAACCATCTAGAGATTTAAAGAACCATTTAAGCCCCTTTACCTTTAGAGTATCTTTTTTACATTGCACACACAGTGATGTGGCTGGTTAGGATGCTGTTAATGGGGCGTCTGTGAGACAGGGGGTACAGCACATGTACAGCACATGTTGGGCACTGGGGTGATCCACCAACCAGAACACAGAACGCCTGTCACATGGTTGCCCTGAAAGCATTGCTCCATGTGTCACCCCCCTTAGGCTTCATGCTGGGTGAGACGGTGTGCAACCAAACCAAACCAAACCACAGCCCTAACATGCAGGAATAATATAACAACATCTGACCGAGGTGTTTTGCATGGGCCCAGCTCAGACACCAAGTGATGGAAATTTTCAAAATGGCATACGTGGTATCATTTGAATTATATAGCTCACAAGTATCAAGTAGTCAAAGCATTTGTGTACAGTACGTTTTTACTACACCCGCATTTTGACTATTGTGTATTCTAGCCATGACGTCTGCAAAATTTAGGTTATGCACACTGGTTTACATAAAATCAATACTCTGAGGACAAAAGGCTCTCTCTTCTGTCACAGTAAAAACAAACACCAAACGTATGCACAAATAGCACTTTCTGTCTGTTATGATACTGCTGTTGCCCAGGACTCATTGTTCCAGTGAAACAACACTTACAGCCTGTTAAGCAAGTGTCAATAGACATGTTTTGCTGCTGTAATTTCTGGAAGAGAAATTAGTAGTTTGCCTGCATAAGAGTGAGTGTCTCTCTGTAGCAGTAGAAATACCTTTGAAGACTCAGCAGAAACCTAATAGGAGACGGTATTCCCTCAAACCCAATACTCAATGAGTTAGGTCTATAAGTTTGGGAATTCCCTTTAGGGTTAGGAGTTTGAGTTCCTTGCATCTGAAAATGGCACAGCTCTAAATATGCATGAAGGGATGATGTAGACAGAGAGGGTGTGATGGTCAGAATGGTCAGGAGATGCTCTGTCTATTGTGACTATTCTCTCAGTGAACGCATTAAAGATTTCTTAAAGAAGTCTTCTTCCTGAATATTTTTGTTTTTTTTCTAGGCAAACAACACATGTAATAAAATCATCTTGTCCATGCACACCACCCAAAAGCCCACCTTTTAACTGCCAAGTAACGAGTATGTAAAGGGTTACTTAAGCAAAAAGCCACGAGAAGGCCGTAGGTTTGCGCTGGATTTTGTTTTCCCCACTCTATTATGTAATATGCACAATTATTATGCAATATATTACAGCAAGCTGGAGATATTTGGTAGGACAGTATGTCTCAGGGGGCACAAAGCAGGTGAAAGTTTGGTAACCACTAAGCTTGGGGGTTAGCAGTAGCCTGGTAAACCAGCCTCTTGTACTTCACTTCATTTCACATAAAGTCTGGCTGTGGTTTTATTGACATGGTTGTCTCAGGCAACATCCTGCCTGACCAATCAGTGAACAGATGAAGTCACGACCAGATGTTAGCGATTGGGTAAAGACAGATAAAATTGTTTAGAGAGAGAAGAGAATCCGCACACTGTCGCTGCTCACCAATTTATTAAACACAACGTTTCGACCTCACACGGTCTTCCTCAGGTGTATACACCTGAGGAAGACCGTGTGAGCTCTTGACGTCTCCCATTGATCCAGCACCTGTTTACTGGATGTGCGCGCATTCACACACTACTTTTAGATAAAATTGTTTAAACTTCAGCAGAGTCTACACCTCCAGGCCGACACCTCGATCTGTGTTGTCGACAATGTGGCCTCTGCCATCTCCTCTATTAGGATGTGTGCACACTAAAACTGAGAATGTTTGTTTTCTACAGCTGGACTAAAATGTCTTCAAGGTTTACACCAACGCGCTTCTCTTTGTTCTCTTTTTTTCTACTGGTAAGAAACCTGACAAATCCATCAATTCCTTTTAATTCATCTACGTAACCTTGGCCTTTATTAGTTAACAACTTTTTCTTTTGTCCTTTACAGGCAACGGTTTATGGTAAGTTGTGGCCTTCAGGTCAGTCAGATGTACTGTATTTCGATATCACATCTTCAATAATCTATGAGAACCTGCTGGTGAAATACCTCATGTAACCTCCATTTTGTAAAATGTCACGCTCTTTCATTTACAGTATGTCACAAAAGTGAGTACACCCCTAACATTTTTGTACTTTTTTATTATATCTTTCCATGGGAGAAGTCTAAAGATATAACACTTTTACAATGTAAAGTAGGCAGTGTACAGCTTAAACCTACTTTACATTGTAAAGTGTTATGTCTTTAGACTTCTCCCATGGAAAGATATAATAAAAAAGTACAAAAATGTGAGGGGTGTACTCACTTTTGTGACATACTGTATGTATGTAAATGGGCACCAGAACTCACGTCAGTCACTTCCTGTTTCTCTGCTACTACAGCTCTCTCGTCTTCAGAGACTGATCACGTCAGAGGCTATGTCGGATCATTCACAACTGTGGGGTTGTTCCCAGACGATACAAATCCAGAGAACGTAGAGATGACATATTGGATGGCCAAGGGGATGGTGAAAGTTACTGATGCTGAACTACTGGCAGGTAAGGAAGCACACCCAGATGTATGGGGATTTTTTTTTCTACCTTTAAATTTTAGAGCCTTGCTTATCCTTTACAGATTACAATTTTCCCTGAAAGTTTGCTTCCCGTCTTTCAAACAGACCTTGTGTTCATGTACAAATTTGCTCTGCTCAAAATAGTTTGTCTACATATCATCGCCTGTGCACTCACAGATCTGGTGCTCTCAGTTTTTCTGAGATTATCCTGTCAACATTCACCAACCAATACAATACAAATATATATGAGATTATCTCAGTTTTTATGAGATTTTATGAGACTCACCTGTCAAAATTCACCAACCAATACATGGCTTGTTTATATACAGTATAACTCAGCTGTAAAACCATACTGTGTGTGTGTTCCTCCTGTAAATGTACACAGATTGCCAAACGTGGGGGAATAAGTCGGCGTGCCAGTGCAAGTCCGGAGCCATTTGGAGCGGCCGTGTGTGTGCCAATCACCCGGAGTGCTGCAACAGAGAGGAGTGTACCGCCAACATTTCCCACTACAACACTATCTGTGTCCACGCAGTCAGTGGTACAGTATGCCTCTTTCATTCTTTATTGTTGCTCCTTGCATTTCCCACTACAACACTATCTGTGTCCACGCAGTCAGTGGTACAGTATGCCTTTTTCATTCTTTACCCTTGCTCCTTGTCTCCAACAACTTCAAGTCAACTTAAAGAAGAGTACAGATTTATCAAAATGAAAAATTCTGTGCAAGAGCTATAGAGTTGGAGATCTTAGACTGAGACATAAAATAGACATGGGTAAAAAGTAGGACGTACTCCGCGCTTCTGGTTGGCAATCCCGGTGCAACCAAGACAGGACACAGCATACAATAAAAGGGAGAGATTTGGTGCAGCACGGGAGTCTTCTTTTTTACTTTTATTTTATAGGTGCAAAACAACAACTAACGTTTCGACGCCATGCGTCTTCATCAGAGTCCATGGAGAAATCAATGTCAATAAGGCACCATTTCTCCATGGACTCTGATGAAGACGCATGGCGTCAAAACGTTAGTTGTTGTTTTGCACCTATAAAATAAAAGTAAAAAAAAGAAGACTGCCGTGCTGCACCAAATCTCTCCCTTTTATTATAAAATAGACATGTTTTGCTGCTGTAAATATGGGGGCACTCAGAGAGTCTGTCCCGGGGTTGGGGGTGGGGGTGGGGGGGGGGGTGGGGGGGGGGGGTGGGGGGGGGGGGGGTTCAGAGGGGGTCTCGTAAAAGTAAAACACTGTAGAACCACTACTGTGTTCACAACATCGGTAATGGACAATTGTGCTTCCAACCTCTAGGGCGATCGAAGAGGAAAAAACTACTTGGTGTTGCTTTAACCAGTTGAGTTTTCCCATTTCCAAATCCATTCAGCCGATCTATGGATCTGGCAGTAGACTCTCGGAATTTGGCAGTAGCACTTTAGATATTAGCTTAGCATAAGTCCTTGGATTGGATTGGACCCGTAGCATGGTAACGAATGAGCTTACAGTATTTCCCCCCAAAAAGTGGAGTGTTCCTTTATCTCTGTACTGTATCTCTGCAAATTGTCGTAAGGGCATGTTACCATGATTAGTAAATGATTATATACAGTATGTCACAAAAGTGAGTACACCCCTAACATTTTTGTACTTTTTTTATTATATCTTTTCATGGGAGAAGTCTAAAGATATAACACTTTTACAATGTAAAGTAGGCAGTGTACAGCTTACACCTACTTTACATTGTATCAAAGTGTTATATCTTCAGACTTCTCACATGAAAAGATATAATTAAAAAAATGTACAAAAATGTGAGGGGTGTACTCACTTTTGGGACATACTGTATATTATAGTTTGTGTGCTATAGGGTGATGACACCACATGACAGTTTGTTTGTTTGTTTGTCTGTTTGTTTGTTTGTTTTTGCCATATTCAGGGTCTGTCTCGGTGACAGGGGAATTCAAGATTAGCTATGAATCCCAGCAGATTACAGATCCACAGTATTTGAAGGATGTGTCTCTGTATGACCAGGAGCCAATAGGAAAAATAAGTGAAGCTGTGTTAGTGGCAGGTGGGTACAAAAAAAAAAAAAAAAAAAAAAACAATAACACTAAATTTTATACACTTAAAGGGGTCCTTTCATCATTATTTTTATTCATATTTCTGTGTCGCCACTATGGATGAATACATTGTGCGTCATTTCTGTGAAAAATTATGTCCTAGTTCTCTTGCTTGATGCTGTTTTCTGTAAGCTATAACAGGTCTAGTGGTTGAACGACTGGCTTTTCCGGTGTCCCTCCTGAATATCCATGACGTGTCAATAAGGCACCTCTGATTGGGCAAATTTGCTGTCTTTCGCTCACCTAGCTTCTTTCCACTGTTCTTCCTGTGGGATGTGGGCTTGCCATACATGGCTCTGGGCGTGGCATACGACCTAGTGACGTAGATAGGTTTAGCCTGCTCTGATCCGCTCGTTTTGGTTAGCTCGACCCTTCAATTACCAGTAAAACCATGAGGGTCGAATTTCACGTCTTGGAATGCTTTGTGCATATACTGCTTGTTGTGACCCACCACATTGTAAATAGAGCTACTCAAAGTGTTCTTTAGCGGAACGACCCCTTTAATAATTTACATGTACCAATATGTAATACCGGTATTATGTACTTACACTGTACATACCTACCACTAATCCTTACGCTTACCCTAACCCTATGGTATAGTGTAAGTACATAACGTTACATGTTGTTACAAACATTGTTACACTGTACTTTATAAAGTAGATACACTTGTAACAGGGGCAGTAAAATAAAGTGTAATAAAAAAGGTACTCAGTTCACTGCTGAGCCTCATCCCTAGTATGCATCAGTGTGTGTTTAAAATTGATATTTTGTTTTTGAAATACATATGTGAATACTGTACATGCAAGTAGGCCAACATATGGAGATGTCTGCTTATTTACAGTAAATTGGACTAGGTAATGCTTTTTTATATATTTTTTATGAGTACACACACATGCACACGCACGCCGCATGCTCACAAACACACACACACACACACACACACACACACACACACACACACACAAATGAGTGTAAGGAGGAGATGGTGGTACCTGGCTTGTTTATTATCAATAAGTGTTGCTATGGTTACTTTATCTAAAAATGATGTCATCTTCTCTTCCTGCTTATTTACTCTGTTGCATCACCTGCCTTCTTTGCATGTTATTTCCTCTCTGTGTCGCAAGACATGCAAGAAACAAATACACACACCTACGCACACACCTACACACCCATACACACACACACATGCACATATATGCAAATGCACACGCATAAACAAGCAAGGCAAGACCAGTAAGAAGAACAAGACCAAGACCAGCTCCAAATATTTAAAATCATACACACACACACATACACACACACACACACACACACATACACCCATACACACACACGCACATACACACACATTCATGAACAAGCAAGGCAAGACCAGTAAGAAGAACAAGACACAAATGGACACACACACACACTTTCACTGCATAGCTTGCTCTCTGTAATTCTTCGTGTGTGACAGTAAAACCCTTTGGATCCTTGAACCCTGTCTGTGTGTAGACTGCTTTGGCCCGGAGGGGGCGAGGATATGCCAGTGCCAGGACGATCACGTCTGGACCAACGCCGTGTGTGAGGCCCACTCAGAGTGCTGCAGCGAACCACAGTGTATGCCCAACGTTGATGCCTTTGTGCCCCTCTGCTCCCCAAAAATAGAAGGTCAGTGTCCTTGCTCCAGAAAACTACCCCCTTACTCACAACCAGTTGAAATTGTGTGAAACTTGTGAATTGTGAAGTTGAGTGGCTTCGATTTCATATTTCCAACACAGTTAACCTAACGGGAAATGTTAAATCCTACTCAATCCTACCCGTACATAATAACACGGAGCTGGAGAAAATGGTAAGCTCACTCACTTATTCTTTTGTATTACGAGATTCTGCTCTGTTCTTGTGCTGCTCTGTTTGAGCTCCGTCTTACACTATAGAATGGTTTGATTTTTTTTTTTTTTTTTTTTTACATTTCAGGTAGAAAACACCTTTCGGAAACTGAGTGGATATAATAAATCAGATGCTAAAGTGAGGTAAGGGATGACTGTGTCATTTCTTTTACCACAGTTCGGGAAACATGTATTGCATTACATTACATTACATTAGACTTAGCAGAAACTTTTATCCAAAGTGTCTTACAAAAAGATGACATAAGCTGACAAAGGTGTAGAGGAACACAGAGTAAGCAGACTACCTTTATACATACAAGGAGATGCATATGCCTAAGTAAGTTTCCCGGAGCAGGGACATTACAGACGCACGTACTTCCTACATGGGGGCGTGGGGGAATTATTTTTTGCGGTTCCTTTTGTTTTAGTATATCTACATGTAACAACATATGATGATATGTATTTACACTGTACATACGTAACACTAACCCTGACCCTGACCTTAACCCTACGGTTTGAAGATGTTACGAATGGTTATATACTTTGTTACACTGTACCTAATTGATGTAACAGGGAAAGTAAAATAACGTGTAACCTATTTCAGAACCAGAATTCTGAATCACAGATTGGATCAGATCAGTATTCAGTATCAGGATCATAATTATTTCACACAAAACTACAATGTCAATGGCTCTTACTGTTTTTTTTTTAAATGTCTATCTCTCATATAAAAACGCACACTGACGGAAGCAATGACAAGATGAGTGCTGAATTTCATGTGACACTCAACGCCCCGTTTAAGACAGCCCAAATCGCCAGGCTGATGGACAAGCTGGAGGTCAATTTGACATCCACCATAGACATTGAATCAACAGGTGAGACTCCGCTCAGAGCACACAGCACATACACTTTTAATACACATCAAATTACATATTAATGTGTATGAAGTTGTGCAGCAGTAGATGCTGTGATTACTGTATGTACAGTATGTCACAAAAGTGAGTACACCCCTCACATTTTTTATGATATCTTTCCATGGGAAAAGTCTGAAGATATAATACTTTTGTACAACATAAAGTAGGCAGTGTACAGCTTATATAACAAATTTGCAAATTTGCTGTTTCCTCAAAATAACTCAACACGCAACCATTAATGTCTAAACCACAACAAAGGAGAGCACAAAAATGTGAGGGGTGTGCTCACTTTTGTGACATACTGTATGTTGTTTAGTATATGGATCTACAGGGTAACTGGTTAGTGTGTGGCCAGTGGTCCCCTGGCGGTTAAGGTAATGTACCTGTAACCAGAGCGTCGTAGGTTTAAATCCACCAACTGCCGAAAGTGCCACTGAGGTACTCTGAGCATGTTGCCGTGAACAGAGTATGAGATTTTATCAGTGAACAATGTCAATGTAACCACAGACAGGCCCTCTGTATGAAATGTAGTGTAGTACGAAGGGCTGGTTTACCACTTTACTACTGTTGGTTTACTACTTTTCTCCACTATCTATCTATCTATCTATCTATCTATCTATCTATCTATCTATCTTCTTCTTTCTTTCTTTCTTTCTTTCTTTCTTTCTTTCTTTCTAAACACCTCTTGATTCTCAAAATCTGTCCATCACCCTTGCACAGGACTGGCTGAGATGTCCATACAGTCCGAGAGCGAGCTGTACACCCTGGCCTGTCACACAGAGGACATCATTAACACGTGCAGCTGGTCTATCAGAAAAGGAAGTGAGGACTTTGCAGTTTGGGATGGAACCCAGGCTACAATCGAATGTAATGAGCCTTCTAACTCCACGCTGTCACTGAGGAACCCCGATGGGTTATGGTCAGGTACTGTATGTTCCCATTACTTACAACAGGAAGGTTGCACTGTACACACCCCATGCCAAGGTGCAGGACCAGTAGCAGTTTTAGGGGCGCCATGAGCCCATGGGGAAAAAAAATAGAATAAAATAAAAACGCTCCGTGTGTCATATCACTGCAATCAGCACATTGGCACCCTCCAGGTGAACTGCTGAACTGCAGGCGACCTTCTTGCTGAGAAGGTGCCATGCACAGAAGCAGCGCGTCTCTCAGCCTTGTGGGGGGGGGGGGGGGGGGGGGGGGGGGGGGATAATCCCGTAAGGAAAAAAACCTTTTTGTGGTTTTAGACATGGGAAGATCATGTCTAACAAGGTTTTTACAGTAAGTGGGCCGACTTTTTTCCTTGCTGGATTACAAGGAAGACCAGACATGGTCGAAACGGGCCATGAAATAAATGGTTTTTAAGTGTGCAGACTTTTTTTTTCCGTAGTGGACTTAGTGGATGTTCCCATCCGCAAATAAATGCATGGTGCATGGTGCATTCTGCATGGTGTATGTACCACGATAATGTACCAAGTGCAAGAACACTGCTTAAAGTCAAAGGTGATGGTCAGTGTATGAGGGTGTTTTTTGCGCTGCTGATAAGGTTTTGGTACAGTGTGGTCGTGGTAGCGTTCGATTAACTTCAAAAGGTATATATGTAATCAGTAGCGGTTCTATAGTGTTTTACGCCCCGGGCGAGACCCCCCCCCCCCCAGGCAGAGAGACGCGCTGCTTCTGTGCATGGAACCTTCTCAGCAAGAAGTCTGCAGTTCGCCTGCAGTTCAGCAGTTCACCAGGGGGGCGCCAATGTGCCGATTGCAGCGATATGACACACGGAGCGTTTTTATTTTATTTTATTTTTTTTCCCCAAGCGCTCGTGGCGCCCCCCACGAAATGGTGCCCTGGGTGGCTGCCCGGTTCACCCGTGCCTAAAACTGCTACTGTATGTAATGTACGGAGCATGGGAAGGGTCATGTTGGTAAACATTTTTAGACCCCCACCTTTTGCGGGCCCTCGCTATACAGTAGTTTTTGCATTCCCACACAATAGTTTTGTTTTCCCTCGCAATACTTTGTAACTCAAAAGTTATTTTGAGGGGACGCAAAACTGTTGCAAGGGAACATAAAAGTGAGGTCTAAATATTATATATTTACCAACATGGCTCAACATGACCCTTCCCGGGTTCCATTCATAATGGGATAAAACATTGCAGGAAAAAAAATCCCGAGATAACACATACACACATAATGTCCGTCTTGCTCTTTAGGAGAGTATACCTGCACCTTAAGGAATGGCTCAATTTCATATAAGGCCTCTGGATACTTGCACATACCGCTGGTCCCTGAGGTCACATTGAAGAGTGAGCCACAGAATCTCGACTGCTCCAGCGGTCAGCGGGAGTTCATCACTGTCAATTGTTCAGTTTCACCTCACTCAGATGACTACAACATCACCTTGTCCCTCCACGCTCATAACCACACAAGAGGTGAGAATGTCAAGATTTTTTTTTTTTTGTAACCTGAGCATTCAATCGATTCCCAGCTAAAGGTATTTTGAATAGAAGGAGGCTGTGCTCAAAACGTAATGATGCAGGACACTTTAACAATATAATGTATAACCATATTATACCATGTAATATATAACCATATTACACCATATGATATTGAACCATATTACACATTTTAATATATAACCACATTACATCACTTTTCTTTTTTAATTGGTTGCAGCATATTTGAAGGGGGACGCGGTGTTAAGCCAGAGCATTAACTGTGCAGTTGTACCTGATACCCTTGTCGCTACCTGTGAGGTCACCGACCGCTCTGCTAAAAAGCACTCTAACAATTTAACAGTCGATGTCATAACACGTAAGTGACACTTTAACGACCCTGTTACAGCCTTTGGTGTCTGTGTCTGTGTCTGTGTCTGCTGTAAGAAATGTTAGTTTCCCTGCCTGATTCATGCATTCAATGATGCAGCCACTTTGACTACCAAGAAGGTGGTCTCCGTAATGATAATCCCATTATGGTAACAAGAATCACTGAACACCCAGATACAGTACTTGGGTTGAGGGCACAACCTACAGTAGGTGTGACAGCACCAAGTAGTTTTAATATGGGTTGCGGGGGTAGGCCACTTATAACCATCACAGGCAATATTTGAAGGTAATGAAATTATCGTACAAGAGTGACAAAAGGTCTCCAGACCTGTTTGAATAATCAGCCTAGTGTCACGAGGACTGGGAACCAGGGAAACAAGACAGAACTGGAGAGAGGACCCAATTGCGTTAGCGTAGCCCCAAAGGCCTTTATTCACAGAGATTCAGGGGAACATAGAACATAGACAGGGGGCCCAGAACTGGCCACACAGGAACAGAGTCAGGCGGACAGAACACAGTGGTGCTCGCTTGAGCACGTTGGCCGGAACAGAGACAAGGACAGATAAACAGGACTGGGCAGACAGGAACACGGTTGTGCTCGCTTGAGCACGTAGGCCGGGGTTACGTGGGACTCGAACCCACGACTCTGGGGGCCAGAGTCACTCGGTGCAGCTGGGTAGCAAATCCACGACTCTGGGGATCAGAGTTGCATGCTCGGTGCATGTGGGTTGCGTGGGGATCGAACCCACGACTCTGGGGACCAGAGTCTGATGCTCTACCGCCTGAGCCGACGGTAGTTGAGTTGTCACCGGCCAGCCGGATCGGTAGACTGGAGCGTAGTCACTCGCTCCACCGCCTGGACATAGTAGAGGCTCAGGTCCAGGTCATAGCCATGGTCAGTCCAATCAGGCACAGAAAATACTGGAGGCAGGACTGACAAAACAGGACAGGAGACAAGGCACAGGCATGACAGAAACTGGAGAACAGGAAAACGACACGATACTGGCAAAAACTGGGACTAGACAGGAAAACTGGAGAACAGGCAGGAGAACAGAATACAAGACCGAAAACAAGAACAAGACAGAGTCGGGAGTCAGAATGCCAGTGTGGGGAAACACACCGTGGGTAGCAAACGAACCGACAGGGAGGGAGTGAAAAAACAGGGTTTAAGTAGGGGAAACTAAACAAGAGTAAACGAGGCTAAACAAGGTAGTGCAGGTGAAACCGATTACAAGGGAACAAGGAGACAAGGCAGGCAGGTGGGGCAAATCAACATGGAACAAGGAGACAAGACGCACAGGTGAGAGAGATTATTGTGGCAGTGCAGGGTGTAGAGAGAATAATTGAAACTAATAACGTGATCAGGAGAAAACAAAGGAAAAACACAGCACTGCCAGAAGAACCCCAACGGAACACCGTGACACCTAGCTCATTTTACAGCAAGGACACTGCACACCCACACAGCAAAATTCTCAGAGTTAATTTCCCAGTGTTCAGCGAAAGTGTTAATTTAACAGTGTAAGTGTAAAATAAGGACTTGAAATTACACTGGAAAAAGTTACTTTAACTTTAAACTAGTCAAATATGTATGTAAATATGTATGTAAATATGTTTACTTTAACTTTAAACTAGTCAAATATGTATTGCTGTGTACTGTTATTGCTGTTGACCCACTCAGACTTTGCCATTCTTGGGTTAAAGACAAACTGTTTTACAGATTGCACGCAATGTGTCATTTGCAGGTACAGACGATTTCTGTGATAGTGAGCCTGGTTGGCCAAGAACTGAGGTGGGTTTAACAGCCATTCAAAGCTGTCGACCAGGAAGAGTTGGGCAGAAAAATCGCACATGTGAAGAAAAAAACACATGGGGGCCTGTGGAAAACTACTGTACAAGGGAGACAGTAGTTAAGTTGCTCAACGAAGCAGAGGTATGGCTTCAACGGAGTTAGCAGTTCATGTAACTTTTTTTAAACCGTATTCAGTATTTTCCAAAGTGGCTATGCGATTGTGTGTGTGTGTGTGTGTGCGTGTGTGTGTGCATGTGTGTGCATGTGTGTGTGCGTGTGTGTGTGTGTGTGTGTGTCTGCATGTGTGTGTGTTCATGCAGAACCTTGCTAAAGGATATGGAGTCACCCCAGAGCGTGTCAGTGATGTGTTTTTCGTTATGGAAAATGTTAGTAACCCTAACCATGAATCAACCTTGGGGGATGTCACAGCTTTAATCAACACCCTGGACACAATGTTGAATGTATCAACTACATTTCCGATAAAGAATGACTCGGTCATGGAGGTCAGTGAAAGCTTACATTCGCCATTCTTTGTAGCTTGTAGACCCGTTTAATGTAACTAATAAATGAATAAACAATAAGTAGATATTTACTGTTGCTTAAAGGAAAATGGGTAAATGTACTGCATTCTCTTTTTTAGGCTTTCGTATATTCATCCAGTAACATTCTAGCAGTGAACTGGAGCCATGATGCACAAATTAATCAGAGTCTGGCTGCGCAATACCTGCAAGCTGTTGAGGGTTTGACGCAGAACATTCAGGTGAACCAAAGCGCAGAGTTCAACTCCACAAACCTTCTCTTTCAAGAGTGCCATCACGAACCCACCTGTTCTAGAAGCCCCTTTGGCATGAAGTTTTCAGTTCAACCCGGGTCCGCCCAGGTGTCCAAGGTTCTGGGAATCGACAGACTGACGGACTGGCTGCCCAATGATGATCTGGGCACAGAGAGCATTAGCAACGCGTTGGTGGTTGTTCTTGAGAACGCCACAAGTCACTCGAGGACGGATGTCGCTGGAGCCAAAATGACCATTCACTTTCCTCTGAAACTGAAGAGGCGGAGGAACCACAAAATATCCTGTGTGCACTGGCAGGCGAGTGACAATAGGTGGGTAGGAGAGGGATGTGAGTGGAAACACATAGATGACACTCAGGCCATGTGCACGTGTAGAATGCCTTTGCTCACCAGGACAACCACCGCAAGGACGAGGACAAGGACAAGGACCTTCTCAGCACTCGTGTCTAAGAGTCCTGTTGACATAGACGGCCTCGATATCACCACTTTGGTCGGACTTGGGATCTCCATCTGCTCCCTGTTCATCTTCCTAGCCATTGAGTGTTTCCTTTGGAAGGCAGTTGTCAAGACGAAGCTCTCGCATTTCCGCCACACGGCACTAGTCAACATCGCCATTTTCCTCCTGTTGGCCAACTGCTTCTTCCTGGCATCGGCCGTGATCGAGCATCGCTCTGAGCCTCTCTGCCTGATCCTGGTGGTGGCCCAGCATGTGCTCTACCTGGCCATGTTCTTCTGGATGCTGTGCTTGAGCATAGTGCTCCTTCACCAGGTGATCTTCATCTTCCAGCCTCTGAGGGCCAAGGTGTTCTTCTCCGTCTCCGCCACCATCGGCTACATCTGCCCCGTGCTGACAGTGGCCGTCACGTACGTGTACTACAAGCTCATCCCTGGGGGCGGAGAGGACGCCTCCTACTACGACCCACAAACCTGTTGGCTGAGTTACGATGGGGGGCTGAAAGGGTCGATCTACTCTTTCATAGTCCCCGTGGGTGTCATCACTCTGGTGAACCTTTTCGCCATGGTGGTGGTGATCGTGACACTGATGAGGCCCACCATCTCGGAGAACAAGGCGGACGACAAGGAGACGGCGAAGAGCGTTCTCAAGGTCATCGTGATCCTGAGTCCCATTTTCGGCGTGACGTGGGCATTTGGGTTTGGCGTGTTCGTGATGGACTTCACAGATGGGCCCATGTGGATACTCATCAACTATGCTTTCACCATCACAAACACACTTCAGGTAAGTACATCTCTCTCTTATGTGAACAGGGTCATATACTAACACTGACACAGTTGCAACATGCAACACTGACTGTGCATTTAGTAATGTTTTTTTGTTTGTTTGTTTGTTTTGACAGGGATTCTTCATTTTGGTAACTGGATGTGTAGGGGAGAAGAAGGTGATTTTATTTTTCCTTAAAAGAAAAAAAAATGTTTCCTGGTTTGTTATGTCGCTTTTGTCTCATCTGTGTGAAAGTAACATCTGTCTACTTTTAAATTCTGCAGGTTCGAGAAGAAATTTTGAAAGGAGTCACACTGTTTGTGAGTTCCTCATAACGTTTGCATTCAGGTCTCACTGATAACCTATTTTTAAATGCATCAGCATTTCTCTAATATGTGCTAACCTCCTTCAGAAACATCAGAGCAAACATGCGCTTTCGAGGACTGAAACGTCATCTATCCAAAAGAAATGACACCTTTTTTGACCAGGTACTGTGACTTTCCGTTTATTCACACAAATTAAAGCAAAGAATAAATTGTGAGACATTTAACCTTCCTTGCTTGATAAATATAATAATAAATGCTATTATATTTAATTTGTAATAAATAAAAGAATAAATATGCTAAACTTTATCTTCTTTGCTGTATCTCTTCTCTTCTCTGCTCTGATTTTTTTTGTGGCCCCTTTGTCAAGGTACGGTTAAGGTATGGCGACACTCCTAAGGGACAGGATTCCCCAACATTTCACTGAAAACACAGCAAAGCAAGACGTAGCACAGCAGACAGTCTTCTGAAATCCTCATTTGTACTATGCTTGCCAGTTGACAAATGGCCCAATATAATGACCTCTTGTTTAAAAAAAACCAAAACAAAACAAAAGCTATTTTCTTAACAGATATCCTCCTTTGAAATGTCTGTAGAAACATTTAATCTGTATATTAGTTTGCCCACAATCAACAATACAGTGAGAACCATAACATTGTAAAATATGTTTCCTCTTTAGATTTTAAGTCTCAGATTCCCCTGAGATTTCTAGTATAATTTATTTAGCAAGGGGCAGTGGTGGACTGGCAGGTAAGGTAATGCACCTGTGACCGGAGGGTCGCAAGTTTAAATCCACCAACTGCCAGAAGTGCCACTGAGGTACCCTGAGCATGGTACTGTCCCCACACACACACACACATACACACACACACACACACACTGAGGTACCCTGAGCATGGTACTGTCCACACACACACACACACACACACACTGAGGTACCCTGAGCATGGTACTGTCCCCACACACACACACACATACACACACACACACTGAGGTACCCTGAGCATGGTACTGTCCCCACACACTGCTCCGTGGGTGCTGTTGTCTTGGCTGCCCCTTGGTCACGTGTGTGATTAAATGCAGAAATGCAGATTTGTTGTGTGCACTGTTTGCTCTTGTGTGGTGTGTAATCACAGTGGCACATGGGAATCACACTAGAATTAGTCATTTAGTAGCATAATACAGAATGATTCGCCTTTTTGTAAGTTAACCTCTCAACTAATTTTGCATGTAGATATTGCATGCCAATGTAGGTATTGCATGTAGATATTAGGACCTATTGATGTTTGACATTGGTTAGTTGTAAAATAATATATAAAATAAGATATATGATAGCATATTTACTCTTTATTTTGTATCTTTGTGTGTACTTCTGTTTAATTATTTCAACAAATGAATAAATTGTGAAGAGATAATCCCGACTTTGTGCACTTCTTATATGAATGAAAACATGCACAAGGAATGCTGTTCTGTATAAAACATCCTACAATAAATTTCAAATATTACCTTATCTTCATGTTCACCATGCTCCACTCTTTCTGAAAACTTTTCAATGATGTAATGAAGGATAGCAAAATTAAAACCAAGGAAAATGTGTTCAGATTGTACACATAACAAAATCTTTAATTAACATAGATGGAACTGCAAACACTGTACAGATATATATATATATTTATATTTATTCATTTATATTTATATAACGCAATAACATTTAAATGTGTGCCTTTGATGAACTACATCATACATCATAGTTGGTATTGAAAACAAATATATTAACTGAATGAGAAAATCACATATTGGGGAATAATGCATCACTTCAGGCAAATGATTGACAGGTAGTCAGGAAGACATCCGCCATCTTGGTTTTAGCCCCGCTGACGAACCACTGCCAAGATGGCGATGAGCAGGACCACGGAACCCATTACCCCACCCACCACAACGCCCACAACAGACCCCGCCACCTGACGGCTCTCGCACATGTCACCTGTGTAGAATGTGGACTTGCCAGAGACACACCTGTCAAAGGGCAGGAAGGGAGATGCAGAGAGAGAGGCAGAGGTGTAGAGAGAGAGTGGAAAAGGCAGACAGGTAGAGAGAGGGGGGCAAAGTGAAAGAAAGAGGCAGAGGTGGGGAGAGAGTGGAAGAGGTGGACAGATAAAGAGAGAGAGAGAGAGGCAGAGAGAAAAAGGGAAACATGCTTTTAGCTATGCTGCCAGTCTGTCTTCAGACCAAAACCAAGGAAAAGGTGAGAAATAGACTGAATATCCCAAATACACAAATGATGCTTTAAGAATGAGTGATGGCTAAAACCAACAACTCTTATTATGTACACTGGCACATATGGGCTTGTTCCTTATATGTATGTGGGTGGGTGGGTGGGAGACAGAGTGACATGTGTGTGTGAGAGAGTGAGAGAACGAGTTTGTGTGTATGTGTGTGTGTGTGTGAGAGAGAGAGAGAGAAGGAAAAAGTGTGTGTATGTGTGTGTGTGTGAGAGAGAAGGAGAGAGAGAGAGAGTGTGTGTGTGTGTGTGTGTGTGTGTGTGTGTGTGTGTGTGTGTGTGTGTGTGTGTGTGTGTGTGTGCTGACCTGCATGTGGCCTGTCCCTGCCTCTCCACACACACTCCTCCGTTGAGGCATGGGTTGGGGGAGCAGGGGTTTGCCAGGGCGAGGGGCTCGCTGGGTCGCTGGGCGTCTTTGGCAGGAACCTCCACTGGGTGGGCCTCCTCCTCCTCTGCCTTCTCCTCCGCCTTCACCCGGACTACCACAGGCACCTCGGTCTTCAGCAGGTGGGTGAGGTCTGCAACACCACAGCACAGTCAGCACAACAGCGCACAGGACAGGTCATTTGGCTGGCAGGCAGGCAGACAGACAGACAGACA
Organism: Setipinna tenuifilis; assembly: GCA_030347295.1. Taxonomy (NCBI): domain Eukaryota; kingdom Metazoa; phylum Chordata; class Actinopteri; order Clupeiformes; family Engraulidae; genus Setipinna; species Setipinna tenuifilis. The sequence goes on along the minus strand of CM059282.1, from coordinate 24,990,986 downwards.
GACAGACAGACAGACAGACAGACAGATAAATAGACAGACAGACAGACAGACAGACAGACAGATAGATAGATAACATGCCATGAAAGAGTATAACATGATTATGCAGTCACAAATTAAATTAAACTACCATCGAAGTCAGCTGTGATGATGAGGTCGTCGTTCTTCAGGAAGCTTCTCCTGTTCAGGTGCAGGTGGGACATGAATGTGCTCCAGCCAGACTCCGGCCCTTTGTGGCATCCACACTCCTCAACCCAGGTGCCATTTTCAGGCCCCGGCTTATTCCATATGCTGTCCAAGTCTAGCAAGACAGAGAGAAGAACACAGCTAGTGACATTGAAATAAGCAATTGCTTCTTTAATTGCCCTTTGGGATAAATAAAGTCTCCATCTCTACTCTACTCTACTCTGCTCTACAGTTGTGCACATGTGATTCTGAACTGATTGACAAGATAAAGGAACAGGAGAAGGTCAAGGGAAGAGGCTTAGTGGTCATGAAGGGTTAAACTAGGTGTCATTCTGAGGGCCTTGGTGATGAAGAGGCAGGTGATTATATATTCAAGTATGATGGAATGACCATCAGTAGAGTTGTGGGTGTGCTAGTACTATACTATACATACTATATGTGAAAAAAGATTTTACATTCAAGCTATCCCCTATACCACCCAGTTGGGACTACATTATTATGTACCATATAATATGCACAATTATTATGTGAAAAAAAGCTCATAGCAAGCTGGGGATACTTGGTATGTCAGAGTGTCTCAGGGGGTACAAAGCAGTTAAAAGTTTGGGAACTCCTGCTGTAAATGCACACATCAGGCCAGTAGCGGTTTTAGGCACGGGATAGCGCTTGGGGGAAAAAAAAGTAGCTCTGTGTATCATATCCCTGCAATTGGCACATTGGCGCCCCCTAACTGCAGGCACCCTGTAACAGCAATGCTTGCTGAGAAGGTGCCGTCCACAGAAGCAGTGTGTCAGTGGTGGTGGGGGGGCTGAGAGGTGGTGTCACCCGGGGAGTAAAACACTGTAGAACCGCCACTGCTGGGGATACTTGGTAGGACAGAGTGTTTCAGGGGGTACGAAGCAGTTAAAAGTTTGGGAACCCCTGCCGTCAATGCACACATGACGCCAGTAGCCATTTTAGGCGAACAGGGCAGCCACCCAGGGCGCCATTTCTTGGGGCTTGGTGAAAAAAAAAGTAGCTCTGTATGATATCGCTGCAATCGGCAAATTGGCGCCCCCTAACTGCAGGCGCCCTCTAGTAAAACACTGTAGAACCGCCACTAAATGCACACATGAAGCTGGGCAACTCACCTGTAGTGAAGCTGCGGCTGTTGGACATCTGCAGCGTGGCGTCTGGGTCTTGGTCCATGGCCGTGATGGTCGCCTGCCTGTTCTTAGCGGGCCACTCCAAGACGGCGTCATTCTCGCCACTGTACAGATGAAACCCCACACCGAGGTATTCCCGGTAGTCTGCATGCAGTCCATTGGGATACACTGTGAAGCCAAACGCGTAGCCCTCGGAGTTGTAGAAGCGTTGACTGCGCACACCGGACCCGAACGGTGTGGAGGCCAGAATGCTGCTGAAGTTGCTTATCTGCCACACGGCGCTGGGGCACGGCGTCTCGGTCAGGGTGATGTCATCGACGGAGATGCCGCTCGACGGCTGGTTTTCGAGTCCTGCGCTACCCTGAAAGAAGTAGCGGAACTTCACGTCCACACTCAGGGGCACGTGGGCAATCTTCCACGAACTGTCTCCATCACCTGAGACAAAGATGAAAATAAAGAGTTATGGAAGGACTGATTTTTGCTGGCTACACTCTGAGAAAAGAAGGTACAGAATTGTGCTTTTACTTGTCACAACCAGCAGTACCTTCTAAAGCAGTAGTATAAAGCTGTAATTGTACCTTTTTAACCACTGTTTTACAACTAGTTTGTACCTTCTTCAGAGCTGAATGATAGACATCAGTACCTTAAGGTCCAAATATTAGACCTTTGGTGTACATTTATGCTGATTGTACCTTAAGATACAGATTTGTAGCCCTACTGTCCCATTATTTCTGTACAAACTAGTTGTAAAACAGTGATTGAAAGGTACACTTATGTGTCTTTGAGGGTACTGCCGGTGTGACAAGTAAAAGTAAAATGTTGCACTTTCTTGTCTGAGAGTGTAAGCTAATTATAAACACGTCTCACTCAATGAATAGCAATGCTGAAAAGTCAAAGTCAAAATCGGCTTTATTGTCAAAAACCATATGGTTTGCACACAGAATTTGACATTGCAATGCTCCCTAGGCCCACAGTGAACATTAAACATCTTATAAACAAAAACATAACAAAAATTACAATAGGCTTGTATATAATACAAATTAGTAAAAACTTAATGTGTAGTGTAATAAAGCTCAAATGGTGCCATTTAAGCAGTAGTGTCATTGGTTGTAGTGCAAAAGAACTACAACCCTACCTGTTATGGTGTGCACTTTCTTCACCTTCCGGACATTCCCAGTGCCGTCGTCCATTCGCAGCCAGACGGCCAGCTTGTCTGCTGCGGGCCCCGACATCCTGTAGAAGAAGCGCAGGCACTGCTGGCCTCTCTTGGGGTACAGGATCCGCGACTCCAGCAGAGAGCTTTTCCCTGGCTTTGCGTTTGATGTGTCAAAGTGCATGAAGAGGCCTGCGTCTACATTAGGGTGGCAGGGGGGCACAGAAGACCGTGTTTTAGTTATTCCAGGGTTTTTTTTGGCAACTTTTACCATACACAAAGGCTGATTTCACGTGGTTACCTTTTGTAGCCAAACATGTTGTAGTGTGATACTGTTGTCTACATGTTATTTGGTGGTAATGAAAAGAAATAGCAAGTTTTTCATTGGTATTTTTATTCTATAAATTATTCTATGACAATAAATATTATTAGACAGTAAATAGTATTAGAAAATTTCAGTTTTAAAACACCATCAACAAATCAGTGATTGTGGCTGGCATCACGCAGTATCCTTTCCAAAGGTAAAGGTTATGTAGCCTACACACATTAGTGCTGGCTGTCCCTATTTAAGTTAAACAATTTCTCACCAATTTCACTGCATGTCCTACCCTCTACCCAGTAAGTCTATGCATGTGACAGTAAACCATCCTTGTATCCTTGTATCCTTGTATAAACACTAACGTTTTATACTAAACGTGCAATGTCCTTAAAATAAAAAAGAATAAAATAAACACACAAGCGGTGCCCATGTTTACCTCTGCACTGTCCTCCTAAGGTGTGGTCATTACTGCCAGTGGTACTGGGCATCTGGACCCAGTCTTCGTCATCGTTGTCGTTCTGAATCATCCCACAGATGTTGATCTGCTCGAAGGCACACTGGTCCATCAGAGTGTGTGTAGCAGCTGGGGAGGCAGAGAACAGTGGTATGCTAAACTCATTATGTGCTGCAGCAGAGTACACTGGTATGCTTACTAATTATGTGCTGTGCAGAGTGCAGTGGTATGCTTGCTCATTATGTCATTATGTGCTGTAGCAGAGTACAGTGGTATGCTTACTCATTATGTGCTGTAGCAGAGTACAGTGGTATGCTTACTCATTATGTGCTGTGCAGAGTGCAGTGGTATGCTTACTCATTATGTGCTGTGCTGTATGTTCATGCTAGGGGGCGCTAAAACATGTTCTCTTGTGTGTTTTAGAGGAGGAAATAATCTCATGCAGTGTTCAAACCAGCAAAGATATGAATAAATTAAATTACGGCATCTCCTGCGTGAGTTATTTTCAGAGGATGGTTAATCTGTGCTGCTATACAAGCTGTACACTGACTATTCTAGGACATATCCAACTTTGTTTTCTATACAGTGTTGTCCCTTGAAAAGATTTGATATATATTTTGCTGAAATGTGAAGGTTGTACTCCCTTTTGGGATATACTGTACTTAAAATCATAGAAAATTATAAGAGCACCATATTACATAACAAGGTCTTTCAACCCATGTTTGGATACTCTAGACATCATAGCAAGATATTATTCAGAAATAATATAGAATTGTTGCTGCTTAGTTCTGCTTAGTTCCAGCATGCCAGTAAGCATACTCTTATGCATTTATTTTATCTTTTACGCTTTTACATCTTGTTCTTTGCTTTTATTGAATATGCCTTTTATGTACCTATGTTTTCACTCATTTTATCTTATTTTGTGCTTTTACATAATGTTCTTTGTTTTTTATCTTTGTTAAGCACATTGAACTGCCATTGTGTATGACCTGCACTATACAAATAAACTTGTCTAGCCTTGCCTTGCCTTGGCTTACTCACCACACTCATACTTGCGGTTCAGCCTCTCCAGGTCGACCGCACTGAAGTCCAGACGCTGGCCAATGACGTTGTTGAAGGCGGGGATCGCCGTGGTGATGGTGGGGACATTGGGTTCCTTGTTGAAGGACAAGGGCCGGTAGTGCATGATGGACTCATAGTCATATGGTGTGTTCAGGTCCGTGATGGTGTCGTCCTCATACTTGTTGAAATTGTGTTCTTTTCCTGTGGACACACATGGGTTTTTTTCTGGTCAGTGATAAATCAGATCATATTTACCATCACTCAACGACATATAAGTCCATACAAACAGTAGCAGTTTTAGGCACGGGCGAACAGGGCAGCCGCCCGGGACGCCATTTCGTGGGGGTGCGCCACGAGGGGGGGGGGGGGGGGGGTGCTGAGAGGTGGTCTCGCCCGGGGAGTAAAACACTGTAGAACTGCCACTGCATACAAATATGTTGACAGAACACACACATGCCTCTTTGGTACTGGATGGGTCTACCCTCATCTCAAGTGCATCAGTAATGCACATTGTGTGATGCCTGTGTGCTTACCCTCTAGGATTTGGTCCCAGTGGATTCTGACGTAATCGTCACGGTCGGAGCGCGACTGCTCGTGGTAGAAGCCGAGGGCGTGGAGGAGCTCGTGCTCAACGATAGCTCTGGTGTCACATCTCGCTCCGATGGACACGTTCTGTCCTTCGCCCAGGTCACCTACAAATGACCAGCAGCTGCACTCAAAGGATATTAAAAGAAAAAAAACAAAAACAAAAGCAGGATGGTCACAGCAGATAGGTAACATTAGGGAAACACTGGCATTTAGTTGTTACCAGGGGCACCGCTAGAAATTATGTGCCATCTGAAAGAAAATAGATTTGGGCCCCCACACACCAACCATATCATAGTCCTCTGTGGGCCCCTGTGAAGCTCTGGGCCCCATGAATTGTTCTGATCTACCCCCCCCTCAGCACCACCCCTGGTTGTTACAAATGATTTTTAATCAACTGGCTCTACTGCTACGATACCATACCATTCACTGCATTTAAGTACTTTAATTCCTTGACTTGACTTTCACCTTGCCAATACTACAGCAAACATCTACAGTACATGATTGAAAAAAAATCAGTCTGATAACTAGTTGGCTGCTGTCACTCTAAGTGGCATATACAGAGTGACACACTCTGTTGTGCTTTTCCATGGCTATGGAATGTGCTACAAGTAAATATTATTATTTTATTATTTCTATCGTTATTATTTCCATTCCTATGGATTTTCAGTATTAAGATTTGATAGATATATAATCCTCAGCAGACCTTTCATAAGTAAGGCAAAGTATACTCCACACACAGATATAAACTGCACATTCCAAATCAGCAGATTAATAGGATTTTGATCCCATTAATCTCGTTAATCACCCTTATTAGTCACTCATTTGCTAATTATTAATATGGCCTTTTATCTCATGTCTTTGCGAGACCTTGTACGTTTAGATGCAACGATAAACGATGGTCGGTCGTAAAGATTGCACAATCAGCAGCCATGGTGGTCATGGGATACGTGCTGCCCTGCACCAGGGGGCCTTTTTCTTGATGCTCACCCGTCCAGTTTGGTGAATGAGAGGTAGGTGCTCTCGCCCCCCTCGTAGGGCTTGAAATCGATGCAGGACTTTAGCCGGTACATCTCAAAGGCCTGCAGGATGACACCCTTGGCATTCAGCTCTGGGGACATTTCATGAAAATTGTATTGTAACATCAGTCACAACAGTACAACAGTAATTAGTCGATATCAAGGTAATGCAAAAGCAACTGCCCAAATTAAATAAAAATTGTATTGTAACATCAGTCACAACAGTACAACAGTAATCAGTCCATATAAATGTAATGCAAAAGCAACTGGCCACATTTAATAATCAGTCAATATTACTCCCCTTATGCCCCCTCATGCTACCCTATGCCCATCTCAAGACAGCCCGACCCCCTCCCCTAGATACACACACAGCTGATCATCGGCCACCAAAGCCAATGCCCCCCTCTCCCTCCCCTCAACCACCCATTCTACCTCTGCCCTTTATCAGGTAGCCATCCTCAAACTACATTCTATGCACTTTACTCCCCCCTCCCCATGCACAATCACCAATTTCACTGCATGTCCTACTCTACCCAGTATGTCTATGCATGTGACAATAAACCATCCTTGTATATCGATGTAATGCAAAAGCAACTGCCCCCAGAAAAGAGGTCCTCCATACCCAAAGAGTCTGTGAGGATGTAAGGTATAGGCATCTTCCACCTGCCTCCCAGAATGGCATTTCTCCTCGGCTGAAAACAAACAGAGACAATGAGACCTTGCCAATTCAACATGACACTTTGAATGAGTAGAATAAAATTTCTTTTGTATGAATTCAACTTACATCTACAGCAATGTCTCCCTGGAAGAGCAGTCTTGAGGACTCTGCAATGTAAAGACTGATTCAGGTTGTACCAGCCTATTTTTTACAGATGCTAACTATGTTGTACAACGTGTTGATTTTATTAAAGGAAACATGCAAGGCACAGATACAGACAAAATGCAGGACAGCAATGATAGCTGGTGCACAGTGTTTTTGTCCAAAAGAAATTTGTAATTTTATTCTAGCAATTAGTACAGAGTATCAAACAATGCAAAAACGTGGGTCACACTTACTTAAGTTAATATCAGGGATGTCCTCTCTTAATTCCCCCGCATCTACATCACGTACTTTAAAATATGGTAATTTACATTGAGTTATTAAATATGCAAAATATCATGCTCAAATACATCAGCTTGAATGGATATAAAATATACATGTTTATAGCCATAAATAAAAGAGAGGAAACATGTACCATTATCATAATGTGTTGGTACTGCTCCGGCCTGTTTGGGTGGCGAAAAAAAATATTTTCAAAATTACATGCAAGTATTGTTTTTGTGTTTAAAGTTACACTCTCTCTCTTTCTCTCTCTCTCTCTCTCTCTCTCTTACACACACACACACACACACACACACACACACACACACACACACACACACACACACACACACACACACCATACCTCCTTGGTCAATCAAAACAACTACAAACAAACAAGTAAGGCTAGGAAAACAATTTTCTTTACCTTCAGAACCAACAGAAATGCTGCTAAAGCGGTGTACTTCCACCTTGTGTTGGAGGAGCCCATGTTAAGTCCTGTGAGACCGTGACATGTATCACCGGACTGGTGTAAACATTACAATAAAGCCGGAGCGCTCTGTGGTACTTTGGCCAGCGAATGGAAAGACGGTGTAGTCCCCAGCACCTACACGTGTCTGCGGTAGCGATCTAAAGGCCTGTGCAGAGATAGCAACACGCATGACCAGACCGCCAGAGTCAGCACTTTGTTTTTTATCACTCACATTACATTTTAATCATTTACGACAAAAAGCCCTGCTGGTGTTAAACACCACTGTAAGGGGTCAGGGTTTATAAGCTTTGGGGGATTAAAAACGCCTTTCAGTGTGCCTACTGCTCGAATGAGTCATTCAGCTCTAAGATGTCATGCCGAATGTGTGATTGTTTTTAAAGATGTTTTTATTGTCATGTCACTGAGTCTGTTTTCCCCCTCTTGTTTATCTGTTGGTTGTTGGTTGTCACTCACTCAACTGCCAATTAAAATCAGCAGTTTAACACCACTGAAAAGTGAGGAGGGTTTACGACCTTTGGTTGATTTGAATCCCATTCAGTGTTTATACCATTTCCAGAATGTGTATCAGTACAGTGCTGTCATTCTAATTTGTAAATGTCCAAAAATGATCAGACATGAAGCCACACTTGTTTTCATTGTCAGGCCTGCCACTATTTTGTCATGTAGCGCCATTGGCTGACTTAAAGTCTTTCATTGATGCGTTGTATGTGGTTATAAGTAGGACATGTGGCGTTACAGTCATTTCGCACAAAGCACTTTAATGACCAATGCAAAGGTTTTAAGAGTTTAACAGTTTTAACAGCTTTTGTTGGCAAACATAGTAAGGTATAGAGGAAATAATTGGATGACTTAAGGCCTTTCACTGATGTGTTGTATGTAGGGATTCATTTAGCACAAAGCAGTTTAAAGCATTTTTTTTACAATTTTAACAGCTTTTGTTGGCAGGTATAGTAGTATGGTATAGAGGAAAAGAAGGCAAGTAACATCCAGTTGAGACAGCGTTTACCTTTCAGCTTAAAGTTTATTCAATGGGAAGCAAATCAGTAACGCCAGGCACGCTGGGTTATGCATTAAGCACTGTTAACAGGAGGGTTAGTGTTATGAGTGTTGCAAATCATAGTGTGAATGACAGGGGGGGACTGGGGGGTATGATACCCCTGATCAAGATCCAGTACCCCCTAAAAAAGAGAGAAAAATGTCAGGGTTGGGGGGTACCGACATATTAATGTAATTGATGTAAAACATAAATGGTAGTACCCCCCGAAGAAAGTGGTACCCCAAAATTATGGAGAGGTAATTCACACTCTGGTGCCAAAGCTGAGAAGTCCTAAGCAGATCCACTCTTAGCCTTAAAATGTGACTTTAGAGAATGCAATGGCTTATGGTAATGGTTCCCTTGTACACACAAAAATTAGGGGTTGTGCTTTGGGAGGTAGCTTAGCGAAGCATGTTCTTCTGGGCCTTCTCAGACAGCGTCTCCTCTTGGCTCAACAAGATTTACTAGAGAGCTGAGATCTGCAAAAATTGAACAGGAGTTAGAATAAGAACTATGACACGTGCATTTTACACACACACACACCCGCACGCACACAAACACACATGCACACATGCACACACACACACACACACACAGATAACACACAGTAGATAGAAATGTGGTTTCACTGCCTGACTGTCAGCAGGCAGCTGAATGCCACTGCACACCAGTACAGTGTTTACCTTCAAACTCGACGAAGAGAATGAGATCATCATTCTTCAGGTAGCTCCTCCTCTGCAGCTCGGCGTGGGAGAAGAAGCCGTTCCAGCCCCAAGTGTTGCCACGGTAGCAGTCACAGGAAGCATCATACGTCCCCACCTTCGCAGGGTTGTCCCAGAACTTCTGGTTGGTGCCTGGCAACGAAACGAGAACATGTGGTTGGAGCCTAACCATTAAAGCAACACAACAGGTGGTTGGTGCCTAAGTCTTTATGCAACAGAAGAGCATGTATCGCAATCAGTGACTAAGGCTTCTGCATAGAGAAATGCTAAGAACAAGTCATCAAATTTGACGTTAGGTTTGGCCTGGCTAAGTTCCCAACCTGCAGTAGCGATTTTAGGCACGGGCGAACCGGGCAGCCGCCCAGGGGGCCATTTCTTGGGGGGCGCCACGAGCGCTTGGGGAAAAAAAATGAAAAGAAAATAAAAAGCTCCGTGTGTCATACAGCTGGAATCTTCTGGCTTATCATGGCTGCTTTGCCTCACCCAGGTGGGTTCCACACAATGGTGGTTGTCAATGAGGTCTTCAATGTAAAGTGCTTTGGATGTCTTGAAAAGCACTGTGATGCCGCACACTCAGTGTCACGTCATCACGTGGCTATCACGGAAGACCTGGCCCATGTCAAAATGTTTGGTTGCTAAATGAATGTTTGCCATAGTGTTTGCCGTAGTAACATCAAACAGTTATCTCCCATGTCTATCACTGCATACCATTGTCTTAAATGCAATATGTTGTTGTTGTTGTTGTTGACACACTCTCTTGTATAACACAATTCATACATAGAAGATGCAGCTCAAAGTGCTTTACAGTTTGGCAAGGTCACAACAAGACACTTCTTGCAGTCCAATGACACTGGAGCAGTAGAGAACAATAACAAAATGGTGTAATGATGCATGTGAATCTGAATCTGCCCCCCCCCCCCCTTGCCCTAATTAGGTAAAGACATTTGCACAAGCTGTGGGACATCTGTATTACATGCGGGCAAGTCGCTTTTCCGGAGGTTGCAGGAGACCTGGGGTGTCTGAAAGTGCTTTGGATGTCTTGAAAAGCACCATATAAATGCAATTTGCTGTTGTTGTTGTTGTTGTTGTTGACACACTCTCCAGATAACCACAGTGTTAAAGAACAGAATCTGAATCTGGCCCCTTCCTCTTACCAGTTATGAGCTGTTTGCCGTTGGTGGTGAAGCTGAGGGAGAAGGACTGGCGGCGAGTGACGTCAGGGTGCTGATCCAGCACGGTCACCGTCACCTGCCTGTTGCCCACCGGCCACTCCAGCACGTGGTCGTTCACCCAGCTAGTCAGGTGGAAGAAGGCGCCCAGCCAGCCGGAGTACACCTCCGAGTTGGGGACGAGCTGCAGGCCGAAGCCGTAGCCCTCGGGGCTGTGGAAGAGGGGGCTCTGCAGGTACTCCCCTGGGGCCATGGTGGCCACCAGCTTGCTGAAGTTGGCGATGCGCCAGACGCCGCTCGGGCACCGCGTCTCCGCCAGGGTGATGTCGTCGATGATGATGCCCCCCTGGGAGCTGGACGGGTCGCCACGGAGACCCTGGAAGGCGTAGCGAAACTTGCCGTCCATCTTGAAGGGCACGTGGGCGATTTTCCAGGAGTGGTCGTCGTCACCTGAACACAGGGAAGACAAAGTAATGATGGGGGACTAAATTTGTTGTTGTAATAATAAATCTTTGTGCACATCCCAGTTCCAGCGTCAGGACAAAAGCTGTCAAAACAAAATCAAGAAGAAGAAAGTTTACTGTTTGACACGAAATTAGGTTTCGCCTACAGTTGGCCTTCCTCAGATTCACTCTGTATCTCAGATTTCAAGCATGCAGACCTTTGTTCTTGGACTCAACTATTTGGCGTAAAAAATACCAATACAGCAACACAACTTTCTATCCTCATCAGGTTATGATATCCACCAAAACACCCGGAGTCGTCCCCCCCTCACCCATGAAAGTAGCAGCCGCTGTGGTGGATAGGGTCTTCCCCTTGGCGTCCTCCCTCCTGGCCCAAACCACAAGTTGGTCCTTGGTGCTTCCAGTCATCTTGTAGAAGAACTGCAGACACTGGAGTTTCCTCTTGGGGTACAGGATCCTAGACTCCAGAAACGCTGAGTCATCGGGAAGCCCCAGGCTTGTGGGGTAGTGCATCAGGAATCCAGCACCTGAACAGAACAGAGGATGCTCTTGGCATGGCAACCCAACTCAGTAACTGTACACAAGAATTCTGGACTGAGGTTTAGAATTGCACTACTTGTTTGGGTTATTAAATGCAGAAAAATTAAGATATATTTCACACAACATATGTATACATGGTATACAGTGCATTTTATGCCATTACATGTAGGTTATATATATGTGTCTAACACTCAGATCAGATTCTCAGGTATAAGTGAAGAACATGATGACATCTACCCAATTTCTTTTGCGACTCACATTTATTGATGACATATTGAGTATCAGTATTGCTCCTATTGTTCCTTATTCATGTGAAGATCCATTTTAATAACTTTTGCCACACTGACACTATGAAATGACTTAAAATAATAATCTCCTTGTTTTCTTTATTTTCTCAGTATTTAGGACATACTCACTCTCGCACTGTCCAAGCAGAGTGTGGTCATGTGACTCGGGAGAGCTGCGTGTGTGGATCCAGTCTGCGTCGTCTTTGGCGCTCTGGATCATGCCACATTCATTGCTCGTCTCAAAAGCACACTGGTCCAGCAGAGTCAGAGGTGCAGCTGCATAAAAACATATTGTTAAGTTAGTAAGGAATCACTGGCAGTCTCAATGAGACGTCCATCTGTCCATCAGTCCATTTGTCTGTCTGATCAATGAACCAGCATAAAATTAAAGCTGGGTTCCTCACATCACCTTGAGAAAAGACTCATATTTTATGTAAGTCAAAATGAAATGAATTAAATTCAAGCTGTGAGACATCCATAGTGGTACATATGTAATTCTAGTGCCATAATTTTAGTGTAAAATGGCTGTTACACAGGTGGGCTGGGGTGGGCCTGTGCCCACCCACTTGTCAATCAGGCCCACCCAATCAGAAGGCTCATTTCATCTGATTGACTGTTTAAGTTATAACAGTAACCTATGAGTTTTCGGCTAGGACTACCTGATTTTTTTCTGGGCCCACCCATTTCATGATTTCTGGCTACGCCTCTGGTGTTACATATAAAAATACAGTGGCTTGTACCAATACTGCGCACTTACAGCAGTTGTACATCCTGTTGAGCCTCAGCAGGTCCAGATCGCTGAAGTCATTGTACTGGCCGAGCAGCTTGGTCTTCTCAGGGTCCTTAGCGGTCATGGTGGGGTAGTTGGGGTCAACATTAAAGGAGAAGGGCCCGTAGTGCATGATGGACTCATAGTCATAAGCAGTGTTCTGGTCTGTGATGAACGTGTCATCATAATTGTCAAAGTTATGCTCCATACCTGTAAGGTACAACCACAAAGTCCACAAAAAGACAAGGGAAAAAATGAAGTTAACAGAGAGACAGGTTGAATAATTCATCCAAAACTTAAGTGTTAAGAAATCTATGTACTTTTGTTACAATTGCAAATAATAGACTACAGCGATGGTTTACCAGGGGATTTAAAAAAAGACAGAAGTGAAGCTATTCTTCTCCACTGACGTTTCCATGGTGACAACAGCTTACCAGGTATGACTTGGTCCAAGTGGATGTTGATGTAGTCGTCCCTGTCAGTGCGGGACTGTTCGTGGTAGAAGCCAAGGGCATGGAGCAGCTCATGCATGATGGTGCCTTTGTAGTCACAGCCCGGACCCAGGGAGAGCTGCTGGCCCTCGCCTAAGTCTCCAACCATCGACCAGCACCTAGTCAAACATCAGGTTAATGTAACCTAAGCATAGACCAACATCCGGCGGTCAATGTTACCTAGTCAAACATCTACTCAATGTAACCTAGTCATACACCAACATCTGGTCAATGTTACCTGGTCAAACACCAACATCTGCTCAATGTAACCTAGTCAAACATCCAGTCAATGTAACCTAGTCAAACATCCGGTCAATGTAACCTAGTCATAGACCAACATCCGGTCAATGCCAAATCAAGTAAGACACTTAGGGGAGGTTCAGCACATTTCAACCAATTACTTTTAGAGATTTTGCCTACTGTCTGTAGTCAAGACAGACAGACAGACAGACTTCATTGATCCCAACCTGGGAAATAAAAGTGTAGCAGCATGATGTACACGGACACACAAAGACAATAACATCACAATAAAGAAAAAGAGCACAACCTAGATATAAAAAAGCAATATACAATATAAAATCTGATAAACGTGTATAAAAAAAGTATTAATAAGCAGCATTAATTGTAGTGCAATATAGAAAAAAGGTGCAGTGAGAGATAAGGTGTAATGAACGGATAAGGCACAGTGAACAGATAAGGTGCAGTAGACAGTGCACTTAATACCACATGAAGTGTGTGGAGACATTGAGTGTGTCTTGACCAGAGATATAGCTGTTATTGTACTATTGTATAACTGTATTGTAAAAGATGAAAACTATTGTGAAATCTTTGCCAATGTGACAGTAGGCAAAGACACATAACAGTAAGATATAGGTTCAAATGTGCTGACTTTGCCCTTTAAGATTAACGAAATGTGCTGAATTTGCTCTTTAACATTAAAAAAAATATTTACACATACACATCTGCAAAACACTCGTGAAGTTAATACAATAGTTGTCACTCTATGCACAGCTGGTGAACGGCATACCCATTCAGTTTTTCAAACTTGATGAAGCTCTTCTCCCCCTCCTCATGGGGTTTAAAGTCCACACAGGACTTAAGGCGGTAGGTTTCAAACGCCTGGTGGATCACCCCCTTGGCATTCAGATCTGGAAACACGAAGGTCGTTGAAGGTTAACTTAGCCTTGTATAGGTTTCTGGTGTAATGTCAAAGTGGCCTAGCACAGTGGTATAACTAGGGAATCCAAATTGGCACATAATAATAATAATAATAATAATCATCATCATCATCATCGTCGTCGTCATCATCATCACCATAATAATAATAATAATAATAATAATAATAACACACCAAGGCTGTTAGTCAGGATGTAGGGTATGGGGAACTTCCATCTGTAGGCCTTGTCGATCAGTGCATTGCGTCCAGGCTACAACAACACACATGTGAGAGATCTGTGACAAAGGCTCCTCTCTGGACAAAGTGGCAATGAAATGTTTTGTCAACTTCCTCAACAAAAAAAATTCTTAAAAAATTCTGCATTTACAATACATAAAACATGACATCAGATCATAACACAAACCCCTGTTGAGGCCACACCTAAAATCATGTGTTCTAGATGGGGGGGGGGGGGGGGGGGGGTGGTAAGAGGTGGTCTTCTCCGGGTAGTAAAAGACTTTAGAACCGCCACTAACAGGTTCTCTCTGGAGGTGTTCTCTGATGCGCAAGACTGAGCAAGGCGACTCTCTGCGGTTTTATAAGGAGAACAATAAGGAGCAAACATTTCATGGCCTACTCTAGTGTGTAGGTAAAGAAAGGTAAAGAAAGGTTGTTTTCTCTTGGTACTTCCAATGTACTGAAAGACTAAAGGACCAGGGTGGCTGATATGGTAGCAATCAGGACTTGCACAAAATCAACACCAGCAGGTTGTGACTTCAATCCCAGGGACTGATACCACTGTGCCCCTGATACCTGGCACTTAACCCAAAGTTACACCAGGGGGACCTGCCCCAGTTACTTAACTATAAGGTACTCTGGATAAGAACATTTTGATAAATGACAACGAGGCATCTTGACAACGGGGAGTTTAGTGTGTAATGTTAGTATCATAAAAACATAAATTGTCTACTACCCTTTATTATATATCTGAACTTTGACATTTGGTCAGATAATCATTAATAATCTGTTAATTTAGTTAATCAGTGTCTGCATAGGCTCTGTTATTTTCAGGTTTTGGCAAAGCCAACGTATCAATTTTAACTCCTTCTCTTTGTGAAAAAGTGAGTTTGTGCTGCAGGTGTACTTACAGGTGAAGCAATGTCTCCTTGCACCACAGGAGTGTTCAATCCTTTACCATACAAAAGATACACATTCATTCAGTGATTTATTTTAAATTCCAGGTATACATTTTTGTATAGATTTAATGAATCATGTATTCATTTAGTTAATTACGATTAAGGGACACATACACATCTGTTCAGGATGTTTAATAAAACTTTTTAAATGTAAATGCATTTTTGTATAGAGTTAAGATTAATCAAATATTTACTTAGTTGTTTAATGATAATTAATTAAGGTAATGTTTAGTGTGTGAGAACATCAAAGCCTTTTATAATGAGAAGTAAAAAATTCACGAACATCAACCAGGAGCAGTAAATTGGCTAAAACAATGCTATTTGCTTCTGCAATAGACCGGCTGCACACCTTTATTGATGAAGGGGATTTCTCTTCTGATGAGGCCATCTTCGTCAATGGCATGAGCTATAATCCAAGATGACATAATATTACAGCCAATACAGCCAATCAAAGTACACAAGACATATCACTTGTTTCTGCATTGACTAAGTAACCTGACATTAACTTTGGGGAAAAACAACAAGCAAATTACATATGTAAATTAACAATTAGTATATTCAATATGAGCATTTAAAAGAAAAAAATGACGTACATTTTCCTTTGGCCCGCCTCTTAATCTGTGATGGATGAAACACATTAATACAATAATCAGAAACAAACACTGACAATGTAAAAATAGACAGAGACAGAAAGAGAGAGAGAGGCAGAGACAGAGACAGACAGACAGATGGATGGAAGGAAAGGCTCCTGACAAACACTGATACAAAAGCCACCAGTGAGCACAGCAAACAGTGAGACAGACAGCATCCTTACGGTGAAGGCGGCAGAGAGGGCGAGCAGTGCCAGGCCGCAGACGAGGATGCCCAGGAGCCTCATGCTGAAGGTGTCGATCCCCAGACAATAACCTCCCAGCCTCTCTCAACACCTCACTTATTATATCAGCACTTTATTACCTCTGGGAACTTTGAGCCACTGTACCAAAGCCAGAGGGGCTGAAGAGAGCCGTCACTGAGATATAGAGCGTCCTTATATGACAGAGAGTCAGAGAGTCTGCTTTTGTTTTTTATTTACGACTGAACATGCTGCGGCACAGCCATATAATTAACATGCTATCTGGCTAGAGATAAGGTTTGTGATAATGCAGGGCCTCTTTATGAAGTACGCCGAGAAGGTCTGAAGGCTTAACACAGTTCTCAAGAGGGATATTGATAGTGGGATATGGACTGAATTACTGCGTATCATGCAGTGTGATATACTACACACATTCAAGTCGTATTTTACGTGGGTGCAGGATCCGAACAAAAGTTTGTCGTAAACACAGTTCTAAATGATCCACACATCCATTAAAATGTTTAATAGTGTAATGTTTTTGTTATGTTTAGAGTGGTTGAGGATCTAAATGCAGGACTCACTTAAAGTCAATTAAAAAAAACAAAACTTTACTCAGAACACAACAGTAGCAATGAGTAGACAAGCTGTTTGAATGAGACACAGCTTAAATCAATGAAAAGGAGCTCAGAGACAGGAAGGGAAACTATATACCCTCACAGTTACGGGCTGTATTCAGTCTGTAAAGGAAAGCCGCACAGCTTAAAAAATCATGTCTGAATCATTTCTGACTGTTGACTGGATGACTAAAATATTGTTAAGTTAAATTGTTATTAGTATGACAATACATTGACAATTCATGAACACAGGCCACACTTCAATGAATATGAACAAAAAATGACTCGTTTGACATGTTTGACAAATCTTCGTTTAATACTAAAAAAAAGCCATTAACATAAATTGGCATCATAGAAAACATATGCTGTAAGATTCCCACCTGTTCATACTGCCCTATTTATTTGTACATAATTGGACACTGTACTATACTGTATATACTGTATATCTCACACTAGCTGTTCCTTGCACTTTTGATTAGATGCTAAACCACATTTCATTACCCTGTGTTTATACATGTGTAATGGCAATAATCTAATCTAATCTAATCTAATCTAAAAAGATGGCTGAAGAGACATATTTGTCAGCCTTGTAGATGTTGAAGCAGGTATCTTAATCTCCCAGCAAGGCAACTTGGTTCTTCTGCATTGCAGCCTGTTTTGACACAGTATAAATACACGTTAATAATCATCTGTTTATGGTGCTTTTCTTACAGACTATGACAGCTGAAGCATGGAATTAATTGTATTACCTTTATTATGTATTACATATCGAACACTCACCTATAACATCACTTATACAATTGGTACTTCTGTTTTTAGCAGAGGTGTTAAATCTAAAAAAAAAAAACAAAGAAAGAAGAGGAAATATAAATTTACAAGACAGTGACACAATTACAGATATTAGCATGGAGCATGTTAATAAACGGGCAATTCCCAGGGCAGCTGGCAGGTCCTAGGTGTGTCCACTTACCCTCAAAGTCCACGAAAATGATGAGGTCGTCGTTTTTCAGGTAGTTCCGTCGCCGTAGGTCGAAGTGCTTCACCATGTGTCGCCAGCCCCTTGACGCACTGCGCCACATCTGGTTTTCCTTGTCCCAGGTGCCCACCTTTGATGGGTTGTCCCACCACACTTTGCCATCAGGTGCTGATTAAAAAAACATTAAAAAAAGGCCAATAATATGTGAGCTTGTGTAGCAAGGGCCCCAGTATTGCAGTGTAATAATCTATTTGGATAGTCCACTCACAGAGAATGCAGATGATTTGATAAAAAAATGTAATAAAATTGTTGTTTATTCCTTAATCAAACCTGACCCTTAACTCTAATCTTAACGAGGCACAAAGGTGTAACAGATGGTTTGTTAACAGTCTCAGCCTCTGTAGACACTCTATATGGAACCATCTACTTGACCATTCAAACACAAAGTGTGACCATTAATTCTGTGTTAAACATACTCTTGACGTCGTCAGTGGTAAGACTACGAGCAGTGGACATGCGCTTGGTCACGTCCGGGTCCTGGTCCATCACCACGAGGGTAGCCTGGCGGTGGAGTGCGGGCCACTGCATGACCACGTCGTTTTCGCCGCTGAGCAGGTGGAAGTAGAGGCCCGTGTAGTTGCCAGTGTAGTCCGTGTGGCCCGAGCGGGGCCGGACCTGGACCCCGTAGGCGTAGCCCTCGGGGCTGTAGAAGCGGGGGCTGTTGAGGTACGTGGTGTTGTCGGACTCCTCCATGAGGCGGGAGAAGTTCTGGATGCGCCACACGCCCGCGGGGCAGCGGGTCTCCGTGAGGGTGACGTCATCGATGAAGATGCCCCCACCCTGTGCGGGGTCACCCCTCGTGGCCTGGAAGGCGTAGCGGAACTTCACGGAAACCTCCAGGGGGACGTGTGCGATTTTCCAGGTGTGGTCATCATCAGCTACAGGAGGCGGAGGTGAGCGTGCGTGCACACACACACACACACACACACACACACACACACACACACACACACACACACACGCAAACACACACACATACACACACACACACACACACAAACTGTCAAGATTGAAAACTTTCAACACTTGCCAACAATGACCTCCACAGATTAAAACCTCACATTTTGTTCCAAAAAGTTACTGACTTGACACTAGCTTGGCTGCATTAATCTTGGCTGGTTTAACCTCCACAGATATCAAGTGAAGATGTAAGTGAAGGTCTTGTTACTTCAAATGTGCTAAACTAGATAAAAAAACATGCCTTCTGAATAGAACTGTATTTTTTCCTGGAAATGCTTAATATAAATGAAAAGATACATTCTTGGTAAATGATTCTAAGTCATTCAGATCCATATAATTAACCCAAAATGACCCCCAAATATGTTATCACTCATGAAACCGCTGTCATGAAGCACTGTGTGAAATCTACCATTAAAGGTGTGCACTTTCTTCATCTTGCGCACATTCCCTGTGCCATCGTCCATCTTCAGCCACACAGCCAGCCTGTCCTTGGCACTGCCTGTCATCTTGTAAAAGAACTGCAGACACTGCAGCTTCCTCTTGGGGTAGACGATCCGGGACTGAAGCAGGGCAGAGTCTTCTGCCTTTCCAGTGCTGGTGTTTAGGTACATGTAGTATCCAGCATCTAAAATGACACAGCGTCTGTCTTTATGATTTTGGAATTTTAACCCTTTCAGGAGTGAGTTATTTTTCCCTGTTTTCTTTCTAGAATTCTACACGAACATTCTTTAGCTGTCATAACACTTCATGTTACAAATCCCTCGGAGTATTTGTTACATCATAGTGGGAACTCTCAATTTTGAAAAATGTTCTAATCGCACGTGTGTGACCGTACTCCTCAAAGGGTTAAACCTCACTGAAACTTTGTGGAGGCTACGTATGGCTGTAATTGATCCTTTCTGTAATTTTAAAAATCAGTTTCTTCTTTTGATTAGGCCCAAGCTGACCTTGTTTCATTTCACAACCTTACACAGAATCTGTACATTTTTTGTAAACAATTTCAATGTAAACTTTTTGACCTCTGCATTGTCCATTAACAGTGTGGTCCTCAAAGCCAGGTGTGCTCTGGGTGTGGATCCAGTCCGTATCATCTGTGGAGCTCTGGATCATTCCGCAGATGTTGGCGTACTCGAAGGAGCACTGGTCCAGCAGAGTCAGAGAGGAGGCTAAAAGCACAACACAGTCAATGAATCTATTAACTTAGTCTGTTTCCTCTCTCTCTCTCTCTCTCTCTCTCTCTCTCCATTGCCCTCCATCCTCACTCACTCTCTCTCTCTTTCTCACACACACACACACACACACACACACACACACACTCACTGATACAAACATACATCCAATATACTAAAGCCATACTTCAGGTCACATAGAAGGTGCACTGTCATGATGAGAGATAAATCTGTTGGTCTACTGTATTCCCAACGTTTTTACAGAGCATTTTAGTAGTACAGTAAGTAAAATCTAAGACTGGTAAATTTCCGCCATAGATGTTGAGTATAGTGTAATTATGCCAACCCTGACCAATGACCTACAATGACTGTCATGGCATCACTTACAGCAGTTATACATCCTGTTCATCCTGAGCACATCCATGGCACTGAAGTCCAGGTACTGTCCGATGATGTTGTAGAAGTCGGGGATCTTGGTAGTGATGGTAGGGATGTTGGGGTCCTTGTTGAAGGAGAAGGGGCGGTAGTGCATGACCGACTCGTAGTCATAAGCTGTGTTCTGGTCAGTGACAAAGCTGTCGTCATACTTGTTAAAGTTATGTCCCAATCCTGCAAATGATAACAAAAAAAGGCAAACAATAATGAATCTGCAACAAAAATAGGCAAATATGAATTCTTTACAGTCAAAGATACAACATTTAAGAGGATGGATGGATGGATGGATAGATGGATGGATAGATGGACGGATAGACAGACAGACAGACAGACAGACAGACAGACAGACAGACAGACAGATAGATAGATAGATAGATAGATAGATAGACAAACAGACAGACAGACAGATAGATAGATAGATAGATAGATAGATAGATAGATAGATAGATAGATAGATAGATAGATAGATAGATAGATAGATAGATAGATAGATAGACAGACAGACAGACAGACAGACACAAATAGATAGATAGATAGATAGATAGACACAAACCGTCGATGACTTGGTCAAGGTGTATGTTGACGTAGTCGTCTCTGTCCTGGCGAGACTGCTCGTGGTAGAAGCCTATGGCATGGAGCAGCTCGTGCTCAATCACAGCCTTATGGTCACAGCCTGGACCCAGGGACAGAAACTGCCCATTCGACTGAGCACCTACTGAAGACCAGCAGCTGAGGACAAGGATGTGACGGGTTACTTATAGTTATTTTACAAAGACAGTGATGGAATATTTATACATTTTATATAAAGATAGTGATGGGTTACTAACATTTATTTACAAAGATAGTGATTGCTTACTTACATTTATTTACAAAGATAGTGATGGGATATTTATATTTTTTTACACAGGTAGTGATGGAATATTTATATTGTTTTGCACAGGTAGTGAGGGAATATTTATATTGTTTTGCACAGGTAGTGATGGGATATTTATATTTATTTTACAGGGACCATAAACTTGCCAAGGGACAAAAGATTAATATTGGTCTACATGGCATGTACAGTCTTTGTATATTTTGTATTGATTTTAACATTAATTAATAAATGCTGTCTATGTCTTAAAGTCAATAAACTTCAAAATTCAAACCCAAATTAGGTCCAGTTAATCAGAAAACTATAAAATTGGACCACTGAGTCTGATTAATAATAATAATAATAATAATAATAATAATAATAATAATAATCGGGTACATGATCAGGCAATAACATAGCAACATATCAAGTCATACCCATCTCGCTTCACAAATTGAATAAAGCGCTTTTCCCCTTCGTAAGGCTTGAAGTCAACACAGGATTTGAGCCTATACATCTCAAATGCCTGGAAAATGCAGCCTTTGGCATTCAGGTCTGAAAAAGAAATCACCACACATTATTACATTACATTACACTTATGAGATGTTTTTATCGAAAGTGACTTACAAAAGGGAGGACATGAGCTAACATCATTCATCATCATTATCAGTTGTTATGTAGCATACACAGAGAAAACACTGTCTGTCTATGCAATCACAGCACAGTCATTTGGTAATCATTTACAACATTAGTGTCATTTAAAATGTTACATTTGGGCATAACTAGATACTAGATAATTATGAAAACAGCATAACTATACAATGCAGAGTAATAATGAAAACAGCAGAACACAATTACAATGAAAAACATCATTGTGGTATTAACTTGGTTATGCACTTACCAAGTTCATCAGTTAAAATGTAAGGGATTGGAAATTTCCATCTGTATGTTGTGTTCACCAAAGCATTACGGCCAAGCTGTTAAGCAAAAACACACTGATTAACACTGACATGGGGTTCAACAAGTGTCAAAAAAGTCATAGGACAAGTCAAATGCAACCAAGGCTTGTGTCAGCAGTGTCTTGGACGCAAACTCACTGGTATGGCCATATCTCCTTCTATCAGCTGAGTTTTAGCTCCTGAAATGGACATAAGAGACCAAAAAAACAAAAAAGGCTGATCAAATACATCCCATTTTCACAGGCAGTGCAGCACCTTTGTCAGACAATTTAAAGTGTGAGTTAACTAAAAAAAGATTATACTGAGTGTTTTATAACTCACCAAGGTTGAGATAAGGGTTCTCATTGATCTCCTCCTCCACCTCTGTAAAGTAAAACAAAAAAAACTTCATATTGTCATATCAAACAGTGAAAAGTCAAGCCAAAATCACATCACTTCAATGACGACTTGTAACCTGGCTTACCATAGACATCAGATGCTCCATGGACCTTCACAGAAGCAGGAAAGATGTGGTATGAGCATACTATAAACATAAATCTACCAGTATACTTATGCACAAATGCTACTTGAGGGCTGTCGTCAACAACAACGTAACGACCAATAAACAGTAAAAAAGACAACAAAATCCTACAAAACTTACAGAACATACATCTACCAGTATAGCCTACTTATGCAAAAATGCTACTTGAATGCTCAACAAATGCTCAACAACAAATGCAACGCTTAACAAATGCTCATATACCAATGAGCAGTGAAAAGACAACAGAACTTACAGAAGACAAGGAGTACAGCAGAAGCAGCGCTACTATGAGGTGACGTCTTGCAGAGGGCATGGTGAGGCATGGAGTGGAGCGGACAATGGTTAATTTGGGTTTAAACGGGCACACAGAACTTTAGCCTTTGGTCAAGCCAGTC
The DNA here is from genome assembly GCA_030347295.1 of Setipinna tenuifilis. Lineage (NCBI taxonomy): Eukaryota > Metazoa > Chordata > Actinopteri > Clupeiformes > Engraulidae > Setipinna > Setipinna tenuifilis. Next base: position 24,967,892 of record CM059282.1, on the reverse strand, counting down.
AATTATGGTCTCACGTGTCAAAACAGAGACCTTGTGGTTAAGCACTGCTGACAAGTGTTTTACGGTGTAAGAGTCTAAAGGACTCACATACACAAGCACACACGCATGCAGGCTAACACACACACACACACACACACACACACACACACACACACACACAGGCTGTGAAATTTTGGACGTGAAATAATAACTCACTCACTCACTATTGAGTGGCTGATGAATTTTATCATTTACTTGTCTTACTTTTTGCAAAGTCAATTTCCACCTCTGACACACACACACACACACACACACACACACACACACACACACACACACACACACACACACAGTCTGATAAAAAAGGGTTAGGGTTAGGGTTAAAATTTAATAAAGCCTTTAATTCATATTTGTTCTCTAAAGAAGCCACTGGGGATGTCGTGAGTAGTGCATAGTCAAACAAGACACACAGACTACACAGTCAATTCACAAATTATGTCTCCTTACACATCCTGCTTTGTCACTAGAGGGCATCATTTGGCTAATCTTGCGAAACAGGATGACATTCCTAAAAGTAGAGTAGGCCTATGCCTACGTTTATTTTGTGAGTCAGACAACTTAAGGGCTGGTATCAAAACGATTCTTAGGAAGTGTGTGACTCATTAAACGTTGAAGACTGCTGGGAATTCGGATACGTTTTCGGAATAGGCCTGTTCACTGTTATAGTTTTTAATTATTCTTTTCCTTTAAGTCAACAGAGCTGTTCTCTTTATCACTTAGGCTACAACTAATCTTAGATCAAGCTTCATTATAGAGTTATAAGAGTTGTGTGGCTCTACCAGAGAGGGTATTACACTATAGGGCTAGACTATCCATAAGGGAACACTGATCCTGGAACGGTGAAGGTAAGGCACTGCTCTACTAACTGGTTACTGATTGCTCTATGGCTCCACTACAGGACAGGAAAGACATGAACCAGTCGGCAGGATCATGCTGTTGTTTACGACACAAAGCTAACACTAGCTAGAAGCTAGTCACTGTAGAATACCCACGACTTTCAATGTTCACCTATGTTGGATTCATACAGCTGGCGGTGGCTAAAAAGATTTATGACTTTTCGAAATCAACAGCAGGTAGGAACTATAGGTGTGCTAGGTATACGCGCTGACATGAAGTTGTAGTAGCCTACTAGCTGTAGTTGACAAGGCAAATAGTTAATGCTATCTAGCTATACTGTCTGTTGACATTAACGTAGCATCGCTCTTGTTTATAAGTTCACAGCCAATCAAATGCTTTGTGGCAAGTGACATCCCAAGTCCTGTGAAGACTTACTATGCTACTCGTTAACTTTTCCTGCATTTCGCAATACAACTTTAGTGGCATACTTTAAGTAGGAGCTTGCAACACGGTTTCTGAACTGAAGTCAGCTGAACTAACATGAGTCTGTAGACACATGGGCACGCTATCCCGTGTGTACATTGTGTTGCTGTTGTCCGGTTTTTTGCCGCAATTGTTGCGAGAATAATGCGCTAGCACGAGTCTCTTGATGTGTGTTCAGATGGTAGGCTACCGCACTGCTGTGTCATTGCTGTCATCACTAGTTAAAGAAGTGTGCCACTTCTCTGTTGCTTTTTTTCGCGGTTAAGCTTGCAAAACAGCGATGGTCTCGTGGTCCGAGACTGGGGTCAGCTGATTGTTGTGTACAGTCTTCTCTGTGTATTTGTGTGTTTAGGCGTGAGGCACAAGTGGAGCTGGGCAGCGCTAGCCATGGGGAATTCGGGTAGCCAAAACACCGGTATGCGCATCCCTCCGGGCAACGGACCCCATCAGGTGGGGTGCACGGATCTCATGGTGGGCCACACAATACAGGTGAGTTGACTGAGAGGTACATTGACAAGGTCACAAATGAAAACATTTCTTTTGTGGCCTAACGTGGACCCCATATGCCTATTTTCTATGTTCATAATATTCATTTTGGAGAGGTCTACCAAAATTGATTGAAGGTGCTGTAGCTAAGACATTTTGACAAGTAATCATTTAATGGTTCTAATATGTCACCCCTTCTCTAATATCAGTTATAATGTACTTCATCCAAATGGTAACAATTCTACATTATAATGTATGAAGTATGAACCATGCATTGAAATTACTTTTATTAGTCTTTGAACCACTAAAAAGGCAAATGACTTCATAATTGCTGCTTCTACTTAATGAGCAGCTGCTGAAACGACCTCTCAAAGCTCTTGCTTCTAAAGATGAGAACTGCCTGCCGTCCTGGTATGTTTTCTAGTCCTAAGTGTGGACCACAAATTCTCCATGGGGTTCAAATCGGGTGAACTTGCTGGTGACCAAACCATGATCTGATGCTGTTTCGAGGAACATTCAAAAAGGCTGCAGTGTTTCTTGCAGCAACCAAAGTTGCATTATCATGCATGATAATCATTTTGTTGCAAAATTCATGACTCTTCCTCATTTACCGAGGGATGAAGTTGTGGCATCTGAATCTAGCCTGGCAAACCAGGCCCTGGTACTTAATTTTATTTTGTACAGAGAGTCTGGCTGAGGTTCTATTGACATGGTTTTCTCAGGCAGAACCTTGCCTAACCAATCAGCAAACAGAGGGAGTGTTTGTGAGCGATGACGTTGTCTTTGTGTGCTCCATATGAATTGTAGTGTGTAGGCAGGCTCATAGCCAGACTAACTGCACATGTCAGGACCAGATGTTAGTGATTGAGTAAAGGCAGATGCAATAGTTTTAAACTTCAGCAAAGTGAACACCTCCCGGAAGAAAACATTTCTCAATACAGCACAGCCAGACCCTCTGTACAAAATAAATAATCAAGTATGAGGGGCTGGTTTACCAGGCTAATCTGAGTCTACTGAGAATACTGAGCAACCCTGGATGGGCAGGATGACTAGAGCTGTGGCTAACTGGCTTCAGAGCAGTGTGTACCCCCTTCAGACTCTGCACCCCGTTCAGACTCCGACTACAGAAAGGGAGGGTGGAGGAGTCATGTTTTGGGACAGGCGTGATTGGAAAGTGACCTTTTTGGCCCATTTGGAGTTCCTGATGGGGTTAAAAATGACATCTTCCACCTATGTTGAGTTCTGCTTGGCAGGGCGTTGTCATAATTTGAAAGCAATAGAATTGTGTTACTTGAGTTCTGTGTGCCATAGTCAATTGTAGCACGGGAGTAATTTAATTTCCTTCCTTGTAAAGAAAAAACAAGAGACTTGTGCAGGTACGAAGAGTACTTTTGGAAGATTGGATATTGAGAATACGGTTATGTTAAAATTTCCTTTTTTTATTTGTGGCCTAAAACTTAAAGATTTAAATGAAAGGCGTTTGGCTAATAATTTTGAGACACAATGTTGTAGGTGTGCTAGAACACCCAGCAGTCTTCAGCCAACTAGCCTGTACATGATTATACATGTGACGTGCATGATATCCAGATGGACAACCTTGTGGGTACAAGGCCTCTACTCTAGCTCTCCACAGATGGTTTTAATAACATGTGGCCTGCTTTTAACCCTAACGAAGTTTTAATTATTGGGACATTTCAGACATGCGGCCCTCTTTAGATGACATTTGAAGAAGAGTGCATCCCCAAAATGTTACGATAATTAAAACTTTGTTTGGGAGCACAATACTGGTATTGCGTACTTTGTTGTTTTTTTTTTTTTTTTTTTTTTTAATTTGCATGCCGTTGTCCAACACCCAGACCATATTTCAACAGATGTGTTGAATCAGCTTCCCATGCAGCCCATGTTGTGGCACTGTTAAGTCACAAGTGGCCATTAACTTTCACTGAACATTGGCAATATGCAGAGGAGAGATAAGCAGCTCTTACAGCATCAGCAACTAGAAAGACCCATCATAGGCCATCATAGGCCAGAAGTCTTATATTAGGAGTAATTGGTAACTACCAATAAAAGTGATGGAAGTATGAACATTAGAACAAGTTTTTTTACTCTGTTACCATTGGCCCCACTCAGTGGCAAGCAGCCCTTTTTTTTATTTTCCAGCTGTGTGATTGCTTGCTGGGTAAAAGAGAATATGTCTGAAAAGAAGTCCGTACAGGCATTGTCAGCCCTTGATTTTGTTTCAGTTCAGTTGCGGGAGAGAAAAAGGGAAGAGGTATAGACAGAAAATAAAAGAGAAACTATTATTAGTCGTGTCATTCAGGGGCGAAAACCCTAATTGTCTGGGCTGCATTGTGGGAATCAGAGGAAAAGAGAGCTCTCTCACTCACTGCCCTGCCCCAAAGCTGAATCGACATGTTTAATGATCCGAAAAGTTGCTGACAGGGGTCTGAATAGATCGTGGTGCTGAAAATACTGTCAGATCTTGGTCAACAGCGCCCAAGACAGACATCTGCCATTGGCACATGGTTGACTGACAGACAGGTGTGTGTCATGGGCCAAAGACTGCAGTACTAAACTGTGGTGCTTTAGAGATTTGTCATGCAGTGCCTGGTAAATGGTGATCAGAAAGGCAATGAGCACTGATTAAACAGAAACAATGCGATAAATTTAAGTTAAAAACTTAAATTAAAAACTTTAGTTTAGTTTAGTTTTGGTTAGGCTCCTACTGTACCCAACAAGTTACAAAAGTATTTGGGTCCTTTGGGTCAGTTATCAATATATCTTTAAGGACTCACTGTTAAACGTTCTTACACATCCTGTTCACTTGTTATACACCCTTACATAGACATCTTTGCTGCTCCGTCTTAAAAAGTAAAACTTATCTCAATGCACTATTTGCTGTTTTGTCCAAAGGGTACTTTCTTCAGACTGTACTACCCATGCAATCCATCTGAGGGCTTGGAACGGCCAGACTGGATACCCAGTAAGGAGTATTTTAATGGCCTGGCCGACTTCATGAAGATCAACCGCACACTCAGTGAAAGAATTTTTAACTACCTCTTTGGTAAGTGATTATAACGTGGGTGTATTTGGTACGTGTGCGTGTTTTGTCTGTAGCAGTGTTTTGTGTGGACATAATCGGTACACAGGTAGGCTGAGAGGCGTGACTGTACAGTGATAGTCATAATGACATTGCATTAAAAGAAAGGAATGAGTCACAAGCCAGGCTTTTCACTCTACAGTCACATAGGTGCGGACGAAAGTGACTAACCTCACTTGTTTGTCATTGGCCGCACTTTTCAATGTGTGATCCAGCACCACACCACTGCTACCAGAAATTGTTCTAAACATCACTCATGCTACCTTCCCCCATTGCTAGTTGCTGTGGGTGCGAAGTGTGGCAAAGTAGTTTCAATTTAATGTCCCTCTCGCCTGTTTCCAGCCTGCCTAGTGGGTGATGCCGTCATCTTTTGTTGCTGCGGTCGCTGTCGCCAGCTCACATCGAAAATGAATGGCAGCTCGTCGCTTTTTTTCTGCTCTCCCCGGCCGTCTTTGTTGGCCATGTTACTGTAGTTTTTTGTGACAACCTCTTTATCGCGTCCACTGTCATACACCATGTCAGTGAGCAGTTATTTATGAATGGTTTTGTCTGTGTGTGTGTGTGTTTGTTTGTTTGTCAGGGGCGTGTAAAATACCAGCCGTCTGGAACGCTTCCTTTAAACAAGGTGCCAAGTATCCAGTGGTGGTGTTCTCACATGGACTGGGTGCCTTCAGGTAACCTCTCCGTCTAACCTCTAACCTCTAACCTCTGACCTTACAGCATCTTCAATGGCACACAGGGCTCTAGCTATCTGTTAGGATGCATGTTTAAAAAAAAAAGCTATAGAAGTAAATGCATTATAAAGTGTTGTGCTGATACACAGTAGTATTGAAAGTATTGAAAAACAAAAGATTTTATGAAGTAATAAAAAAATATATATATATTGAAAAGTTTTGAAAAAGTACTGAAGCCATCTCTAAGCTGTGGTTAATGTCTTCCGGTCTCCACAGGACGTTGTACTCGGCCATTTGTTGTGAGCTGGCGTCCCAAGGCTTCATCGTGGCCGCCGTGGAGCACAGGTGACCTTCACAATAATCTCCGAGAAAACGATGAACTGTGTATTTGGGGAAAATGGCTGGATTAGCACTCTTTGTGTGTGTGTGTGTGTGTGTGTGTGTGTGTGTGTGTCTGTGAGGGTAAGCAGTGGACAGTACAGTAAATCCAGCGCCCCTTATCGATCAGTGAAAAACACTGTACCATGAATACATGCCCCCACTCACACGTAGCAGACGCGTAGTGAAACGCCCACTCTTTCTCTGTCTGTCTGTGTGTGTGTGTGTGTGTGTGTGTGTGTCTGTGTGTCTGTGTCTCCTATAAGCTCCATGCGGTGTTTATGCTCCTGTACCTATGAAGGGGCTCACACAATGGGACAAACTAGGTCATCACATTCTCCATTCTCATTGGGTGGGGGGCTGGGTGCAGCAGAGCCTCTGTGGGACAACATAAAGGTCTGGTGGGGGATATAGTGGCCATAGGCCGGCCTATAGACTGATTCACCCTAATTGTGTATTGGGAACTCATTAGTCAGGGTTTGCGTGCGTCGTGGAAAACCGCGATGAGACAGCTCTACTCGTGGAAAATTTACAGAAACCCTACAGTTTTTTTTTTACTTTCGCACACCTCTGTTCTGTGAAACAACCTGACGAAGGTCTATGACCGAAACGTTGTGAATTAAATCTTGCTTGCGGAATGGACAGGAATGTGCGGAAGTTTTTTCCTTTAGTAATGTACAGTAAAAAGTAAAATGTCCCAGTAAATACTGTAATATCGCACTGGAATGTTACTCCTTACTAAAAAAAAAACACCTGGATGAGACATCTCCACTCTATAACATTTGCCTGTTTTACTTAAAAAAGGCAAACTTCAGGGTCATATTAACATTCGTTTAGATAGTTTATGGATGTGTTTTGACTAGACTATGCTTGGTTGTTATGCAAATTCTGTGAAGACACCCTCCATTGACTTCACATGAGCATAAAGGTGTGATGGAATTACTATGGAACAAACTATTTGTATACTATGATCCAGGAAAATACTGTGTTTTGTTTTATCAGATTCATTTAAATTCAGAGGTTTCCCTCATGTCATATGAGGGTATGACGACATCTCACACATGCATCAGTTTAGTAATGTGTGTGTGTGTGTGTATGTATGTGTATGTATGTGTGTGTATGTGTGTGTGTGTGTGTGTGTGTGTGTGTGTGTGTGTGTGTGTGTCAAATTCTGTGTTCACAAAAGGGACGAGTCTTCGTCCGCGACCTTCTACTTCACGGAGAAGAGCGAAGGGGAGCAGCAGAAGGAGCAGGCCACGTGCGCGTGCAAACCCCCCAGCCTGACCCCCCCCCACCTCCAGCAGCAGTGGATGTACTACAGAGCTCTCAAACCTGGGGAGATCGAGTTCCCCCTGAGGAACAAACAGGTGCCGTTTACCACTCACCAAAAAAACACAACATGCAGACTAACAATACCAGTTACCACAGTAGTAACCAGAACAGTCACTCAAAGGAAACATACATGCAAACTAGCACACAAATGATGAGAAAGGAATTTGCATAGTAGATAACATCTTTTGTATGACGAAATGGGATTTAATGCCGTACAATGTGCATGTCATGTTCTAAAAACAACCACCATGAAATGTATCAACTAAGCTGATCAGACTGATTGCATACCTCTTGGCACTTTAATACGAGAACTAATTTAGGGCCATATAGTCTAAGGGCATCTGAACAGTTTGGCAGTCTTTAGTTTCTTATTTTATAACCTAGTATTTGGCAAGGCAGTGTTTTGGACTGTTTGTGAAACAGTAATGGATAATTTAAAAATAAATAAGACTGGTGTAAAAATGTAGCCATCATAAGCTGTTAATAAACACTAGCTAATCTGAGGCTCGTATCTTCCATTGAATGCTGACAGGTCAAGCAGCGGGGGGATGAGTGTGTACGAGCGTTGGACATCCTGATTGAGATCAACGCCGGAAAAGACGTGGAAAATGTCCTGCGCACACAATTCGATTTTACAACACTGGAAGTGGGTGTGAACATGACATTTGAAATACGAATGAATGAAATAATGAGAGTTTTGCGGTGCCACGTCCTTATGTAAATTTGTCTTCTACTTGTTTTCTACTCCAGAACTCTATGGACCTGTGTAAAATTGCCATCATAGGCCATTCGTTTGGAGGAGCCACGGTCATTGAAGGTCTATGTAAGGACGGGAGATTCAAGTAGGCACAACATTCATGCATTGCCCCTGTGTGTTGTAAAATAAAACAAGACTAATTCACCTTAGCCTCTAATTTACCCGACCTTCTAATTCACCCGATCCTCCAGATCTGGTAGTAGCACAACTCAACTGTTTAACTTTAAACGAGGTTGGAAAATGAGCCTACTTCTATGAAAGCTGTGCCTTAGTTACCATGGTCAGTCAGTGTTTCTCAAAGTATTTCAGACCGAGAACCATCACCAACTATCATCAACCATCACCAACACCATCTGAGGCTAACAGGCCTATGTTAAATGACTAAGAAGCACTAACTAAGAAATGGAATGAATATTATATACGTCATTTAAACACACTGTGCATAGCATAGATAGCTTTCGTGGGCCACCTGGGATTTCTTGCAGGCCACCCGTGGTTTGCAAGACACACTTGGAGAAACACTGATCCAAGTGTCCACACCACAAAACTGATAAAGGCCTTGTCCTCTTGTCCTTTAGGTGTGGCGTTGCACTGGACACCTGGATGTTCCCTGTAGATGAGGAGATCTTCCCTCGGGTCAAGCAGCCCATCTTCTTCATAAACTCAGAGAAGTTCCAGTGGGGAGGCAACATCGCACGCATTAGGAAGCTGGACTCTGCTTATATCTCACGCAAAATGATTACCATCAGGTTTGGAACCTATTTGATTTGTTTTCCATTACATTTGTTTTACACTACATTACACTTAATAGACTCTTTTATCCAAAGCGACTTACAAAAAGGTTGTTGTTTTGTTGTTCGTCTTTTCTCTGGTATGTCAATAATGAAGTTGCTGTCCAAAGGGGTGTTCCATTGCATTACCCAGTGAATGAATGTGTTGTGTAAATATTATTGACTACAGAAAAAACTGACAAAATACACTCGTGTAAATATGCATACAAAATAATGCAGTTTGTTAAAAAAATGAAACCTACAGTATTATTATTTATAATGTAATTGGCCTTGTCTAAAATTTTAGAATTCTGTCAGTGAACTAACATGTACAGAAGTGCTCGGTGAGAGGAGAGACTTTGCCAGTTTAAGATTATAAATGTTTTTTTTTTTTTTTTTTTTTTGGACCCTCCATGTTGCATGACTACATGGCTCTTGTGATCCTAACAGGGGTACAGTGCACCAGAGTTTCCCTGACTTCACCTTCCTCACAGGACACTGGCTGGGCAAGCTGCTGAAGCTGAAAGGGGACATTGACCCTTACATTGCCATGGACCTGTGCAACAGAGCCTCTTTGGCATTCTTGCAGAGACACTTGTGTGAGTTGTTGGGTGTTTTTTGACATTGTTGCAAAGCAAACAACCCATAGTTGCATACAGCAGTGCGGTACATTGCAACTTTGTTGGTTTATTGACTAACACAGATAAGTTATCTTAAAAGTCATAAACCTCCCAATAGGAACAGCCTCACGGTTGGAGTCTAGTAGGGTGTTTACCCCTTTGCTTTGAGGTGACACACCCAGATACTGTAGGTAACTCTGTGGTAAAAGAAATGTTGATATATTGAGGTTTGCATCCCCTAGGTGCAGGTTAACCATCATATCTGCCACAATAAAGTGTGTATGTTTATCAACACTGTTGTGTAACGGTCATCAGGGGCCGTATTACAGAAACTTCCTATCTTAAGACAAAAGTTAAGATAGGACGAGTGGAGATAAGATTTTTTCCCGTTTGGTATTACAGAAGCAAAATCTTAACTTAATTTAAGAATCTCATCTTATCTTTGGAAATCCTATCTCATCTTGAGTTAGGAATCCTAAATAAGCGATCTACACACATACAATCGATTTTTATGTCTGTTACCTAGCAACTAATGCAACGCTGCGTCTCGTGACGTATCATCACAACAGCTGTCATAACCGATGGTCATAACAGACCCGAAGTAAGTTGTGTTAGAAGTGCTAGCATTACTCCAGTGAACTCCGGTGAGTTTGCTAAGCTAACTAAGCCAGCTAAGTATCCGGCATACAAATGTACACTCTACCCTCACACACACGTTCCCTGACCTCTCTCACAAGACACCTGTAACCATTTCTCTCTGCCCAACATTCTTCCTCTCTGAGAAAGTTGCTTGTTGTTAAAATTAGCGGCTAGCTAGCTAGTGGTTAGCGATAGCTCACTCTGCCTTGTCCTTTAATATAAATAAATTCCTCTCATTCTGGCGACGTTGAGCAAACAAAATACTTGCCATAATTGTGTAACTGACAAAGGAGTGGAAGTTAAGACAGCAAAGAGGCTGTCCTAAAGTTAGGACCGTTTATTTAAGATTTTTCAAAGTTAGGATGCTTCTGTAATACACTTTTCTTAACTTGAGATAGGATGCGCAAACCAAGTTAGGATACGCTGTTCTGTAATACGCTTTTCCTAAATACCATCCTAAAGTGCCGTTGCTACGGTAACTAGACAGATAGGATAAGATTCTCAAGTTAGGAAGTTTCTGTAATACGCCCCCAGGTTTACATCAGTGTTTATACACGGCTTAGAAAGTCCAAATCATAACATTTAAAAAAAAAAAAACTAAAACCTAGCAGTGTAGTGCAAGATACTTTTTGCCTTTATTGTGATAGGACAGTGAAGATGGTGACAGGAAATGAGACAGACAGATGGGGTAGGGTTGGGAAATGACCCAGGCCGGATTCAAACCTGGGTCCCCATGGTACGGGTGCTCTACGCGCTGCGCCACCCCGTGCAAGATAAAATTTAAGTAATCTAATGTTTCTGTTTTTTCTTTTTAAACGCAGCTCTTGACCGAGAATTTAACCAGTGGGATCCACTGATTGACGGGAAGGACGAGAACTTAATTCCAGGCACCAACATTAGGGAACTGCACTCGTCTATATGAACTGTGTCCTCCGAGAGGGGGGAGAACCTTTTGCACCAAGCCAAGTTTTTTAATCCCAATGGAACTGGAAATGGAAATGGGATTGGCAATAAAAGGGCAAGCAAGCAGCATCCACTTACTTCTCCCTCAGTGGAACAGGAGAAAGGTCCAGCAAGAAGACGAGTGATTCTCCCAAGGACATCATGTGGTGGTGCCACCTACATGGATTAGTTTTAAACTACATGTGTATCATTCAGTACCACTTTTTTTGTTTCTACTGATTTTTTATTATATTCTACGGAGCCCCTAAAAAGTGACATAGGAAAATAAAAAAAATACAAGTTTTTTTGGTGAGCATTAGAACATTTCTTGTGCATACCGAAAACATTTTTTTTTTTTCCCCATGTCTGTGTATGGGGCTCCGTACTATCCAGCTCATTCAGGGAAGAAAGGTATGTGTTTGATGTGTACATGGCTGTTTGTACTGAAGGCTGGTAAGCCACTACTGGAGAGGATTTCTAACTTCCATGACCTGGATGGCAGCTGTGCAGGTTTACCATCATATCTGTCATTTATATACACTTTGCATACACTTCTATCATCTAGGCCCAGAAAATACAATCAGACTATGCTGGTGATTAGTATTTCCTCTCTGAACAACTACTGATTCATTCATTTATTCATAGCACAAGGAATGAAATGTTATGTGGTTTGAAGTGGGTTAAGGTTTTCAAAAAAGCAGTTGATGACCGCCTCCCTACCAGATGATCAATGGTTATACTGTAGGGCATTATATGGGGAGGAAAAGAAAAAGGGGGGTTCATGATTCAGTCTTCATAAGACAATTTTAAAGGTATGCTGATTTTTTTGAAAGTTGGCAAATTTGTGATCTATTACCATTACTGCAATTGTGCCTTACTCTGATTTTTGCTTCACAAATACACACAGACACAAAATAACTTGCATGTGTTTTTTCCATAGTAACCTTGAAAGCAACCTTGTATGCCTAATCCTTATTTCAACCCTGATATTTTCCGTAATCAAACTTGATAGTATTATTACAGTGGGAACATTTCTTTGGCACTTTTGGCCAAACTAACTGAACACCACACGACACACAAGATGCCATATCATTCCTTAATCAACAATCACTACAGAAATTCATTTACTTGTACTCCTAACAAAGATGCATTATGTGTTTTCATTGTATTTTGCAATTGTTCATTAAAAGGTTCATTGATGACATGTGGACATCTTTATTTTGTGCACTGAAATGTATTTGAATTTATACAAATAGAAAAGCAAAATGAAAAATCCAGTAGATTCATGTACTGTGTACTATAAACAGACATCCAAGTACACTTTCAGGATATCACAATCCAAGTCAACAAAAATCCAGCTCAATCATCAACATGCTTATTTATTTTGTGTCAAAAGTAATTATTATTAACATCTTTCTTGCAGAAGAACAAATGAGCTCTGGTTTGAAATCAGCATCAAAGATGTAAACAAAACTATGTACAGCAGTAGTTACAGAATACTGAAGTAAACAAACACGTTATCTGCAAAACTTCAGCAGTGCTACCCTTTGTAAGAAAGACGATCCCAAAAAACAAAAATGATAAATACTTCACGCACAGTACTTGTGCAGAGACATTTAAAGAAACAAAACGATTACTCATTTGACATTTAGAAAAACATAGATGGAAAAACAAACAAAACTGCTTCTGAACGTGCAGGTTTCTTTCATACCAAAAGAGACAAATAAAGACCGCGTAACTTCAATACAATAACTTCACGTAACTTTAACAATACAGTCGCCCCCCCCGTAATTTGTCTTCACTTTAACTGGCGTCTGGCAGTGGGGCTTTGGTCTCACATATGAAGATGACGCTGTCGTCGCTCTCATCACAGTCATCAGGCAGCTTCTCCGTCCGTAGGCTGAGGTGGGTTACTTGACACAGCAGATCCTCTGGTGACACACAAATCACAAGTTCGCTATAATGCATTGTTTTTGTTGTTGGTCATTGAAGTCTTTCCTCTGGTTTGTCAATAATGAAGTTGCTGTCCAAAGGGGTGTGTTAAACAGTGGCATTACCCAGTGAATGAATGCGTTGTGTAAATATCAATGACTCTACAGGAAAAGCTGACAAAATACACTCATGTAAATACACATACAGTTGAAAGACTTCAACTGAGACTCAACGAAACCACCTGCATCTTTATGCCAGTTCCGTAACACACCATTTATGCATTTTGAACTCTGTTCTGAAGACAACAACCATAGCATTGGACATCTTTGCCCCGTAAACTACAGTGAATGCACAAGTACTGAGACCAACTCTTAGATGTCAAACTACTACAACCAACTTTTTCATTTCATAAAAACATAAACTATTGTTTTTTTTTGCATATCATTTTTTGCATCCAAATGAGAAGGAACCTAGTTTCCTTTTTTGCACCGTTATAATGAAGGGTCAGAGGAAGGCTGTACATACATAAATGTTTTTTTTTATTTTTTTTATCATTTTTCCATTTCTTTTAATCTTTTATAAGGGCTTCACTTTGGCCCGTTATTTGCAGTGCTGCCATGTTTTTAGCTGTAGTGGTCCATGATGCAGTGATGATGCTTAGGTAGCGCTGGTGACACAACCCAACAGGCCACAGCTCCTACTCTACCTCTGCACCCATGTGACTTTCATTTCATAAAAACATAAACTATTATGTATTTTTTTTGCATAAGATCCAACTGAGAAGGAACCTAGTTCTTTCCTTTTTAATATTTTTTTTTTATCATGAAGGCTCAGAGGCAGACTGTACATATATAATTTTTTTAATGTAACTTTTTCCATTTCTTTAATTTTTTTATGAGAGCTTCACTTGGACCACCACAGCTAAAAACAAAGCAGCACTGTAAATAACCGGTCCATGGTGCTGTGATAACGCTTAAATAGTGCTGGTGACACAAACCCAACAGCCCACAGATCCTACTCTCCCTCTGCCAGCCCTGTCTTTTTTACGAGCACCAAGCGCTCCCCACTTCTGCCATTACAGTGACAGCGTTTCACTGTGTCCATTTCCAGTAATGCTTAAAAGGGAAGTGGCAGGTGTGTCTTACCCATTGACTGGCCGATATCCTGCATCATGTTTTTGTCCTCACTGGCATCTTTCTCACTGGCATCTTTCACCTGTAAGGACATCAGTGTTAATGTTTTTTAGATATCTGGAATTTTTTTATTATCATCTTTAGAGGATTAACATGATTTACCCATGTCCTCTTAGGAAACTGCCTTTATTAAAAGGTTGAAGAATGTATCAAGAAGTGATATTTAACACCCACACCCAAACCCAAACACACACACAAACACACACACACACACACACACACAGCTGTCCCCCATTATTTATCAGGTAACCTCACTGCACTATCAGTGAATACGTTACCGTGTCATCTGAGGCTGTGTCGGAATCCTCTGTGTCAGACGTCAGGTCAATCAGATCCACCTCTCTTGGACCATCTGGTCAGTGGAATAAGAGACCATTAATAGCGTATTACACTATGAACGAATACACTCAAAAAACACTGATCTTCTACCCTTCAAGCCAGCCCACATCAAATTGTGTCAAGTAAAGTCAAGTTTATTTGTATAGTGTGTTTCATACACAAAGGCAGTTCAATTCAATGTGCTTAACAAAAGTAAAAGCAAAGAACAATTTAAAAGCATAAAAGATAAAATATGCGTAAAAATATGTATTGTGTGATCTGGCCAAGCAAAAAAGGCCAGTCTCAATTGAAGGGGCGGCATCAACGATCATCTTTTCAAACGGCTTTTGCACGCAATAGGATAGCGCTATGACCAATCAGAGAAACTGATCTGTTTAGCATAGCACCACACGAGTGGTGCTAAATGCCAAAACAAAAAATCCAGCTGAGATTGCCAAGCTGTTTTTTCAAGATGACTTACCTGTTGATTTCACTGCTGGGTCTACACAGCCGATCTCATCCTCCTGGTCACCATCACTTTCAGCTTTTACCTGCATTGGGGGGGGGGGGGGGGGGGGGGCAACACCTTGCTCTGAACACTGACAGATATAGCACTAGACAGTAGTTGACATGGATACCACAGCACAGACAGAACAGAACATACTGTACCTTCTGCTTCGGAGAAAAGTCCAGAAGTTCCAGTAATACCACAGCTCTCTTGGATACGAGATCCGGGTCTGTAATCACACACACACACACACACACACACACACTGTCAGACATCAGACAGGAAACACCCAGCAAAACTGCCACTTTGTACATTGGTGGTCACCGATATTTTGTGGTACTGTGCTGTTGTAGTTGTAATTACTGACCAGTGATCCCGTCCTCTTTGGCTGAAGAACTCTCTGTCGACATTTGCTGCGGTGGAATCTCCAAGGAGTAAAAATAAATAAATAAATTTTAAAAATCAATGGTGAAAATTTGACAAAATGGATACAATTACAGTAGTAAGCCTCCAATGGTGTGCAGTGCAATAGCAAACCTTAAGTAAATACAACAGTCATCAAAACTAATTTTCATGACCAGTGTTTGGTATCTGAAATTGAAGTGCACACTACAATTTTAAATCAATCATTCTATATCCAACACTGTTGGCCTATCTAGAGGACTCACAGGCTAATAAAGAGGTCTTTGCTTAGCTGCTTTAAAACCAAAGTTAAAGACCCAGAAAGTTGTTTTGGATGTCTACTGTATCCTGCTATTCAGCGGTTCACGATTGAGCCGTCATGTGGTAAGTTAAAGATAGTGCATGGGATATTACTTGTGGGTGTTTTCAGTACATCCTTTAGTGACAGACATAATCTATTCCTGAGTTTTTTTTACCCACCTCTTCTTGTTGGGATGAAGGCACTGATTCTGCTTGCATCTTGAAAGTGTCAGGGTCCGCTGCAGTGGAGCTGGGATCCTCGGTCACTGAATTCAAACACGTTACGTTATACCACCAGATAGATAACCTGCTAAATATGAAGTGTTTGACTGTAGAGTAACGCTGGGTCTCGAAAACATTTATATAGCATATAACCAACCAACAGTGTCAGGCTCCTCCTGTTCTGGGGCCTCTTCCACTAAAACAGGAACCACTTCACCTGGAGTTTCCAAACAGCTTTGGGGCTCCTTAACCTGCAGCAAATGTCATTTTACATTTGCAAAACAACAAGCGTATTTTGGTCGTCATCCAAAACATGAGGGTTTTTTTTTTTTTTTTTTAAATTCACCTGTTCTTCAGTGACAGGAAGATCCACTGCATCCTTGATGTCACAGGTGTCTTTGTCCAGTTCTGTGAAGAATAAAACAAAAGAAATGCATTTTTTCCTTTTATACTGCCCAACATTTTTCTGTGATCTACTAGCACCTGACCTGTGCAGGCTGTGCATGGAAACTTAACCCCTTTGAACCAAACACTTCACATTTTGGCACCAGACACAGTAACCGGAGCACCTGCTTAATTCCTACGAACTTTCATTTTACATCATCAGCAAAATATTGTCAAGGATGACAATTTTCCACCTAAAGTGGCGAAATAGGTGATCAGATGTCTGTAACAAAAACCAGCAACTTGTGACTTGCTTCGCCATATTAGGTGACGTGATTAATGCACCTAAACATGGCTGAGAAGGAGGTCTTAGTTCACATTAACTGTGCAGTGATTAAAGATCATTAACTGAGAGATTGTGACTTTAAAACATTCCTAGCGTATAACCAACCAGCTGTGTCAGGCTTCTCCTTTTCTGCGGCCTCTTCCACTGTGACAGGAACCACTTCACCTGGCGTTTCCAAACAGCTTTGGGGCTCCTCAACCTGCAGCAAGTGAATTTCCAATTTCATCTTAAATCACTGTTAATAGTTTTACCCTCCTTCGTTTAAGTGCAGACATTTTCAACCCATTCCTTGGCTGCTTAACTTACCTCTTCCTGTTGGGATGAAGGTAACGAATCTGCCTCACAAGCTTCTGGGTCAATGGTGGTGGAGCTGGGATCCTCTGTCACAGAATTCAAACATGTTACCTTCTGATGCCAGATAACCTAAACACCTGCTTAATTCCTGTGAACTTTAATTTTACATCATATGGTTTGGACAAAAACACCAACAAAATATTTCCGTGAATCCAAATTCAGGTAATTTTCTACCCAAAAAAGGCAAAATAGGTGACCATGTGTCTGTGTAGCAAAAATAGAACCAGCAATTTGTGACTTCTTTCGTCAAATCAGGCTTCATGTACCAAATTATCCTTGGAATTGACTTATGATTGACAAGGCAGTCTTAATTCACAATAAACATGTAGTGATTAAAAGTCAGAGTGAAGCAGACTTGTAGTATTCAACTAGCTAATAACTAATGCTGTGACTCTATAGCATTCATAGCGTATAACCAACCAGTGGTCTTAGGCTCCTCCTCCTCTTCTGTTGCAGTGGAGCTGGGATCCTCTGTCACAGAATTTCAAACACATTACTTTATACCACCAGATAACCTACTAAATATGAAATGTTTGACTGTACAGTAATGCTGTCTTTTTAAAACATTTATATAGCGTATAACCAACCAGCAGTGTCAGGCTCCTCCTTTTCTGCGGCCTCTTCCACTGCGACAGGAACCACTTCACCTGGCGTTTCCAAACAGCTTTGGGGCTCCTCAACCTGCAGCAAGTGACATTTTACATTTGCAAAACAGCAAATGTAGTGAAAGAAGACACAAAGAGGTTGGAGGAGGAAGTGAAAGCGAAAGAAGAGGTTGGTTGGTCTGAGAGAATGGGGATGCAGAGGACAGCATTAGACGAAGAGAACAGCAGCAAAGGAAAGGTCTAAGATCTACGACATGAGGGTGTTTTATTCACCTGTTCATCAGTGGGAGGAGGATCCTCTGGGGCCTCTTCAACCACAACAAGAACCGCTTCACCTGGCGTTTCCAAAGAGCTCTCGGACTCCTCAGTCTGCAGCAAGCGACAATTTTCGTTTGCAAAACATAAAGCACAATACTATTACTACTACTACTACTACTACTAATAACAACAACATAATTTACCTGTTCTTCAGTGACAGGAAGATCCACTGCATCCTTAATGTCACCGGGATCTTTGTCCAGTTCTGTAATGAATAAAAATATTAATTTAATTCCCAATGGCTATACGTACATTTAACATAATTTTTGCATTTAGTTTTTTTATTTAAATCATGTAAAATATTGTGCCTTTATTGAAACAATTTTTGTAATAAAGTAAAATATTACAAGTACAAGTGACTTTAACTAAAACATTTTTAATTCACATACCTGCTGATAAGTTTTTTTTGTTTCTCTTCACACGATTGCGAGTACCATCATATACAGTCACCTCCCCAGTACTTAAGAATACAATAACCGGAGTTACCCAACAAAAAGTAAATTAAGAGGACATGTCTATAGACTAACCAACAGGCCGGTGGTCATCAGCTGAAGCACTTTCAGCACACTCTGACACTTCTGGCTGAACCTATGAAGAGATGTCGATGTCATTTAGTGATATTAATTAAATGTACTCAAAGCTCCGTGGCATATTTTGTATAGTTGTGGCTGTGTTGCCAAAAAGCTGTGGAAATGAACAGTGTGAATGCATGAATGCATAAAAAGCTAAGCATCAGAAGATGTAGGATATTGTGTATAGTAGTCATGGAGCAGTCTTTTTTTTTATTTATTTTTATACAGAGTAGCCCATTTTATATCTTCGAAGACTCTACCATCAGTCGTGCTTACCTCATCATCTGAAACAACTGGAGGATCTACAGGTGCATCAAATACCACTTCAGCATCCTCACTATTCACTGTAAATACATTTCAATGAGTGTAGCCATCAACATCAGTTAACATTCACTGAGAAATTACTGAAGCCATTCTCACAAAAACATACCTTGAGTAATATCATCTGACAGGGCAGCATCCGTGTCTACAGTCGGACTCTATAAAATAATTACTTTGGGTTTAGACTTTGAACATTTTTAAAACTCCTAAAAGGAACACTCCATGTTTTTTTTTTTTTGGCACATTCCATTTTTTAATCCATTCAGCCGACCTCTGGAACTGGCAGTAGCACTTTAGCTATTAGCTTGGCATTAATCATTGAATTGAATTAGATCAGATCCGGAGATTGGCTAGATGAATTTAAAACCAATAAAATCAATAAAAGACAATTGAGAAATACCTGGGTCTGTTCCTCTTCAATGACTTCAAAGATGTTTTGGGGATCAACTGCCATCTGAGAGTCCTGCTCCAGTAACACCACCTGCATGTAAAAACATTTCAACGACTGCATAGAGGACAACAACATATATCCAGGAAGGTAAACAAAGCTCTGTCAACCACCATGAGGGTTTTAAAACACAAAACTGTAAGTGCCTACCAACAGAGTCTCTTTGGAAATGCTCAACACGTTTGCACGGCACCAGGTCTGGGTGGCTTGGGACCAGATGATGCACTCCGCTCCAACCTCAACATGCCCGCCAGCTCTTCTCAGCTTGCCAAAATCTTTGGATTTTTCAGATTATCAAATGAAAAACACAAACATTTTTAAACTCATCACAACACTTGCAATTATGAATTTAACAGAGTGGTAGTTGTCAGTCATTACTCACCAGACTCTATAACTTCAGTAGTTTCCTCATCGAGAGCATTACCACTGGTTTCAGTATTGGTAGCAGTTGTCTCTTCAGCCTGTGCAAGTATGTCTTCACATGCCCGACTGGCCTCTTCTCCATTTTCTCCTTCCACATCTTGCGAAGCTGACTCCTCACAACTTTCTTCAATGCAGAGTATTCGACTGCTTTCATTCAAGTCCTGCTCTAAGATGAGTGCAGTGCTCCTGGAAAGTCCGCCTGAATCATCTTCAACAGAGGCTTGCACTGAGCACATCGCAACAGCACCACTGATGAGTTTTTGGACAACATCTTCCACAAGGTGGACAGCAACAGGCTGTGTGACCGACATGACTGATTCTTCTTGGTTGCAGGAAGATGCAGGATCCTTCTCAGGGTCCTCCTTTTCTGTTTGTGCACCAAGATTTTCAATGGCAGGCAGTACAGAGATGGTAGAATTCTCCTCCAGTGTCTCTGAGAACGTCTGTGCATTTCTCTGAGCTTCTAGTTCAGGGTCATCAAACGCCTCCTGTGACACCTGCTCCACTCCACAAGCAAGTTCTTCATCAACAGGTGCTCTGACAGATTCCAACTCAGAGGTAAGAATGGAAGACTGAATTGGAGCCGCTGGTTCAGATGTAGCTGGTTCTTCTGTTTCAACAGACCCACCACTGACAGTTGAACACCAGTACTCTTTCATGAGGTCATTGAGGATTTGGTCTTCATATTCAACCCTGACCATGTACGACATCCTTCCATTCTCCAACTCTGTGGGTTGCACAACTGTCACTTTCAGGGGTTTATCATCTAAAAGCTCAAAAAACTGGTCAGCTGCATCAGATTTCCAGGAACCTTGAGAGAGGTCAAAGCCATCCAGCTGACACAAAAAGGCTTGAGGGGGAATATCTTGTAGATGCATAGGCACAGCTCTAGCATCGGTTATGCTGACACGTGACTCATTGCCGTAGTCTATAAAGAGAACAGAGAGCGAGTCACTGTCTTTTGACAGAATTTCAGCTCGATACCACTGTTCGTCATCAGCAAAGAGAGCCAAGCAAGCATTCCCAGCATGGAGTGATCCTGTGCCTAAAGACTTGAGTTCAGGATCATTACCAGCATGTTGAGCAAGATCAGAAAGCTCCTGTAGTTTGTCTTCTTCGGAGTACTGACACCAGAAGTTCATGGGTCCATTTATGGATGAGGCAAAAACATCAAAAGTTTGTCCTTTGCATAAAGAATCTTTCTTGTACCAAACTACTTCTTCCATGGCTAGAGTGCCACCCTTGAAGAATGCATCATCTTGACCTGAACTTGCTTTTATGTCAGTTTGCAAGTCTGATTTTACAGCTGAGCCTGTTGTGTGTAAGCAATCTTCAAGTCTCTTGCCATTTGCCACTAATGTTACTTCCCAACCAGTTTCTTTTTCTTGAATAAACGTACACTTCACAGCTCCATCAACCCCATCTATTTCGTTTTTGAGGACATCTGAAAACTTTTCACTGGCTGTGGTCATGGATCCACGCAGATAGCAATGGATGCTTAGTCTGGGATGATCCAGGAAGGGCTGCGCAAGTCTGCAGACTTTGGAAGAGGTCACACTTGCCCCATTGCCAAAGTCAATAAACTCAACCTGAAACATGTCACTATCAACTTGTGCTTTTATAACAGCACGGTACCATGACTGGTCATCCGCAAACTCCGCATTAACCAGAGCTCCTTCCTGGATATCCTTCGCACAAATGGGTGTAGCATCTCTGTCACTGTTGAGCTTTTCCACAAGTGAGTAAATTGCATCTTCATCTGAGACCAGCTGGACAAAGAAACTCGAAGGACTGTTCCAGTGTGAGACATAGGCGTCCACCTCCATTGTGGGACTGACTGTCTTTGGTGGAAGATCAGACAGTTTTGGGAGAACCTGTGGAGCTCGGCCTGCAGGAATGACATGTTTTGCAGGTTTACTTGACCCTACTTTGAACTCTGGGTGAGACGCAGATGTATCAGTGCAAGAAGGTGTTTCTTGCTCCAACCAAGTGTTTTTTCCATTTTCTTTGTTGTGTGAGCCAAACATCTGATGTCCATGGTTCTGGTGACTCCCATCTCCTCTACTAAATGGCAATTGTGAGTTACTGACTGGTGCTTTTGATTCAAACTTGGATGAATCTCTCCCTGCATCTCCTCTTACTGGGACGGGTGTGAAGCCGTGTTGCTTTTGCCTCGCATCATAGAACTGTGCCTTTGCTTTAGCTCTTACATCACCATCCCCATGGTGGCTACTCTGGGTGGGTCTCTTCCTCCAATCATCCAATGGTGTTTTCTGAAACCCTGCAACATCCCTTTCCATAGCGCTGTGGGAAATTCTAGTCTCTTGCCCCAAGGTAGCATCGTTTTTTTTCCTCAGTTCAGCAGCAAACTTTTGTTTCAGCAAGCCATTAACTTGAGTGTTTCCATCATACAGTTCTACCAACAGCTTTCCATTTGGTTCCTTTGCCACAATGACTGCTTTCAGGAGGTGGTCAACCACATAGTTATTAAACCAGGTGTCAACCTCACTTGGGACATCTGCAGGGATGTCAGAAAGTCCACATTCAATAGCTTGAACAGGTACAGACATGATCTCACCAGCTTCGATGGGGATTGGAAGCAAGTTTGACATGCCCACTTCTACAGTGTTCCCATAGTCCACAAAGTGTACCACGATAGATGGACTGGTAGATTTTATTTGACCTCTGTACCACTCACCATCTGTGTATTTTGCGAAGCAGACGGTCCCAAAGGTCTTTGGACACTGGACAGACTGTAGCTGCCGACAAAGTAAACCGACTTTGTCAGTTAACTCCTGCATCATCTCAGAGTTTCTATCGAGCTGGCAGTAGAACTGATTCACACTTTTGGCTGAGGTCACGAGCAGCTCTTCTTCAGACCCCATTTTGATTTTGTGTGTGGAGTAGTAGTACGTGTCTAAACGAAATGGTGGGACAGCAGACTTCTTTGGTTGAGCACTTAGAGCCAGACCTGATTCAACAAGCAGGCCACACACACTCTGGAATGGGGTTTCCAAGTCCACCACGTTGAAAACCACTTTCTGCATGTCATACATCACAGCATAAATGGTGCACTTCAGTACAATGTTCATGGATTCTGCACCATCTACAAACTCGTGGAACAGACGCGTAGCATTGGAATCCCATTCATTGGAGACTTGAGTTGGTGACTGAACAAGGTTGTACAAGCTGCATCGAAATGCTTGACCATTCAGTCTCAAAAAGGATGGCCTGATAGGACGAAGTTCTTGCAGAGCAACTCTCCTGGTTTGTCCATAGTCAACAAAAAGTACATCCACACAAGGGGTGTGGTGTCTGTAAACAACCAAAGCTCTGTACCACATTCCATTGTCAGGATGCCGAGCCACACAAGTACCTTCATCAAATGCCTGGTATTCACTGTCTGCGTAGTGTCTTTGAATGTCCTGCATAAGCAACTTCAGGTATCCTATATTGCTCGCAATCTGACACCAAAAGTCACTTGGACTGTCAATATGAGACACAACAACTTCCACTGAGCTTCCAATTGTAAACAAGTACTCCTTAAAAACAGACCTGGCTGCCTTGGGTACCAATGGCCCATTTCCTGACAATGCCTCACTTTTGCATGAATCGATGACTTTTACCTGTCTATCTTGACTAAGGTTCTCGGGTCTGGCAGAGTTCTTGATCCCAGACCTGGTGACTGCCTCTTCTCTCATACCGAATCCAGCACTGCACATGAGGTTCGACACGTCTTTCTCATTTTTTAGTGTTGGATCAGACAGCTTTACAACATATTTGTCCTCAATCATGGAAATAACATGGAGGTCAAGAAGTTTGTCCATGACTGCATCGGAGAAAAAAGTCACTGAATTTACACTCCAGCCATCACACACAGGTTTGACCCCAGCCAGAGCACATTTCAGTGCAAGAGGTGGCAACACTTGGTACCTGGAAGGCAGATGACGTACGTTTTGAATTTCCACAACTTCTGTGTTTCCATAGTCAACAAAATAAACCAACAACTGCCTGCCATTTACTTTGTGAACATTGGCTCTGTAGTAAGTGCCATCTTCTGACAAAGCAGCACAAAAGAGGCCAACGGGTGGATTTTCTATGAATCCCTCTGCGGACTCTGAATGATAGTGCAACTCCATGTCCCTCATCATCTGGTCAAATTCATCCGCATGCTTATCAATGTGAACCCAAAACTCTGATGGACTTTTGATATACTGCACCATGGCCTTGTGTGTTGCGTTTACTAAGAGACTCCCCTCAGGTATATCTGACTTGCTTTTAATTTCCTCACCACGGGATGATGGACACAGCCTCTGTGATGCACTCTTGCTAATGCTGTAGTCCACACCGATTTTCTCTGAGAGACACTCGGCACGTGTGCCAAAGTCTTTGTTGAGGTTCTTGCTTCCAACTCCAATGAGAGTGACATAATGAACACCCTCTGACAAACTTTGGTACTCAAACTTGGCAATCAATGTCTTGTTTAACAACAGGGACTTCAGATATTCAATCTGCGAAGCAGTCCATCCAACACCTTTGTCGACAACTCCATGAAGCGAGCACATATAGGTTACAACAGGCATTCTGAAAAATTCTGCTGCCAGATCTCTTACACTGTCAAGTGGAAGGACATGTTTCTTGCCATAATCCACGTGTAACACCTCGGCCATATTGCTAGACATCATGACCTGCTGCAAGACTCCTCGATACCACTTGCCATCTGGTCCTCTAGCTGCACATGGAGATCCCAATGTTTTTGGTGGTGGGCCAATGGCAATTCTACCCTCATAATGCTTGGTAATCTGCTCTGTTAACTTTTTTAGTTCCTGAGCGAAAACCTTCAGCTGACAAAAAATACGTGAGGGGTTTGTGACCTCAGTCACAATGACCGTTTCCACCATATCAGGTTGCAGCTCTGGGTACAAGTATTTCAGCGATGTCTCCACTTGTCTGGGTTCCGTTGATCTGTCACTTGTAGACTGACTGACAGGAGGCCTTGGGAGTGAGGCACTGCCTGGAGGCTGCAAGGAATCAATGACAAACTCTCTGAACCTCTCAGGTGGAAGTTTCTTGGCGAAACCCATTTCCAACATTTGCCGTGAAACACTTGGGATGTCCAGGACATGTGCACGCTGAGACACAAAGACTTCCTGAACGTATGCATTCACCGTCTTGCCACAAAGAGATCTCAGGAACTCCAAGGCCATCGGAGACCATTTGTTATCGGGAGACAATGGTAAGACATTGGCAAGGACACACAACTCCACCTCTGCAGGAAGAAGGAAATGCTCTTCATCACCCCAGGCTAACAGGCTGGCTTTAACATTCAGAGTCTTCCCCTCATCAAACAGAAACACGGAGTAATTAGATAACTTGTGTGAAACTATACGTGCTCTGTACCATGTATCGCATATCAGGACCAAGCACTGATCGCCTGGGTTCCCTTCTCCCTCTTGAAATCGCTTTCTCCCGCTCTCTCCATAACACTGAACCTCTCTTCGCATCAGATCAAAGATATGCTTTTTGTCCTTTCTAAAGTTCCCCCAGAACTCAACCATATTACAGAGTGGATTAGAGTTCACTCGGGCTATCAGTACCGTCACATCTGATCCAGATGATGGGAGTCCCGCTATGGAGCTCATTGTTGCGTCCTCCTAGGTCAGGCTCATCCATTAACTCCAAGTGTACAGATATGGGATGACATTCAATCCCTGTGAGAAACACACACAATAATCATATACAGTTAGTCATTCAATGATACAAATGTAATTTATACTTACAATTTGTATGTATAATGAATGAAATGTGTAAAACAAAGCACAGCAAAATAATGTAATAATATATTGTATTGTAAATCTTCACCAATACGCACACATAATTTTACATAATTTTAGCGCTTACAATCAATCTGACAGTGACCCCAGAACCTACCTGTATTTAAACCATACTGACATGCATATGGCCTTAACCCAGCCATTTACAACAAGCATTGTTGAGAACATGCTTAAGAGGCTGTGTGCTGTCACTGATGAGTCGGAGGGCCTACCAAATACTGAGCAGGACTTAGGAAAAACTAATGGTCAGATGTACAAATAATTTTTGATGGCTGTAAATTACACCTTCTGAAAGAAAATCTAAAATCTGTTTCAATTAGGGGGGTTTTCTAACTCTTAACATATTTACATAATAAACATAGTTGTAAGATTTTAAAGTTTTTCTTTTAATATTCTTCATTTAATGTCCACAACCACATTTTTTTCCCAATTCAGACTATAATTTAGAGTGTACAGATTGTTTGGCTACACTGCCAGTATGCCTAACCAGTCAATGTGTTTCTGTGTTAAGGGCATAAAAACAGCTTGTAACTCTTTGCATAACACCTTCAGTTTTAAAAATGTAATTGCCAAAGCATGCCATTTTAAAAAACAAAACACACAAAAAATCAATATCTTAAAGGGATATATTATGTGAAAATCACTTTTTGCATGTTTTTGTATTGTCATTTGGGTCTATACTACTCCTATAAATACTCCATACGCCACAAAAATCCATTCGTTTGGTGTGAGTCAGTTTGAAACATTTTGGTGTCGTTAATGTGTGGTGTCGAGAATGCTTCCCTTCCTAACAAAACTAATAATCACTAAACCAACTCTCTCTTTCTCTGTCCCCATGTGGGAGTATGTATGTCTAATAGTGTCCCTGCTCCGGGAAACTTACTCAGACACATGCACCTCCCTGTATGTATAAAGGTTGCTTGCTTACTCAGTGTCCCTTTACACCTCTGTTAGCTTATGTCCTCCTTTTTTGTAGGTCGCTGTGGATAAAAGCGCCTGCCAAATGCAATGCAATGTAATGTAATGATATGATGTGCTTCTATGAGCCATTTTTTTATTCCCCCAGCATTAGCTCTGGGTCAGACTCGGGGTGAGTTGGATTGGGCCTCTGCTTTCTGACATTTCCACGTGTAGTGAACATGACTTGTAAACATGGGATGAGTGGGGCCGGTCGTAGCCAGCATAAAACTCATTCAATTAAGGTTAACGAATACCCTAAGCGACTCATTCTGAAAATAAAACAACTGGCAAGAACAGAACTGATGAGATCTCCTACACCTGACTGTGATTTTGCAAAGAACTTGATGAACGTGTTTTTACAGCCCATAGATATATTCCAACTTGTTGAAAAAGAGTATAATATGGCGCCTTCAAATCCCATTACCAACAACTCCTATTTTGTGCTACAGACAGATAAAATACATCAAACTCAGTTTCACACCACTTACTGTGTTTACTTGTGTTATGACATGCCTTGCCTACTTCATTGCACTGACACTTAAATCCCAACGATGGCCCACCAATAGCATAATTTTTCATCCACTCCAAAAGGGAAAGTATAACTATTCAGGTTCAGTAACTAAGCAATTCATGATTACTGTGCCTTCAAGGTTGCCCACAACAGCCTACACACTAGTATTTTCCCCCGCACACAATCATTACTCTTAAGTCCTGAAGTCATTCCAGCAATGTCGAGCACACTAGGTTATGGATTCTTCGGAAATGTTGGATCTTGCTTCAATTTGCAATTTTCGGAGTTTCAAATATGGACTTAGCATTAACTTAACGTACAAACGCGTGTAGCTTAAGCTGTTATATTATTTTCTCAGCCATTAAAATAGCCAGCACATGGCAATTAGCTAGACTGGTCAGCTAACAAGACAAATGTTCTGCTACACACGCCATGTCTTGATCATACAAAATTATCGATACTTCGGTAGTTACACCAGGAAGCGATCCATGTTAGAAAAATATATGCGTTACTGTGACTGATAAGACTTTTTAACTCATGTTGACACTAGAATGTGCTGAACGCAATCCGATTGTGCTTGAAACGCTAACTACTCACACTGAGTTAGGAACAGGTGACTTATTTAGCATGCTAATCCAGTGACTTCGAGACGCGCGTGAGTTAGCTTCACTCAAGTTATAATTTTCACATATTACGGCTCAAAGACAAACTTGTCGGTTAGTAAGTGCTTTCGTAATGTATTTCATTACACAACTTAAATGGCCACTTACCTTTGATTCCCTTTTCAGGTACGCTCTCAAATGTGTTCATACAAATTCAGGCGGTTTTCCGAAGAATTACCAAACTTCACAGTTGGTGGGTGTGACTGATGGCAGACAGGAAAGTGTATGACGTCAACCGCTTCCACAGAAGTGTGAAAATGTTTGTAGGCTACCATACGTTTCAATTAAAACAAAAATGTGAAAATGTAATGGCAAGGGGTTTACTAAAAGTTTAAAATGTACAACTCTGAAGCTTGATTATCTCACTGTGTACCAATGTTTTGCTTATCCCACTAATTCTGATGAGATCATGGACGGAATTTGCATAGGAAGCAAACTTTAATTGGGGATTTCCAATTCAGGATTTTAATCACCACACACAGATAATCTCTACATACACCAGTTCATGTTTTACACACTAGTGGCAGGCTCAATCAAGCCTCTTCTACTCCTGTATTGATTGGTAACGTGAAAATGGTATATGGCGTGCTTTTGTTATTTGCTGGAATTACTGCAATATTTTAGAGTCTTTAATATACTAGTAAGTGAATTAGTGGTCGTGTGGAGCCTAGATGTAGAGTTACAGTGGATTCCCATCAATGATTCATAAACCTTATTTCAAAAACAGCCAGCAATGTTTCCGTATGTCATAAACTGACCTAAACACACTGTCATGCATACATCATTCACTGATTAACAGAATGAAGGATTTGGGCAAAATGTCTTTAATCACAGAAATGAGCAATCAAACAGTAACATTTTTATGCACAATTTCACTGTCATTTACTGACATCCTGCTACTGTCTTTTATGTACAAAATCCAATACAATTATAGGCTGAATTAAAACCCCAAAACCCTAAAAAAAAATATGTAGAGAGAACACATAATGACATGACAAAAAAAAAACAAAAAAAAACACAAGCTTGGCGGGAGGTCTGTCTATTTTGGTGGGTCTGTATTTATTCCATATTTCTCCTTGAGAAGTTTCAGCTGTTCTTCTTTCTTCTTTGTGTCCATTTTCTGGAAGGCCTACAAGTAAAAAAAAATGTATTAAATGTCTGACCACAAAACGAAGTCTAGTTATTTCATTACAAGCCTTCAAGTCATAAACCTCTAATTTACGTGAAACAGGCCAAGTCATACACACCACCATCCATAAAAAGAGACTGATTTAACACACATGTATAGCTTGCCCAGTATTTAGATGACAGATGTTTTTAAGCTGCTAAAATAATTTAAGAACTCAATTAAGCGGTCACTCCAAAAGCCACTTAAAAAGAAAAAACAAATTTGTCTGATGCCAACACCGATTTTGTTTACCGTTTTGTTGTTAATAATACTTTTGCTGGTATAAAATGTATTCATTATACAAACAAATTTAAGCCTTTTTGTACTTCTTGACACTTTTTCAGATCTGCACTCTGTAAACAGGTAGGCTTACAGAGAGCCAGTGCTTTGAAAGTCGGTGCAAATTTAAAATGAGATCAGTCACTATCTTAGGCAAATGTAACCACAGGCTGTGAGCAAAATATTGTCCAATGCTGATGTTAAGACGATGTGTACGTCTAAAAATATGTCTACAACACAAAGTAAAACAATGCAGTGACAGCTGGTTAGTAAGTCCCCCCCAATCCAAAGACGAAAATCCACTAAATTTTACAGACTAACTCTGGTTTGAAGGGCACTGGCCAAAGGGAGTATGTGTATGGCTTGATGAGCTGAGCTGACATATTTTGAGATAGCTGGCTTAAGTACCTAATACACGATTATGAAAATACAAATTCAATAGTGTCTTATTTCACCCAACTGGGATCGTTTCCATGTTAGAAAAAAACTTTAAAATGTATGTTTAAGCAGGCAACATTTCAATATAGTTAGTAATGGCGTTTCTAAAGCGTTAAAATGCCCTTCCATTCAGTTTATTCAATCTTTTAATTCACACCACCTCCTGCAGCCAATAGAACAGTGTATGAAGCTGACAGTGACACTGGAAACTTTTATCGATGCAAATCCACTTACCCTGTTTGCGTTGTAGTACAGTACTACCAGATATCTGTTGCAGACGTTGAATCCAGACAGGTGGTCACAAGCGTTCTTCGCATCAAAGATGTCTTCGTACACAACATAGGCAGTACCGCGGGTCTCTGGTGTATTCCCACTAGAACAAGCAGTGAGAAAATCAACCTTTAGTGGAACTGTGGGTTAAACTTTCCATTTGGAAAGGCTACTGTGAGGCTAGTTCTCAATAAGGTGACTGTCGTACATGATTCCACTCTCAGATGTGAATGACAACATACAGTGATGATCAGAGGTGGGCAAGCCCAGTTGAGGAAAAACAAGTCATGCCATTTGTTTCTTCTACCTTCTGCTCTTATAACAGGTGGTTTGACTAAATAGCTTATTCACGTGGTCAAATAGTTTATCTAATTAGAGTCAGCTGGTTCAGATTGTCATACTTACACTCGGATTTGCCTTATTGGTCCGTATTTCCCAAAGATGTCGTACATTTCCTCGGCGGTGATCTTGTATGGTAGATTTCGAATGTATAATATTCTGTTTACCTCCGGTGGTAATCGAATCTATACAAGAGCACATATCAAAACATTAAATATTAACATACACATCGCGTGCCGCATTCAATTAAACAAAAAAGTTAATACTGTAAAAAGCAAACAAAACAAAATAAGCATGTGCTAGTCAGCTATCTAGCACCACAACCAAACACACTCCTATATTAAAAGGACTGTCACTTCGAGGTTTGTTCACAACAAACACTAATGAGATTAGTTAAATCATTTAAATAAAAAGTAATGTAATCACTAAAACAAACGGGGACACCAATCAACAGCATTTACTTTTTACATGGTTTTGTTGGGTTGGTTAGCTGGCTCGCTAATGTTAGCATGGGCTACCGATACATCATAAGAAATACAAGGAATAAAATTATACTAACAGGCTAGGTTACACTTACATTTGCACGTTTTGCTGCTTGCATAGCCATGGTTGGGTCTTAATCCGTAGTCAGTAAAACACTTAATTAGAAAAACAATACAACAATCCTGTACAAATACAGACGAGCTACAGAAAACTGCGCAACAGGGTGAAACTGGCGAGGTTTGATGACTAGTTTCCGGCGGATGACGTTATTTCCGTAGTCTACTGTTTGGTGTGAAGCTTGATTAATTTTTAATAGCTCAATTTGAAACTGGGTTAAATGTATTCATCGGGATACATCTATAGAGAAAACTTCTCAAATCCATATGTATGCAATACTTCTTTTTAAATTATTATTTTTTCCCACTTTTATGAACCATAGCCTACAATTTACGCCTAAAATTATTCTCTTTCCTAGGCTGCCATCTAGTGGATAATTTTCATAATTTTCATGTTCATGTCATTTTCATGCATGTTTAGTTTTTTTTTGTTAATTTCAGTATTTTTAACATCCCAGTGCTTACATATTTGTAGAGTGTTGACATACATAACTTTTAACAATTAAGTACAAAAACTTGTATATAATACAAATAGGTAAAAACACAAGATGTGTAGAATATTATAGCTCAAATCATGTCATTTAAGTAGCAGTGTCATTGAACACGAGTTTACCATCATTATCAATCCTGAGTCTTTTAAGACAGACACATTTTGTTTCTGTGAAAAAGCTTTAATTGGTATAATCTGATAGATGATGCTTTTGGAGCTCTCACTTAGTTCTACCCTTATTTACAGGCTGGAAATTCCAGAGTCTGGTTCCATCCATCCATCCATCCACCCATCCATCCATCCACCCATCCATCCATCCATCCATCCATCCATCCATCCATCCATCCATCCATCCATCCACAAGTGTGTATGTTCCATAGAGGCCCATCCACAATAAGCAACAAGTAAAGGAGGTTGAGCACTCCTTCCCACCAGGCTGCGCTGTATTGCACTGGTCATATGTTTATATCACGCGTCGACGTCGAAGAAGTTCTCCCTCTGCCGTTCATTCACAATTCCTTGCAGTGAATTGTTTTTTTTGCAGACAATAAATTAGGTTATTAGTGGGTTGATGCCAAGTGGGTCGAGGGAGGCTATAGTAAAAGATGACCAAGCCAAAGGACAAAAGTAGAGAAAAGATTAGTGTGGCCAGCGAGGTAAGTGGGGTAATTTCATATATCCACAAATGAACAACCTTGTGTCGCAGTGACTGAAAATGTCATTGGTCTGACTACAACGTTTGTCCATCAAGTCAAATTATTCCAATTCTTTGATACAGTCTCTGACACGTCAGTGAGGTAAATTCTTGCTGATAGTATTGCAAATCATACCCATTGATCACTAGCCCTCAACGTGTGCTGACGTGTCCTCAAAACAAAAAGTGCTGCATGATTTCTTCTGATGTGCATCCATAGATTGATCGGGTAGAGGAGCGTAAACTGCGATGCAACAACCGTCTCGAGAGAGCAGAATTCAGACGCAGGAAAGAGGAGCTCTCAGATGAAGACAGGTAAATCGGTACCATATTGCCAAACAAGACTATCTGCTTTTGAACACGAGTCTTATTACAGTTTAGTTCAACCATGAGTAAAGAATGTCCTTCTGTTCTAAGCAGTAAACTTCTGGAGGAGGAGATGAATCAGATGACTGAAAGAATACAAAAATATGGTGAGAGGCTTTCCCTCAAGTTTGCAAAATTAAATGACATGGTTTATTCACAAAGTAAGGAATATACAGCTCAATTGGTATAGACGTAGGCTAAAGCAAGGAACTTTTAAAACTGCATAGATAGTTAATAACCGAGTTCACTGTTTTCTTCCTAAGATGATGAACTGGAGATCCTGAGGCGGGAGAACAGGAGGAACATGATGCTCTCTGTCGCTCTGCTCGCCATCAGTGCACTGTTCTACTACTCGTTCATCTACTGAGGAAAGAAAGGCTCATCTAGCCAGAGGTGTCAATCCCAGGTTCAGAAAGTAAAAACCAGGCCATGCCATGTTTTCCTTCTAACCCAGGTGACTTCACTGAGTCCCTGATCTACTTGTCTTGAGTGCTTATTACAATCAGCTGATTCAGAGCTGGTTGGATAACATTTGTGGCAGGCTTTTTAATTTCTGAACCCGGGATGGACACCTCTGCATCTAGCCTACAGATTACATCTCCTGAATGCCTTCTTACATGGACACTCAGAATTTATGAACACCACACTCTCACTTTGGCAAACGTTAGGCCTACTCTCTCTTTTCCATCCAGGCATTGGTCCACTGTGACATCTTACTTCGCAGTTCTCACTTAAAGTGAAGGTATGTTTTTCTTGCCAAAGATTAAAAGCCCACATCTACAGAACTGGAATAGCACATACGGTCTGGGGCCATAACAATTTACCTAAAGGGACGCCCCAAAAACATTAATAAAGGGTTCTTCTATTCTACAGCAGTACTTCTACCCTGTGCCAAATCACATTCCTTTTCTTACAAATGCCGCTAAGCAGAAAAATGATTTTTGCCAGACTCTTAATACTATTCCTCTAATACTGAAATGTGGACTAAACCATGTAATACAATGAGGTTGCCAAATAGAGAAATACATTTTGCACTTTATAAGCATGGTTGGAGTAAAACTGTGGGCATGCTCTCTTTTTACAGACTGTAAAGTTGTTTTTATTTACTAAGTGACAGGGCTTAACTTGATTGAAGCAGATGGGATTAGCTCTGTACTGAATGTATACGTGTCATTATGTCGATCTTTGTTCTTTGAGCACATACTAATATGTTTATTAGTGGGTCTTGTTTTGTATGACAGATCACAATAAATGGGTAGACTATCTTTTTGCAAGTTTATTTTCCATAGGACCTGGATGTCAAGTCCTAAACTACATCTTCTGTTTCTCAAATGGAACCTCTCCATTCAGCATAAACAACACCCTCATTGGGGAAATAAAAACAGGGAAAAGTTTAACGAAATTGTTCTCCAGTTTCTTTCATTCTTTAATGATTACCTGTTATTAATATTTACTATTATTATTATTACTCTTATAGTGCCCATTGAGTGGGTTGAAATGAACTCAACTGGTAGCAACAAGGCCGAGGGAGGCTCATGAGGTCACTCCACGAAAAACTGAGAACAAAGGCCATAAGGAACACACGGGAGGAGATGCGCTGCGGAGGGACACACACTTACACACACACGCACTTACATACACGCACTTACATACACACACACACACACACTTACATACACGCACTTACACACACACACACACTTACATACACGCACTTACATACACGCACACACTTACTTACACACACTTACACACACAATCCGCTCTACTCCAGGAGGGTAGCCTCAACCGAAATAAACTGCAGGTTGTGCACACAGACAAGGACACATATGTATCTGACCTCTAAAACATAAGTAGTGACGACAACCAAAACAATGTCTTTTGCAATGCTCTTCCTTGTGGACAGTCCCTCCATGTTCCTTTGTACACACACCCACACACACACACACACACACACACACACGAAGGGCTAGAGTCACGCCTTGCCAACAGACTCCAAGCAAACAGTGCCAAAGCAACACATCTGACAGCTGGATGAACATACACACACACTTACACACACACACACACACTTACACACACACACACACAGGAAATGCAGTTTCTGTCTAACTAGGTGGGCTACAAGCAAAAGCAACATGCAGCATTGAAATTTAATCCCATTTCCTAAATTTTAAATAATGTTTTAAAGATTTCTGTTCACTGCACTCCACACAGAGTGTAAATGTATACTGTATGTGTGTGTCTTTGTGTGTTTGTGGGTGGGTGGGTGGGTGGGTGTGCGCGCACATGGATGGAGACCAGGCACACTTGTGTAAGCATGTGACAATGTTATTTATACATGAAAGCATTGTTGTTGTTGTTGTTGTGTATGTGATTTGTTTTCAGTGCTGGTAATGTTGGTGGATGAACTCCAGGAGGTGGTCTTTCGAAAGCTTCTCAGGGTCAACCCTTGTCTGAGAATCGTGAACTTTGACCCCTTCCTCCCATGCCCAGAAAATTCGTTCCTTGTGGCAGACACTGCAAGATACACACACACACAGACATACACACTTAAAATACAAAGACCATAGCATTTACATAAAATGAAATAAAATTGCCTAATAAAATTATTTTTCTAAATTATTGACTTTATCTAGCCTAAAAATCTGGACTCACCCTAGCATTGGCAAATTAAATTTCTATCTTATGTACAGACTACCAACAACCCATTTAAGCACAATAGCTATCCTTGCAAATCTGTTCAGAGGCTAGGCTTTTTCATTTTGTCAGGTTTAAATTAGCTGGAAATGTGCCATCTGAAACCAGCAGTGTATCAGACTACCATTTATGCCGGCTAGGTTTTGTGTATATATATATATATATATATATATATACATACACACACACACATCACCCTGCCCAGCTCGCCTCTTAGGCTTAGCTTACTGTGGCAACTGCTTGCTCATTTAGCTTGGTCTTTACATGTTACCTATGCCGAAGGGCAATTAATGTAGCTTTAAAATGGTGACGGCTACATCCAGAATACAGCTGTTTTTAATACAAGGAAAAGATGGGCTTTTGCTAATTTTTCCCCGTTCTAAGTGATAGGTAATTGAAAATGAGCCCGTACTGAAAGGGAGCGACCGAGTCAGGTGGGAGGTCATATGTGGAAGTGTTAGTCGTCTTGTTGTAGAAGTACTTCCTCTTTGAGCTTTTACTGTAGGCCATCGTCCAGGGGTCTGGAGTAGAAAGAAGGAGGAAGCAAAATGTGACACAAGGATCATATCACAACACGGTTTATAAAAGCCACATTGTGTATATTTTACATAATGTCCACAAATACAGGAAATATACGCATTTACATATCATACTAACAAACACCAATACATCTGTTGTTTACTTACAGAGATAACCTCTCTTACCACTCTGCTCAATGTACAAGGATACAAGGATATTTTATTGTCATACGCATAGACATACTGGGTAGAGAGTAGGACATGCAGTAAAATTGCTGACTGTTAGTCTAAACTGTGCATGGGGAGGGGGGAGTAAAGTACGTGTAGAATGCAGTTGGGAGACGGCTGTCTGATGAAGGGCAGAAGTAGCATAGGTAATGAAAAGGCGTGAGACACAAAAATATAAACACACACCAATGTGAGACACACACGCATAAACACACACACCAGTGTGACACACACATAAGCACACACCAGTGTGACACACACACATAAACACACACCAGTGTGACACACACACATAAGCACACACCAATGTGAGACACACACACACGCATAAACACACACCATTGACTGTCTTGATTATGTGAAGGCCACTGGGCAGGAAGTGGCGGTCATCACGTCCAGTGTAGGACAGACGGGGCATTCCTCCCGAGCCCTTCGTCACCTTCATCTCCAACCTGAGGATGAGGAGGAGTATGAAGATGAAGATGTTTTTTTTACACCTTTCCTCTGCACCCTTCTCCAAATGACTTCCACTTGGTTTGCAACATTTACGTGAAGGGGCCGCCAAATTAAGCGTCTTCTTAAGGCAATTATCCCAAGTGGGAGTTGACTATTAAAGCAGACAATTGTATACTATATGGTAGAGGCCTATAAATGATTAGGAATGAAGGCCCAGTCACCTGTTATTACACAGAGACACCACCACTGCTCCACCAGACCAACTTTTAAAAGCATTCCTTGACATTACCAAAATGGCCAATGACAGCAATGAATGCACCATGCAACAGCAAAGGTCAAGTACCTGACAAAGATCTTATCCATCTCCTCCAGCCTGTACACCTCCTTCACCCTGACAGACAAAAGACAGTGGCAGAAAGAGAGAGAGAGAGAGAGAGAGAGAGGGGGAGAGAGAGAGAATAAAAGAAAAGAAGGGTGAGACTAAATGGATGGAGCCAAACCTGATTGGGATTATACACAAAAAGAGAAAAGGCAATGCTTCCCTGGGTCACAAAGATATGGGTAGAAAAGGTGAAGAGAGTAAAAAAAGAGGGTGCCAATCAAAAAAGTTTTTTTTTATTTACTAATCATAAAATGCTCTCCAAAACAATGACACAAAAACAGAAAAGAGAGGCACTGTTAACATTAAAAAAGCTTTTATTAAATTTTGGCTTCATACCTGATTGGGTTCATGTCGGGTCTGCTAGGTTTGGACACAGCCTTCACAAACTTCTCAACCATCTGGATTCTGAGAAGCACAGCACACAGTGGTACACACAGACAGACACACACACATACACACACACACACACACACACACACACACACACACACACACACACACACACACAGTCATCCATCAGTAAAAATCACTAATAACAACGAGACATTTGACATGCATGACACAACGTGATAATGTCAAAGCAAGGCTATGCTGTATCTAGATCAGTGTCTCTCTATGTGCTGAGGAGCATCCCATAGGAGATAAGACAGACCATCTAATGTTATCTCATCCCTCCCGAAAACATTTTGTTGTGTTTGTACTCTTAAAAGCTGCGTAACGGTCCTCACACTGGCATCTTGAGGAACATAGGCCAAAAAAGTCAAAGAAGCTAAGTTGTAAGCAACTGGACTTCTTTTAGTTGCTTGAAGACATTTCATCAGAACTAAAGAAGCTTTTTGGATGAAAGTGAAACATCTTCAAGTTACTTAAAGAAGTCCAGTTGCTTACAACACAGCTCCTTTGACTAACATGATCTGGATAAATGAGAATCTCCACACACTAGGCCAAAAAAAGCATTTCCCTGGTTGCATTAGCGTCAGGTGCGGAGGTCGTGTGGAGGTCATGCTCACCGCTGGTTAAAGTGCTGCTCCCTCACGTCAGTCCCGTTCAGCACCAACGCGTCTAAAACATGGACGGCGTTTATCCTCCGCTGGGCTTTACCCTGCACACACGCACACACACACGCACACACACACACACACACACACACACACACACACACACACACACACACACACACACACACACACACACACACACACACACACACACACACACACACACACACACACACACACACACACACACACACACACACACACACTACATGTCAGACAGTGGTATTTTAATTATTAGACATGACTGGTGGTTCATTAGAGCTGTGCTGTTAATCTCTGTCCTCTCCTGTATGTCTGTCTGTCTGTGTGTGTTATGTCTGTCTCTGTCTTACCTGTGCCTGCACAGACCTTACTAAAAGCATCTCTGTTCTCCCCTTCCTATAGCCTCTACCTGCTCATCTCCTCTCCTCTCCATCTTTCCACCCCTTTTTCTTTCCTCTCCACTCCACTCCTCTACCTTCCTTCCCTTAGCCCTTCCCTCCCTCTTTATCTCCTCTCTTCTTTTCTCCTCTCCTCTCTTCTCCTTAGCCCTCCTCTCCCTCCATCTCATCTCCTCTCTCATCTCCTCCCAACTCCTCTCCATCTCCTCTCCTCTCCTCTCCATCTCCTCTCCTCTCCCCTCCATCTCCTCTCCTCTCTTCTTGTCTCCTCTCCCCTCCGTCTCACCTCTCCCTTGAGCTCCTGGACGATCTCCACGCTGAGCAGCGTGTCTCTGGGCAGCTCCAGCTTGTTGACCGTCTCCAGCTTCCTCCAGCGCAGGGGCATCCGCCCGTCACACGTGTAGATTTGAGACTTCTGCAGAGGGGAGGAGAGGAGAGAGGAGAGGGGAGGGGAGACGAGAGGAGAGGAGAGGACAGGAGAGGAAAGGGGGGTGGGGAGAGGAGAGGACAAGAGGGGAGGGGAGGGGAGAGGTTCATAAACTTGTAACAGGGTGAACAGCACTTCTGAATTTGCCTTTGCCGCCCTCTGTGGACTACGACCGTACTATGCAAGTTTGCAAAAGCAGGTCGCCGGTCTGTAGCTTGAATGAAAAAGACAATTCCGCTTCCAACCTGTAAGGCGACCGGAGAGGAAAAGTCTTGCTTTAACTCACTGTATGGCTAACACATACCTTGCTTTTAGCGATTAGCTGTCCAAGATCTCCACTCATCCATGCTACATTCTGCCACTACAAAGCTACAGTAAATGATAAACAGTGATAAAAATCCTAACCACAGTACTACTCACCCCAAGCGACAGCAGGAACAGCTGCTCTCCTCCTCCCACTATGCACCTGTAGTTGAGCACGTGCTGCACCTTGTCCAGAGTGTTGGCGGTGAGTGGGGTGGGCTTCAGGCACAGCCACTCAATGTCTGACCCCTACAACAGGAGCACACCGAGTTATGGTGATCCCCCGGCCGCTATATCCCAGCTCACCTTTCGCCCACGGTCCCGCTACATCGTCGTTTATTTTTTTTAAATTAATATATGCATGCTATGTCACTATGCGTACTGAAGAAATTAATGTAAATTAATGTAAATTAAAATGCAGTAATAACACATACAGCAAATGTATAAAAACAGTGTGTGGGAAAAGTATTTTAAGGCTTAAACTAGAAAATAAAGTGTTTTCTATATGATGTCGCTATATGGCGGATTTGCACCTATCGTGGAGTGTTCTGGAACACTGTATACTTTAAACCGCCCTTTTTTGAAGGCCCTGTCTGGAGAGTACACTCATTCATTACACAGTGCACTATGGGAGTGAGTAACATTGTTTTGTTACCTACATACTACATTATGGGTGTGAGTTACACTGTTTTGTTACCTACATAGTACATTATGGGTGTGAGTTACACTGTTTTGTTACCTACATAGTACATTATGGGTGTGAGTTACATTGTTTTGTTCCTTACATAGTATACTATGGGTGTGAGTAACATTGTTTTGTTCCTTACATAGTATACTATGGGTGTGAGTTACATTGTTTTGATGCCAACATAGTACATCATGGGTGTGAGTAACATTATTTTGTTCATTACATAGTGCACTATGGGTGTGAGTTACATTGTTTTGATGCCAACATAGTACATCATGGGTGTGAGTAACATTGTTTTGTTGCCTACATACTACATTATGGGTGTGAGTTACATTGTTTTG
This sequence comes from Setipinna tenuifilis, assembly GCA_030347295.1. Lineage (NCBI taxonomy): Eukaryota > Metazoa > Chordata > Actinopteri > Clupeiformes > Engraulidae > Setipinna > Setipinna tenuifilis. The sequence goes on along the minus strand of CM059282.1, from coordinate 24,928,098 downwards.
TTGCCTACATAGTGCACTATGGGTGTGAGTTACATTGTTTTGTTACCTACATAGTACATCATGGGTGTGAGTTACACTGTTTTGTTCCTTACATAGTATACTATGGGTGTGAGTTACACTGTTTTTATGCCAACATAGTACATTATGGGTGTGAGTTACACTGCTTTGTTGCCAACATAGTACATCATGGGTGTGAGTAACATTATTTTGTTCCTTACATAGTATACTATGGGTGTGAGTTACATTGTTTTGATGCCAAAATACTACATTATGGGTGTGAGTTACACTGTTTTGTTGCCTACATACTACATTATGGGTGGGAGTTACACTGTTTTGTTGCCTACATAGTACATTATGGGTGTGAGTTACACTGTTTTGTTGCCTGTATAGTACATTATGGGTGTGAGTTACGTTGTTTTGTTGCCTACATAGTACATTATGGGTGTGAGTTACACGGTTTTGTTGCCTACATAGTACATTATGGGTGTGAGTTACACGGTTTTGTTGCCTACATAGTATATTATGGGTGTGAGTTACACTGTTTTGTTGCCTACATAGTACATTATGGGTGTGAGATACACTGTTATGTTGCCTACATACTACATTATGGGTGTGAGTTACATTGTTTTGTTCCTTACATAGTATACTATGGGTGTGAGTTACACTGTTTTGTTGCCTACATAGTGTGCACTATCATCTATTTACAAGTCCTATGCACAGCCAATTTTCAGGTGCCGGTGAAGTGCAGTTAAGGTAATCCAGCGATAGAAAGGGTTGAATCACCGCACACTGAAAGGACTTAGATTTTGTTGTTTTTATTGTGAACAACGCGTTTCGCGTGTTGCTTCCTCAGGTTCACTTTCAAAGTGAACCTGAGGAAGCAACACGCGAAACGCGTTGTTCACAATAAAAACAACAAAATCTAAGTCCTTTCAGTGTATAGTGTGCACTATGTAGTGAAGGAGTGAACATTTCAGATTCGGCCGATGTTGTGTCTGTTCGTGGCCAAACAGCTCACACTGACATGCTGGAGAGAGATATGTTAAATACCAAGGCCTACTTTCCCACAATAAGCCAGACTCCTCACCTTCATTAGTTCGTAGAATTTGCTTTTGGGATCGGATGGTCCTGGAGCAACCCTGGCTTTATCAGGCAACTGTAACCAAGCAACAACACTTTTACACTTAACACTTTTAAACTTAACGACAGTTTTAAACTTAACACTTTTAAAATCACAAGCTCAAACCAGAGTATGATAAACGACTTCAAAAAAGTTACAGACTAGTAGATACAGTTACACATCACTATTCAGAGGCAAAGCTAGCCAATAGGTAACACAGGCCACTGCTTGAGGGCCTTAGAGGTTTATTTTTTATTGTGGTGCAAAGCAGTGACGCTTCGACGCTGTACGTCTTCCTCAGAGTCTGTGGTGGTGGACCACGAGCATCAAAGAGGCTGGAGCGCAAGTGACACACTTCTTACAATACTGGGGCATTATGTCAGGAAAATAATGGGACATTTGGAATATGGAAAATTGGATACCGCCCAATCCTACTATGGGGGGGACTATGTAAAGGGGGGTGAGGGTGGGGGGTGGGGTGGGGGGCAGGGTACTCACCCCCCAGGTCTTGAGGCACTCCTTGCGGATATCGGCCTGGCGAGCCTCTGATAGAGTACTGAGAGACATAACACACCATCAGGGACACATTATTACGCATTTTTATTATTATTATTATACTACCTCTACTATCAGGGACATATACATATACATACTGTATGTGTCAAGTTCTCTCACACACACAAACCATAACACACCATCAGGAACACATTATTACGCATTACTATTATGACTACCTCTACTAGTACATAACACACCATCAGGGACACATTATTACGCATTATTATTATTATCATTATTATTATTATTATTATTATTATTATACTACCTCTACTATCAGGGACATATACATATACATACTGTATGTGCCAAGCCCTCTCACACAGCCATAACACACCATCAGGGACACAGCATTACACATCGTTATGGCTACCTCTACTAGTACACGTTCAGTGTAGCCTACTGTCCCATGCCTGATTTCAGGCACCATAACTGAGATCTTTCAGAACATGTTAAAACTGACATGCAGACACACAATCTTCAAATGTAAATGTTTAAATGTTAATGTTTATATGTATGTGCTTAAAACACACACACACACACACACACAAATGCATGTTTGGTAGTCTTAAAAAGTATCAACTACACTGGAAACCCACAGAATGACGACAGAGAGAGAGAGACAGCACAGAATGACAGAGAGAGAGACAGCACTGGGAGACAGAGAGACAGACAGCATAGGGAGACAGAGAGAGAGACAGCACAGGGAGACAGAGAGAGAGACAGCACAGAATGACAGAGAGAGAGACAGCACAGAATGACAGAGAGAGAGAGAGAGAGAGAGAGACAGCACAGGGAGACAGAGAGAGACAGCACAGAATGACAGAGAGAGAGACATGCACAGGGAGACAGAGAGACAGACAGCACAGAATGACAGAGAGAGAGAGACAGCACAGGGAGACAGAGAGAGAGACAGCACAGAATGACAGAGAGAGAAACAGCACAGGGAGACAGAGAGAGAGACAGCACAGGGGGACGATATGCGTGAAGCGTAACTCACTTGTCAAGTACGAAGGCGTGGATCTTAGCCAGGGCTTTCACCTGCACTGCACAATGGCTGAAACATAAAACAGCACAATTACAATCAAAATAAGTTTTATATATTTTCTTGTAATTTATAATTTTTGTAATTTATAATTTTATTACAGTACATAATCTTCACATTTTTATCGTTTAGTTAAGTGTACAGAAGTACATATACCCCTTATATTTCAGAAAAAATATATTATATCTAGAACAATACTATAGAAATAAAACATGGATATATTTTAGACTACACAATATACAGCTTGTATAGCAGTATAGGTTGGCACATGTACACACAGGCATTACTAGTGTTGACCCTTGAGAAGCTGGGATAAAAAGCTGCCTTTAGACCACCAAAACTGCCTGTGTGTGTGTGTGTGTATGTGCATGTGTGTGTGTGTGTGTGTGTGTGCCCTTTGTGTGTGTGTGTGTGTGTGTGTGTTCAGATGTCTGACTTTACATCTTTATTGTTTAGTTAAGTATACAGAAGTGTGTACAGCCCTTATATTTCAGATATAAATATTATATCTACAACAATACTATAGAAATGAAACTTGGATATATTTTAGACAAGACAATATACAGCTTGCATAGCAGTATAGGGTGGCACATGTACACACCGGCATTATTGTATTTTACAAACCAGACAACTAGTATTTTCCCTTGAGAAGCTGGGATAAAAGCTGCCTTTAAGGCACCAAAATGGCTAGTGTGTGTGTGTGTGTGTGTTCTATGTGTGTGTGTGTGTGTGTTCTGTGTGTGTGTGTGTGTGAGTGTGTGAGTGTGTGTGTGTGAGAGTGTATGTGTGTGTTGAGATGTAGCTCACCTCTCATTGGCGTGCATCATGTGGTGGTAGAAGTCGGTGTCTGATTTGATGATGTCCAGGGGAACGACCTCGTTGACGTCGGAGTCTTTGTGACGCAGCTGGTTGAGCTTGATGTTGACGGTGAACAGGTACTCCCGCACCGCATCCGAGCCCGGCTTCAGGCCCTGACACACTATGTACCTGTGACACACACACGCACGCACGCACGTACATGCACGCACACGCACGCACACACAGAAACACACACACACACACACAGAAACAAACACACAGAAAAACACACACAGAAACACACATACACACACAGAGAAACACACACACAGAGAAACACACACACAAAGAAACACACACACACACAGAAACACACACACACACACAAAGATAAACAGCATGTCAGTCAATGATGGCACATTATCGGTTGTTTAAAAAAAATTAACGCACACCAATGGCTTTAAAGAGGTGTTTCATATTTCATAACGGACGTTTGTCACTGGTACGGAACTATGAAAGCCTCTAGCACCGTGACGTGTGTCAACAAGCAACACTCGTCGTCTAGACTACAAACTGCCCCTTGAGGGAACCCAAAGCTACTGGTCATTAACAGGTCATTGCGTCATTATGTCATTGCGCCATTTCGCTACTGTGTTCAACTGCTCCGATGCCATTGGACTGCAAGAAATGTCTTGTTGTGACCTTGCCAAACTGTAAAGCACTTTGAGCTGCATCTTGTGTGTATGAGCTGTGCTATACAAGTAAAGGTTACTATTATTATTATTATTATTATTATTATTATTAAGTACATCATTTCACATACTGTTACACACCAAACTGTAAAGCACTTTGAGCTGCATCTTGTATGTATGAGCTGTGCTATACAAGTAAAGGTTATTACTATTATTATTATTATTATTATTATTACTACTACTATTATTATTATTATTATTATTACTATTATTATTATTATTATTATTATTATTACTACTACTATTATTATTATTACTATTATTATTATTATTATTACTGCGGCTCACCTTTCGGAGTTGGCGGGCCGGCTGGTGATGGGCTTGAAGAGGGACACGCGGTCGTAGCAGAGGTACAGCAGGTACACCAGCCCCACGCTGAAGGGCGTGAACAGGTCAAACGTCTTGCACACAAAATGGCCACCTGGGGAAAAGAAAAGAAGAGCACTCACCAATTTAGAGATGGATGGATGGATGGATAGATGGATGGACGGACGTGACATGACACTCTGGTAAAACATGGAAACAGATGCATGAAAACACAGTGCTTTTACAACATGGATAGAAAACACACACACTATTGCTGTCTGTCTCTCTCGCTCACACACACACACACACACTTTCCCTCTCTGTCTCTCTCTCTCTCTTTCTCTCACTCACTTACACACACACTCTCTGTCTCACACACACACACACACACACACACACACACACACACACAAACATACACACACACACCTGTCCGGACCACAGAGAGTGCCGTGAGGAACTGGCAGAGGAGGAGCTGTTTGCTGAGGATCTCCTGGATGTTCTCCTGACCCTCCACAGAGAAGCCCTGGGGGGGGGGGGGGGGCACACACCACACATCACACACACACACCACACATCAGACACACATCAGACACACATCAGACACACACAGCCACCAACACATCAGACAAACATCACACACACACAGCCACCAACACTGCAGTGTCATTGGTAGTTGGCTCTTTTTAATTAACAGTTTCATTTCATTTCTACTACTATATAATTTTCTATAGCTTGATAACTTGCTTTTTAATCTTGCTTGATAACTTTAAATTCTTCTTACAGTAACCTCCTTTTTAATGTTTTTTACTCTTATCTTTATGTTGTCCTTTTGTATGTTGTATGTCTGTAATGCTCCTGCACCAAGACAAATTCCTTGTTTGTTGTACAATAAATATGCTTCTGATTCTGATTCTGAAACAACTGTTTCCCAGTGATTCTGTTCCTACATTCCCTCCAAAGGACGAAGGACAGAAAAATGGCTGTTGGTCTTACTCCGTCTGCCATGAGAAAGTGCAGGCCTCTGCGTTCCGTGTTCTCCAGGACAAAGTTCCGGAACGCCGTGATGTTCTCTGGTCGCGTGATGTCACCGTCCCCATCCACCCCTCCCTCACCTGATGAGAATAGACACATGGAGGAACAGAGAGGATGTGTGAAATAAAAGAGATACTACAACCCAACTACAGAATAATACATGTTTTCCCTTGTAGAAAATAAAAGTTTACAACAAAAAAAAACACAGAGAGGAGAGTAAACCACTGAGTATCTGGTGTTGTTAAAACATTGGCTGGTGACCTCAATTATTATGTAATAAATAATTATTTTCTTTGACCTTCAAATGCAGAGAGATGCACATGATGAGCATTGAGAATAGGCACAGGACTAAAACACCTGCTCTTTTTTTATCTAGGAATAAGCCGTCTTCTTTTTGCTAAACACCTTGTCTAATCACCTTGCGATTCAGTGTGCGAAACCTCCCCTTTCTTTAGCCTCACTATGCTGTACATCTGTACTTGTGCGGCTGGTGGTGATGGCTGCCATGCATTACCCAGTGACCACCCTCCCTCTCCAAACACACCCAACCCCACCTTTACTATGAAGGCCTTTAGGTGTCAGTTCTGAACTGAAAAAGCCTTTTGCATGAAAGGTGAAATGTCTTCAAACTCCAAAAGAAGTCCAGCTGTATACAACTTAGCCCCTTTGACTAAACGCAACATCTTACTTCACTAACTCACCAGTCACTTCACTCCGGGCTTACCGTAGTACGACTCAAAGAGTTTGCCAGGTGGGCTTACCATAGCACGGATCAAAGAGTTTGCCAGGTGGGCTTACCATATTACGACTCAAAGAGTTTGCCAGGTGGGCTTACTGTAGTAGGTTAAACGAGTTTGCAGGCTTACCATAGTATAGCTCAAAGAGTCCACAGGCTTACCATAGTATGGCTCAAAGAGTCCACAGGCTTACCGTAGTATGGCTCAAAGAGTCCACAGGCTTACCGTAGTATGGCTCAAAGAGTTCGCCGGGCGCGGCGTAGAAGTCCTCCAGCTTGAAGTCGTTGGGCCCTTTGATGGTCATGCCGAAGCCCTTGGCATGCCACTTCCTCCTCCAGAGGACGTACTCCGAGAAGCCACCCGGCCCGGCGCACACATCGCCGAAATACAGCAGCTCCCCCTCCTTGTCCCGCGTCAGGGGCTTCTGTGAGCGCAGACACACACACACCGCAGGATTAGGAGTGTGTGTGAAGAGGAGCACGCCTCCAAAAACAACATGGAGTTGTATCACACACACACGCACACACAGACACACCCACAGACACACCCACACACACACACCCACACACACACACCCACACACACACACACACACACACACACACACACACACACACACACACACACACACACACACACACACACACACACACACACACACACACACACACACACGTTCATTTCAGCCTGTTAAAAGGTCAAACAACTAAAGCACGAAGGTCTTTCCTTACCCCTTGTGAGTCCTTTGGGTTGGTGAACATGTAGTCAAATACATGGTCCATGTTTGCCATTTTCATTGCCGCTCTAAAATAAAAACAACAATTAAAAATGAAAACATACTCAAACAATCTGGCAAGACATTCGTTGGGGGGAGAAAAAAAAAAAACACAACTGTCTAGGTGTGCCATCACCAACTCTAAGTTAAAGTATGACATTATCACAGCTTAGCTCAGTGAACTGAAAGGGTCACCATGGCCACTGTGGATTGAGTGAGTAAGATGATTGTGTGAGTGTGGAAGACCAGTGTGGCTACCTGTTGAGGAAGATGCCGCCTCTGATGGTTTCGTAGGGGTTGGACCGGGTACGTGCTCTCCTCATCTCCTCTCCTTCCAAATCATCAAACACACTCTACACACGCACGCACGCACGCACACACACACACACACACACACACATTTGGACAAATATAGGCACAATTAGGAGATCTACTGCACAATGAGGAGATTTACTACACTTTTATAAGCACAATCTTCACAGTCTAAGAATGAGCCACACAATAATGTTAAAAAGTAGCCTAAATGCATGCAAAACTTCCTAACAAAGACCCACCTTACAAAGCATTAACACCTACACAGTGCGTAATGCTTGTTTCTCTCTGATGATAAATGCCTCTCAGGCATACTAAAACACAGACATGGACACACACACACACACACACACACATTACACCAGGAAGTGTCATACACACCTTACAGCGCAGAACAAGATGCAGAAGATCTTCAGAGCAGAACTCTGTCTCATCTTCGATCTTCAGCTTCCTCTGATAATATCACACACAAACACACACCTGTTTGTTAATGTGATTTCTCTAGCGCTACTGGACTATAACAAAGCTTGCCATGTGTATCTCTGTCCTGTGTTCCTTTGCCAAACTGTTGAAGCACATTGGGGTACATCCCTTGTATGAAATGTGCTACTACATGGTCTACATTGAGCTACATCCTTTGTATGAAATGTGCTATACAAATAAAAATTATTATTATTACTATTATTACATGATCTTCAGTTACAGACATGTTGGTTGCTCTCTCTGGGTGTATCAGTCTGCATGTTCTTTTGCATGAGTGTTTGTATTTGCGTGTGATGTGTGTTTGCGTGTGATGTGTGCTTGTGTTGACGCGTGATGTGTGTGTGTGTTTGTGCTTGCGTGTGATGTGTGTTTGTGCTTGCGTGTGATGTGTATGTGTGTGTTTGCGTGTGATGTGTGTATGTGACTGCGTGTGATGTGTGTATGCCACTGTGGCCATTTTAACGCGTCACACTTTTACCTCCCCAATGTGCATCCAGTCCTTCAGCTCGTCAGAGTCGGGCATCTCTGTGGAACATTCTGGAAACCACTCCACCTGTTCTGTCGCACTGGGCTGAGAGCACGGGACACAAGTACATAAGAACAGAAATAAGCCAAAATAAGAAGCAAGACAGGAGTAAAACAGTGACTGAATACAGTTGACTGGAGGCACAGGATATATAAAGAATATGTTAGGACTATGATACAAATTTTGAACAAATAACGATAACAAAACAAAACGTCCACACTAATCTTTTCTCAGTAGCCCACTCTTGCAACAGTACATGTGTTTCTTGTAAGGGGGGAGGGAGGGGAGGGGAAACAAGGTAAACAAGAGAGACTGCTGTGTGTGTGAAGACACTGGAGAAAAAGGGTTATGTAGATGAAGTCATCTATGATCTACCCATGTAAGAGTTAGATTCAACTCTACTCAGTGAAGTAGAGGTACAAAAACAATGAAAGACAGCTGTCAGTAAATGAGTGCTACAACTGTGATGTGAGTCTGAGAGAGGCAGACAGTGATTGAGAATGACCAAACACATTACACTACACATTGTGTGTTTTACTTCTTTGTATTATATACAAGCCTATTGTACTTTTTGCTATGTTAATATTGATATGTTTTGTCATCGTGTTTTATTGTCTTGTTTATAAAATGCTTAATGTTCACTGTGGGCCTAGGGAGCTCTGTAATTTTAAATTCCTCTTGTGCAACCTGTACATATGGTTTTTGACAATAAAGCTGACTATGACTTTGACTTTGACAGTGTGCTTTGACTTCCATACCTCTGGTTCATCCCTCCAGTCCACGTTGAGCTCCCCCTGGAAGCCCTTTAGTGTTAGGCCCAGACCCCTCCTCCCCCGCTGGGTAGACGCCTCCACGATCTCCTTCCGGCCCTGGCCAAACTTACCCAGACCCTCGCCCTCACGGAAACCCATTTTAGCCTAGGGAAGAGGAGAGAAACAGGGAAAGGAGGTCATTATGTCAATGTGCAACTCTAAACGCATCACCATATTGGCCTGTAGATTAGATTACATTCAAGTTTATGATCACTGCACAAATACCGGCAGCAACGTGGAGGTAGCCTCTAACCAGATGTGCAAAAAGCAGTAATTGCAGAATATGTAAGTGTAGATACTGTAATTTGTATCAGCATTTGGGTCAGGTTTTGAGTCTATTCCTTACGAGGAAAACTAAACCAAAAGATTAACACACGTGGAATCATTAAGTACACAGGTTTCCTCCAGGTTCAGATCTACTCTTCTCAGCACACTCACAAACAACTCACAACGACACAAATGCTATCAATGAGATCAGAACTTCCCATAAATGACTAAATGTATCATTTTAAGGTCTGTGGTTGTGCAGCTCACTAATTGTCATTAAGCCTGGGCTCTGCATGATATGAGGGAGCACTGAGAGGGACTTACCATGAGCTTCTGGGAGACGCTGTTGTACATGGCGAACTTGTTGTTGGAGGAGTCCTGGCTGTCAGACTGCTGACTCTGAGAGTGGCGGGAAAAGCCGGGTCTGGGCTCCTCCGCATCGCTCATGGAGTCACTCTGACTCGAGTCTGCACACAGATTCACCATTGTAACACGTCCAAATATAGATGTTACAGAGGCAACCACACATGCCATGGCATACACACACACACAAACACATACACACGCACACACACACACACACACACACATGACATACAGCAACACAAGATTATACATAAAACAGTAACAGCCATCCAATCTAGTATGGAATCACTCTGACTCGAGTCTGCACACAGATTCACCATGGTAACACGTCCAAACATAGAGGTTGCAGAGGCAACCACACATGGCATGGCATGGATTACACACACACACACACACACACACACACACACACACACACACACACACACACACACATAATGACATACAGCAACACAAGATTAAGCGTAAAAATAATAGCAGCCATCCAAAGTAGCATGGAGGTACTCTAACTCGAGTCTGCATAGAGATTCACCTGATGCATGCAAGCAATTAGGTTATAGAGGCAACCTCGCATGGCATGGCAAACGCACACAGAGAATGACCCTGGCGAAGGTCAAAACATTGGTAATATAAAACAATACGTTCTGAGCATGCCACGACACTTTTTCTTGATAAAAGTATCTTTAAACCACGTTGTGCACCTCACTAGGTGTGTGTTTACAATCTTAAAATGAGACACACACAATGACATATACCAATACAAGACTATGCATAAAACAATAACAGCCACTTAAAGTAGCATGGAGTCACTCTGACTCCAGTCTGCAGAGAGATTCATCCAATGTGTGCAAACAAGTAGGTCATAAAGACAACATGGGATGACACACACTCTCCCAATAACATGTATCAACACAAGATCATGCAGAAACCTATGGAAGTCATCCAAAGTAGGACTGAATGTTATGGTGGTTTAGTCTAATTCTTGGAAAACAGTCAGAAATGACTTGCACACCACACAGCTCCTATAGTAAGTTTAATGGTGACTAGAGACTGAACAGTGAATATGCACCGGGCACAGACACAGACAGACACACAGACAGACACACAGACACACACACACACACACACACACACACACACACACACACACACACACACACACTGCATAGTGTAATTTATGGCCTGTCACGTCCACCTGACCCACAAGCATCCTACCTTGGCTGGTAGTGTGCTGGGCCGACTCAGAGCTGGCCTCTTCCCTCTTCCCTCTTCCCTCTCTCTCTCTCTCTCTCTCTCACACACACACACACACAAACACACACACACACCTTGGCTGGTAGTGTGCTGGGCCGACTCCTCCTCATCAGAGCTGGCCTCTTCCCTCCGCTGCTTCTTCTTCTTCGACGGCTCCTCCGCCGTCACAAACTTCCGTTTTATCATGTCTAAAGGGCCACATGATGTCAATCAATATGACGTCAATCTGATGTATACAGTTCATAAAAGCGCTTTTACACACCTCTGTAATTTTGACAGGTGCGTAGGATAACATCCCAGTAAGGCTGTCAATTTGTAAAAAAGAACATCCCGCACACTATCTTATCCACCAGCAAACTTTAATAGGCTACAGCGTTTGGGTCATCAGAAGGTCTGTTGTAGCCTATTAAAGTTTGCTGGTGGATAAGATAGTGTGCGGGATGTTCTTTTTTACAAATTGACAATCTGATGTATACCACATAATTCATCAAGGATTTTTTTTTTTTTTTTTACAAGCATACAAGGATGGTTTATTGTCACATGCATAGACATACTGGGTGGAATAGGACATGCAGTGAAATTGGTGAATTTACCTAACCCTAGATTTTACCCAGCCTTTCTTAAACCTTAAACTAGCACACCTCAGGTAACCAGCCAAGCCATTCAGGACATTTTGAAGTTACAATTCCAGGACACTTTTTTTATGACTGTCTTTAAACTATGGGTAATGACATTAGATTGGTGTATCTGCTGTAGACTTTTGAAGGTCTAACTGCTAAATCGTTCCAAGACTCCTAAGACAATAACCTTTTAAAATTTCCAAAACATCTCTAGATTTTACAGCATGGTATGCAACAGTATGCACATCTTTTGAACAGCATGCAAAGTGTGTGTTATAGACATACTTGACTGAGGTTTATTGTGATGTCAGCTAATTGAAGTTCATTCCTGTCGTATGTCCCCTTTAACCTCCTTCCCGAAAAAACAGCACCAAAACAGTTCGCCAAGTCTCAATGACGACGTCGCATTTACAACAAGAGATGGTTTCCGAAACACAATCTCTCAGCCACTCTCTTAGGTTTCGATTTCAGACCCAGCACAACTGGCAACAGCTAGCTAGCTAGCTTGCTAACTCGACTTGTTTACTTGTGATATGCAAGCTTTCTCTTCACAGAAATAGTCACTGATGGAACGCGTTGGTCCTTAGGGATGCGTGAGGGTACGATGCATCATCACAATTTTGCTCTGTATCAAAGCTATTTGCATAAAACCACTCTGAATCGATTGTTTTGAGTGGTGAGATGTTGACCCGCGTTGAATTTCGGACTTGTCGCAGTTAGGGTCCTTTGAGTTTTGGCGATTAACAATGACGCAAAATATATAGCAAGATATGATATCGCCTGTCTAAAATACTGTGCCATATGGGCATATCTAAGGATTGCATCGCAAAATACAGTAGTTTGTGGTTACATAAAGCAGTAAAATTCAAGGTATGCCTATGCCCTTAATGTAAAAGTGAAATTATACATTATGTATAGCTAGAACACATAAAACACACAAAATGTTTTACCTTAATTCGTTATCAGTACTCTATATTGTTGGCATACCACCATATTTTCCCCAGAAACTTATGCTTAATTTTATTATTTTATTATATATTTATTATATATTTCAGTTTTATATCTCTGCTGATTGTGTTTGTGCACATGTGTGCTGTGGCCTTGCACCTGATGACAAAATGTCTGTTTTTAATAGGATCCCCCAGATTATACAGTGTTGCATGCAACAACATGCACATGTTGTATCGTGACCATCTTCTCAAACCAATCATGTAAACAGATTGAGTGCATGCAACTGATTTTTGTGAAAGCAGCACACTATGGTTGGGTAGATCCTATTTGTCACCATGAGTAATGGCAGCTAATGTTTTGCTAAGCAGCATTAGGTTAACCACAACTGGCACTGATCCGATGGTCATGGGCATTTGTGTCACATTGATGCAAAGGCCACACATGCATACATGCACACACATGCAACAGTGGATCGTGACCTGGGCCCGTGGAACCAAGCCTTAGATTGAGTGCAGTGTATGTATGTGGCCTGTGCCTTTACAGTGTAGGATGACTCTGAGGTCTGTGGGTGCTTGCAGAATGCACTAATCAGTAGCCCTCAGACCCCTCAGCGCTTACAGTGTGGTCATGCCTTGGTGATTAATAATGTGACCAGCATGCTACTGGTCTAGTCTAGTAATAGGTGCAGTGACTGCGAGATTTGGGGGGCCATGTGCCAGATCCAGAGATGAATGGATTCAAAAATGGTAAAACTCTAACTGATTAACTCTAAGGGAGTTGAAAAATTGAGTTTATTTCTTTATTTCACAAAAAAAGTGGAGTGTTCCTTTAAAAGAGGATCTAACCACTACCATCCCACAGATCCCTCTTTGCCCCAAATAAAGCCCCCTAAACCGCTTGCCATTTAAAACATGAGCAGACCACCAAGGCCCCTGGGCCCCTCATTACATGCCGTGCAAGAGCCCCCAGGCCCCATAGTACCACCTCAGTGCGTATGTAAAGCAGGGGTCTCCAGTGAGTGCCACGGACTGGTGCCATGCCAGACTTTTTTTTTACAGACTAAGAAAGAGAAATAAGGTCTAATAATGTATTTAGCTTATTGGCTAATTATTATCTCTGTTGCTCTTTCCTTTACCGTCTCACTCCAGGGAAATGTTGCGGGGAAGCATTGTGTTCGGATAAATAGAAATGTTTAACTTGGTTTTATGTTTCTATGTAATTTAATATATTTATAGATTATCTAATCTGAGTAAATTCAACCTTCATAGGTACTTCATTGTGCCAAAAAAGAATTTCGAAATGTGACCTCTCTCTCTTTTTCTCCGTCTCTGTCTCTGTCTTTCTCTATCTCTGTCTCAGTCTCTGTCTCTCTTTCTCTGTCTCTGTCTCTCTGTCTCTTTCTCTCTGTCTCAGTCTCTGTGTCTCACCCTCTCTCTCTCTCTCTCTCTCTCTCTCTCTCTCTCTCTCACTCAGTGGTTAGAAGCTGGCCTGGATGTAATCCCATTCACCTGTAAAATCCCTTTGACCTGTGTTTCCACACATAGAAGGTTTCCTGCAAGGTATTCTGAATGGAATACTTCTAAGAATTTTATGAACTGCATAAGGAAAAATGCTGATGGTCTCATTCTATGTAATAGAATTGTATTCTATTACATTCTATGTAATAGAATTGTATTGTACATCACTAACACAAATAATATACCTGTGATATACACACATTTATAAACATGTAAACATGATGATTTACAGTTTCTTTTTAGGATGGCTTGTTTTTAATCGGTGATGTGAAACGATCATTGGCTTTTGAAATGTTTGGTTTTCAGCATTTTTAAACAGGACTTCTTTTATTTGTTGCATTCATTACCTATCTGCAATGGATGACCAAACACTGTTATCTGTTGCTGTCGTTACTAAAAGTACCGGCCAAGGGGAGAGGCATGAGTGGCAGACAGAGAAAAAACACTTTACAACATCCCTGTCTCTGTCAACTCACTAATATCTCTCTCTTTCTCTTTCTCTCACTGACTTTCTCTTTCTCTCTCTCAGACACACATTTTCTCGCTATCTCTTTCTTTCTTTCTCTCTGTCTGTCTCTGTCTCTGTATCTGTCTCTCTGTTTCTCTTTCTCTCTCTCTCTCTTTCTCACACAAAGACACAGACACACAGACACACACACACACACACACACACACACACACACACACACTTAACCTCACATGTGATCATTACGCAATCTGCTCCCGCCTTATACATCACCTGTGGAGAGGGAGGAGAGGTTACCGGCCAGATCAGACAAAGAGGTCAGTGTGATCCAGGCCAGCGGGTGGCGAGGGTGTGTGTGAGTGTGTGTCTGTGTGTGTGTACAGGTGCCCATGTCTATGTGTATGACAGGGGGCAGGTAGCACGCACACACACACACCTCAAAAAAACACCCAAAAAGGGGAGGAGGTGGTGAAGGGTCCTGTGTGAGGAGGTACGGGGAGAGAGAAGGGACACACACAGTCAGCAGGTGGGCGTCTGAGACTTCGTCTGTGCCGAAGGCTGAGTGCTGCTGCTCTCTCCAAGATGTTCTTCCGAATCCCATTGCTGACTCCCGGGTACATCAGATACCTGCAGGTGGGTGCTACTTCAAAATAGACAGCAATCACAAATGTAGTCTTATATTTATTTGTAATAGTTAGCTGTTTTCTGCCAGCTCCTCCTCAACAGACTAATTTAATGTGAGAAAAAAATGTTATACATGATAATGATTATTGATATCAGTTGTATTGAACAGTTTCTAAAGAGAGCAATGTTTATCCAAAATAATTTTTCGGGCCATTATAGTATCTATGTACTATAAAAGAAACTTTTAAAATTTACTATGTTATTCTTCTATTCTGCATGTGATGCCTTTTAGCACTTGTAAAAACAAAGATGATCCCCTGGCAACACTTCTGTGTGTCCTCTGTTGTATTAATAAATGACACCGTCAGATTCTGTGTGAGCGGTGAGACGTTTTCCTATGACACAGCAGTATCCAGAGAGTGCTATGCGAACTGCCCGTGTCATTCCATGGGGATTATGGGGGATTATAATCTCTGTTTGTGGTCCCACGACGTTGCTTGCGTTGGCCTGGACACCTTTGAGGTCACATTATCGTCCTGTAATTGGATCAATGGTCAATTGCTATGAGAGGCATAGCGTCCACCATGATCCTCTGGGGCTTGCAGCAGCCGGTTCAAGCCAGCCCTCGTTCAAGCCAGCCCTCGTTCAAGCCAGCCCTCGTTCATTTCAAGGTGTTAAGTGCTACCGGTAATTACCAGAGAGGTCTCCAGAGGCGATAATTAGACTGATTTAGTAACGGAAACTCCAGAGGAGTGCTGTATTCTGTGATGGGTTTGAGAGGATTTTTTTTAAACAGTCCTGCTTAGGGTGCATCTTGATCTCACATGCAGATGCACAATAACACAACAACAACATTAACAAAAAATAGCTACAAGGACCTGACACCTACATACTGTAGTATTACACAATAACAAAGTAACACACAAGTAATCTTCACCAGGTGAAATAGTTGAATAGTCTCATTAAAAACCATTACAAAATGAAATTCTTTTCTTTACTACAACTAATGAAAAATCGGTTACAAATCAGATCAGTTAGTTGAAATGCAAAATCCAGAGAAGTTACAGTACACAGGATGTCCCTGAATGAAGTGTGTCAAGTTGTTAAAGATGACCTAGCAGCATATTGCCTCAGAAATGAGGTTGCCTCAGAAAATAATAATAAGAAGGTAATCATTCTATTCGTGGGGAGTTTTTGACCTTTCTGCTCCGCCCTCTGCCCTCCGCCCTCTGCCCTTTGACCTTTCAGACACAGGCTGCCCAGGCGGTGCTGCGTGGCAGGGAGGGCTCCTACTCGCCTACGCGTGTGGCCGTGCTCCTGGGGGTGACGGGCGTTGGGATGTCGGGGTACAGCTCTCGCCAGCTCACGCTCCACCACAAGCCCTGCCCCAGGCTGCTGCGCTGACGACCCTGCTCAGGGATGCTACGCTGGTATGCGGCCCGCTACCCGCTAGCCTACACTACATCACCTGCTGCCAGTGTGGTGAGCTGATGACCCTGCTGGGGGACGATGCTACGCTGCTATGATGCCCTCTGCCCACTGCCCGCTACCCTATGTCACACCACCTGCTGCCACCGCTGGTTAGCTGACGACTGTGCTCGGGGACGCTGCTACGATGCTACGCTGGTACGCTACCTGCTAGCCTACGCCACAACACCTGCTGCCAGCGCTGGTGAGCTGATGACCCTGCTTGGGGACTCTTCTATGCTGCTCACTGCCCGCTGCCCACTACCCAATGCTACACCACCTGCTGCCAGTGTGGTGAGCTGATGACCCTGCTCAGGGATGCTACGCTGCTACGCTGGCCGCTACCCTACGCCACACCACCTCCTGCCACCACTATTGAGCTAATGACCCTGCTCAGGGACTCTGCTACGCTGATGACCAGGGATGCTACGTTGCTATGCTACCCAATGCCCAATGCCCGCTACCCTACGCTACACCACCTGCTGCCACCGCTGGTGAGCTAATGACCCTGCTCAGGGACTCTGCTACGCTGATGACCAGGGATGCTACGTTGCTATGCTACCCAATGCCCAATGCCCGCTACCCTACGCCACACCACCTCCTGCCACCACTATTGAGCTAATGACCCTGCTCAGGGACTCTGCTACGCTGATGACCAGGGATGCTACGTTGCTATGCTACCCAATGCCCAATGCCTGCTACCCTACGCTACACCACCTGCTGCCACCGCTGGTGAGCTAATGACCCTGCTCAGGGACTCTGCAATGCTGCTACGCTGGCCACTGGCCGCTGCCCTATGCCACACCACCTGCTGCCAGCGCCGGTGAGCTGGGGACTCATGCGTGCCAGCTGTCCTTGAGAAAAACCTGACTCTCTCTCTTTCTCTCTGTCTGTCTCTCTGAAAGCATCCTTTGTAAGAGAACAATAGTCATCTCGTCCTCTCTCTCTCTCTTTAGAGATGCACCTATCCAACAGGCAGCACAGGCAACTGTTTGGGGCCTCCAGTCTTCTAAAGGCCCCTTGAGAGGACTGACAACCTTTAAACTACAGCAGTGATAATACAGATTTCAGTGAGATTGATGTGGTTTTTGCTTGGGCACCCAACGGAGTGTAGAATCGCCTCTGCCTCTCTTTCATATCACCAGGGGATTTGAAAGAAGAGAGTCTTGAGAGTGTGCCAGTTGTTGTGCTTTGCTCTGCTCTAGTAGCTGCTGAAGCTGGTTTGGAGTTTGGCTAAACAAGCTGATATATTTTTTTAAAGTGACCTTAACGTGCCGCAAAGCGCGCCTCTGTTTTCCCCAAAGCATTCCGCAGAGCAGACGATAGCTGGGAGAGTTTCTCTGACGTCTCATTTAGAGCTTGACCCTAAAAATCAAGATGTCTAATCCGCTGTTGTTTTCCTGTCTCCATTTGCTGGCCCATCCTCCTTCCGTTTAAGCAGTCGCTACCCCCTCATGGTCACATGAGCTGTGCCTTGTGTAGTACAGCAGCAAAGGGCCTTTGCAGGCAGATATTTCCATGCTGAGCTGAGTTTAGCCAACAGGCAACGCAACAGGCAACTGCTTGGACTACCCAGGCCACTAAAGGGCCTCGGAGGGCTGACAGTCTTTATATCTACAAGGATACAGGGATGGTTTACTGCCATATGCATAGACATACTGGGTAGAGTAGGACATGCAGTGAAATTGGTGGTTGCTAGTCTTAAAAAGACAGCAGTTGCCATACAGTTTTGAATGAAAGTGGTGTGTCTTTGCTTGGCGCCCAAACATTTAGAAGTCCAGAATAGCCTCTGTTTCCATGGCAGAAGCCAAAGCAAAGTGACACAGGCTCGTCTGAAAGCCTGTAGGCCAGAAGGATGTGGCATTGGCACGAGCGTTGGCGAGAGCCTCATCTTGAGGACGACCTGGCAAGGCTGCCCGCTGTCCAGCAATGCTGCAGGACAGGTGACAGAGGTGACAGTGACGGTGAAGCCAGGACTGGACACCAATGACAAGGGGCATCCCCTTCATGACAGCTGGCATGGCTTGTCGCCAAGCTTATTGCCAGTGCGCTAAAAAAATTCACAATAATATCCCCTCCCTCCCGCCAGTCAGCCAGCATGGCCACACACAGTTGGTCACAGAGCCAGGCAGGTTAGTCTAGGTGCTGTGGCACTCCAGACATGTGCGGTGACACACTGTGGCAGGTACCTTAGCTTATCTGGCGCTTCTACTGATGAGAGCAATGACATTAAAAGCTCACAGGAGATTCCAAGAAAAATGTAGTCCAAGTTGATGACGTTTATTTTCAGCTCTTGCTCTTTGACAGTGTAGCTCCAGTGTACCTGCATTTTAATGCTGTTTGAATAACAGAGGAGGACTCCCTCGTTTAAAAAAATAAGGAATGGTTGGGGGTAGTTCAACTCCAAAAATGCATGGAAGTTTTATGTCATGAGGGGTTATGAGAGAACTCATGAGAGTTTTATATAATGGCTACAGTAGGTTATGAGTGGACCCATACAGTATGTCCTCAAAAGGAGAACATGGTTGTGGATTAGAGCAAGGGGTCAAGCCTGTGAGCTTACAATGTTGAAGATGGTCAAAGCAGGACACTTCACAACACCTCACCATGCTGGTCAGTAAGGCTCAATAGAAGGCACTCCGTTTATTTCTACAGAATAATGTCAGAGGCTACATATTTCTAAATAAAAGGCATCAATGAATTGGGCATCTTATATATAGGAAGATAGAGTTTTTGACTGGCTGAAGTGTTTCAGTAATTGCAAACACCAAAGAAGGTGGTTCTATACTTCTCTTTACAAGCAACGTGTCACATTCATTATGTCCTTTTAAATAATGCAGTATCTATTTTTAATCATCATTAAATTGTCACATTTTTTTTATACAGCACGTATTTTTAAAAACCATACATTGACTGCACAGTTTGGCAAAGATTCAGGGCAATTCTCAGATGTTGCTGTTACTCATTTGCAGAGATTATTTTTTTATGGGTTGTCACCACATTTGCTCTTCACAAACAAATGGTCACATTCATTATGATCTTTTAAATAATGCAGTATGTCTAATTGAGGGCAATTCTCAAACTGTTACTCATTTGAAGACTTTATTTTTTCTCCACATTTCTTTTTTCATAAGCAAATTGCAGATTTGCACATAGGTTTCTTTGCACAAACTTTGTATGACATTTCTGTGTGCATTTTATTTCATTTATTTTACGTTGCTAAGATGTAAGCTATGCTACACCAGGACTCATATTAGCTTAAGGGATAGTAAGTAAAGTTGTGTTTCTATCCACACCAGAGCTGCTGTAAAGTCACACACACACACACACACACACACACACACACACACACACATACACACATAGGGGGTATAGAAGTGTCTGACCGCTCCAGATGCGAAACACACACACACACACACACACACACACACACACACAGACACAGAGAGAGAGAGAGAGAGAGAGAGAGAGAGAGAGAGAGAGAGAGAAAGAAAGTTGTGTTTCTATCCCCACCAGAGTTGGTGTAAAGTCACCAAGCACCCTGACCAGTCACCTAGATGTCTCATTCATCTTTAAGGGCATACTGGGCCAACCCAGCCAGGGAAGGATACCCCGGAGACAGAGACTGACCCACATTTAATGGGGCAAGGAAGAGGAGGGTGGGGAAGGCTTGAAGTTGCCATAGAGATTTAGACACATGACCAAAATGGACCAGAAGGTAGTATTTGTTATTGATAAACAAATATGAAGTTCTATCTTGTTAACATACATGCACTGTAACAATGTGAGCAGGATAATCTTTTAACATACAGTAGAAGATGGAAATTACTTTGTTGATTAATCAACATTTGTATTTCCTCTGACATAATGAATGTATCACCGACAAAGAAATGTATGCTGGCTTATTACAGGTCAATGCACTGGCTTATAAATGTGTGTATAAATGCTTATAAAAGTGTAAATGTTCGTCTCGACAGCTCTGACAACATAAAGGGCGGAGGGTGGGTTAGACAGAGCTCGCATGAGTGAGAGGATGAGGTAATTAAGGAGCTAATTTAAACACTCCCGACGACAGGCAGGCAGTCCAAACATAACAGGCGATTACTCTCTTAAATGGGCCACGGGATGAGCAGCTCATCTTCCTCATCTTCCTCATCCTGTTAGCATGCTCAGGAGGAGAGAAGATGAACGACACAGATCATCGTCACGGCAACCGCCTCTGTGCGTGTCCACAGCTTCAGCATGTAGGCCGTCAGGTAGACGCACTCAGGGGATCACCTGCAGAGCTGTAGAAATAATAATGAATGATGCTGGTTTTAATATGCAAACAATGGCTGCAAATATATAATTATAACAGGTAAAGACAAAGCGCATGGATGTATTAAGAAACAAATTCCTTTTCTAAAAAGGAGACACAGGTTTTGCTCAGGTTGCACAAGTGAAAATGTTTTGATGTGATATTTTGTCTAGATGTAAATGATTTATCAGAGTGGTGTAAGTGAACTAGAAATTCAACAGAAATTGTCTTTATAATGTGTTGCATATATCTTTTCACTGGACGTATGCAAAATGGCAAAAATACTATTCCAAAACATCCTAATGTTGAAACAAACTCTGTCATGAAATACTAAATATTTTGTGTTTTGCAACACAGGACTATGTTTTTATTTATTATAATCTTTTATTTGATAGTGTGAGAGAAAATAACAGCTTTCATTAGCTACTAGTCCTCCAAAAACAAACCAGAGGTAGAAAGTCTATAGGATCTAAGGCCTGTATAATTTCAGTATTTTAGTGTAGCGTAACTGAGCTGAAGGATTGTTAATTAATGTCCGTTAAATAAGAACAAAATGAAGGTCCCCGGAACATTTGTCTCGCTCAAGGTGAAGTGCAGCTCTGGATGTCATTGTCCAGTTTAAGAGCCTCCCTCAATAGGCAGTTAGTGGGACACTGGGCTGCTTTGTACAGCCTCTGCTATAAAGCCTTAGTGGACCTGACCCTCACAGCACCAACGCTTCAGACCTGGCAACCCAAACCAGACCTGGCAACCCAAACCATCGCCCCAAACCTGCCAAGCCTCATTTGGGATTCATAGGACCCCCCCACCCTCCCCAAGCCCCCCCTCCAATTCAGCTCGGCTTTGTAATAGGCCCTAGACTACAGGCCTGTTGCCATAGTAAACTTGCTGTGAGTGAGAGATCAAAGCACCTTTTCTGTGTATCGCTTGGTTGTCATAACACACACCTTGTTGAGCATCTAATGTTTATTTTTATCGCTGTTTTGCATCTATTGAGGAATAAAAGAGCTGTGTGAAGAGACCAGTGTGTTTGTTCTCTGTGTCTCCTTGCTCATACAGTGGTGCAAAAAACACACAACCCACATCACCTAAAACAAACAGTCAGTCAAGCACACATTTATCTTTTGTGTGTGTCACGCACA
>CM059282.1:24898368-24900868 GCA_030347295.1 Setipinna tenuifilis | reverse complement strand
AGGTGTTTTGAGTGTCCTTCCAAGCTTCTCATTACCTTTTGTGGTTCAAACGGAATAAATGGGCTTGGTATTAATCAAATCCTGTCTCGGGGAATGGTTAAACAGTTGCTAATCATTTAAAATGCATCCAGCAACAACAGACAGCACTGGAGTATTTTTGGCTTTGATGTGGCCTAGTTGTTCTCTCTCTCTTCCTTCCCTCCCTCCCTCTATCCATCCATCCCTCCCTCCCTCCCTCCCCCTCTTCCTTTGCTCCATCTCTCCATACCTCCTTCATCTTCTCCTCTCTCTCTCTCTCTTTCTCTCTCTCTTTCTTCACTTTCACCCTCATTTTGTTGCCCTCTACGACCTGGCGGAGGTCAGTATTTGTATTCCCTCCTGCATTCCACCTCCAGTAAGCTGCCTTAAAGTGAGTCTTAACAAGCCAGGCAGCGCAGGCCAACAGGGCCCTGTTTCGCAAACAGCCATACAAATGGCTGCATTGTTACCCAGACCCATGGAGAGAGCGAAGGAGAGAGAAAGAGAGAGACAGAGAGAGAGAGAGAGGTAAAGAGAGAGAGATGTAAAGAGAGAGAGAGAGACAGAGAGAGCATAAAGAGAGACAGACAGACAGACAGACAGACAGAGAGAGAGAGGTAAAGAGAGAGAGAGAAAGACAGAGAGAGAGACAGAGACAGAGAGATGGAGAGAGAGTAAAGAGAGCGAGATAGACAGACAGACAGACAGAGAGCGAGAGAGAGAGAAAGAAAGAGACTTGATGGAAAAAGTGCACAGCAAAGGGAGGAAGCACTGCGCCATAAAAGAAGAAGAAAACGTCTCGCGTCCACGGAGCTGCTGGGGATGAAAGTGTCTGGCCCCATAAATTTGGATATAAAAGAGTTCAGGGAGAGGAGGAGCAGACAGACAAAACAACTAAAACACATAAACATTTACAGAGCTCAGGTAAGTGAGGGTGATGAAGAGTTAAAGAGAAGAGGAGGAGAAGAGGAGAGGAAGGGAAAGAAGAGATGACTGACAGACAGGAATATTAAAGATTAAGGAGGGGAGCAAGCCCCAGGAGAAATGTCTGTATGGTGAAGTCCAGCACATCTCTAATTTTAACCGTATATGAATCATGATCACTGAAAGGCTACGAATGGTAACAGTATTGAAACACGACATTTTGAGACCTAAAACCTAAAAATTCCATCCATCTTCGACGCTTCCTGACATTTTCCAAGAATAATTAGCAGGTTCCCCGGAATGCTTGTGTAACCTGTCTGGAAGCGGTAGGGGCTTGTGGGGTTGAAGTTCAAAGTTCAAAGGTCATCTGCGGCTTGTCCAGTGAAGTCCTGCGACCTCTGGCCTTGCACCGGCACACTACACTCACTAAAGAGACACAATCTCATCAGGCAGAGGATGACCAGGATGACTAGGCACCATGGTAATCACAGTAGGAGGTCTCCATGATCTCATTACCCAGGGGGCAAAGGGGCCGAGGTGGGGTTGGTTGGTGTTGGCGGGGTGTAGAAAATAAATTACGTAAGCTTTTTGAAAACCTACACCAAAAATATGCCCCCTGGTGACAAGACATATTCTATCTCTATCTGCTCTGTGTTTATCAGCCTGGTTGTAATACTGATTTAAAGTGTAAAAATGTGTATTTAAAAGTATGTACTGTATTTAAGGTGATTATGTAGTCTATGGTATTATGTAGTGCCATTCTGCCCCACTTTCTGAATAGTTTTACGCTATATACAAGAAAAGGGTTTAGTTAGGACGGCTTAGTTAAGTGGGTTTCAGCCTGAGTGTTTCCAGGGCAAATATGTGGCACACTAAATCACTAAAGTGAGCTAGTGTGTGGACTTGTGCTCGTGACCTACAGAGAAGGTGGGCGACTTGTACACAAACTTACTGGCTGTAAACAACAAACAAATGTCAGGATCTAAACCACACCACCCAGAACTCCATCTTCAATATAATACCCAGATAGGTACCAAATACAGATACTGATATAATACACAAGAACATATGTACATGTGTACATGTAACATGGGTACATGTTATTATCTTTATTTCTCACAAAGGTGACAATATTTATGTTTGTAAAATAGCCAATAGGCTCTGTATATGTTACATGTTACGTATGTTACACTTGTTCTGTTTTTTTTTGTGTGAATAATGTGTTTTGCAAATATCTGTACTTATAAAAAAATATTGAAAAACAAAACCAAAAGAATGTCAGGGTCTGCTCTGTCAAGGGCGCTGTGTGTGTGTGTGTGTGTGTGTGTGTGGGGGGGGGGGGGTGTTGGGGGGGTAGCTGGTTACTGGCAATGACCTAAGATGGCAGAAATATGATTCATTCTGGGTAGGCCTAGTAGTCCATGTTCTGTTTTCCCTTTCTCTGGCTCCACACAGCTCTGACTGCTGGGACTCTTCACTCTTCCCTTTGTGGGTGAATATGAATATCCAATTTTGGCTACGTCTCCTTACAATGTAAAAGCATGGGGTAAGGGGTGAG
>CM059282.1:24888368-24890868 GCA_030347295.1 Setipinna tenuifilis | reverse complement strand
ACACACACACAAACACACACACACACACACATACACCTATCCACACACACACACACACACACACACACACACACTCACACACACACACACACACACACACACACACACACACACACACACACACACACACACATACACCTATCCACACACGCACACACACACACACACACACACACCTATCCACACACACACACACACACACACACACACACACCTATCCACACACACACACACACACACACACACACACACTTTTGGTCTCGTGCCTGAGGCAGAGGCTTAGAGGCCTGATCTCTACCTACTGACATTTACTGCCTACTGCCTTCCCCATTCCAGTGGCTACTAGACAGCACTAGTAGAAAACGCAACAATGATCTATTAGTGTTGTCTACATGTCTATATATCTGTATCTATTAGTGCTGTCTACATGTCTATATGTCTGTATCTATCAGCATTGCCTGTAAGTCTGTATGTATATGGTGTGGTTATTTGTAGTTATTCTTTTTCCTCATATAATTATATAAAAAGACAATATAAATAGACAAAAATGGTTATTAGACAGCACTAGTAGAAATATCAGTGCTATAAGACTCTATCAATCTTTTAGATGTTTTTGATGTGTTGTTACATGTATTTCAATTACTCATGACATCATATGCAAAAAACAAAACACTATAAACAGACATGAAAGCGTGTGTGATTTATGTCTGTTTACTGAAGCCAGACAGGGGCAGAGGCTGGAGAAACCACATGACAGATGTAGCAAACATCTTAGCGTCTACTTGTGAAGTTTGAAGCACATTTGGATTGAGTTAAGCTTGGCAAAGAAATGCATGAATGCAAATGTATAGAGGAAGCTCTTTGACGAGTTAGGCAGATAGGTGGATAGAGAGAAGGGAGGGAGAGAGGGAGAGAGGGAGGGAGGCGGAAAGAGGGAGAGAGGGAGGAAGGCGGAAAGAGGGAAAGAGGGAGAGAGGGAGAGAAGGAGAGAGGGATAGAGGGAGAGAGCCCGAGGCAGTGGAGAGAGATTCACAGGAGTTTATTTGGGGGGGCCATTAAGGTGTTGTGAAAGTGCTCTGAAGATCTGAACAGGCATCTGTGTGTGTGTGTGTGTGTGTGTGTGTGTGTGTGTGTGTGTCGTCGTCTGATTAGCCTTTGATCTACAGCAATAGAGTGTGCTGTACAGGCATGTCTGTGGGCCACACACACACACACACACACACACTCACACACACACACACACACACACACACACACACACACACACACACACTCACACACACACACACACACACACACACACACACACACACACACACACACACACACACGTGCACAGACTTCAGAACATACACGTTTGTTGTCTTACATTTGATTAAGATAACAAAGAAAGATCTGGCAGTTTTGTAAAGAGGTTGGCAACATCCAGCTATATTGAACTACTCAAGTTGCTGCTGTCACATGAGGACCCCAAGGTCATCGATTAGTCCCTGCTGATGGCATCGCAAGCATACAACGATAACATGATATGAAACCAGCACAGTGTTGCCAAATTAAACAGGATCCTGACAGACAAATCACGTTAAAATGACGGACCATAAACAGTCTGCTGATGTTATCGTTCCGCCTAGTCTCGAGGACATCCATCTTGGATTGTAGTGTTTACAAAACCCCTGCTGCTGCACTGGTGCTCTTTTATGAAATATTTCACATAAGCTGCATCGCCCCCCCGCCCCCACCCACGGCTGCCTGGCTTTGTAAGTGATGCAATGCAGAGAAGACAACTGGTAACCATTTTCCCCAGTTTGCCCAGTGTGCCCAGTTTGCCTGGTTACCAGCGTGGGCTTCCACCAGCAGACACCTCCCCTCTCATTACTAGACCTGAGCTGATGAATAACATGGCGGGGGAGATGGCCCAGTCATGGAGGGGGAGATGGCCCAGTCATGGTGGGGGAGATGGCCCAGTCATGGAGGGGGAGATGGCCCAGTCATGGTGGGGGAGATGGCCCAGTCTCTGGAGGGGGAGATGGCCCAGTCATGGAGGGGGAGATGGCCCAGTCTCTGGAGGGGGAGATGGCCCAGTCATGGAGGGGGAGATGGCCCAGTCATGGCCCAGAGATGGCCCAGTCTCTGGCGGGGGAGATGGCCCAGTCTGTGGAAGTCACTACCATTTTTTTTACACCATTACAGGACCTGCACCAATGTTGCATCAGTGATGTGTGTAGTGCTGCTTGCTTGGTACCAGCCAAGCCCCTACAGTACAGTAATAGCATGGTAGATGAGATGTTCTGTAGGGCCGAGCAGTATAAAATGTTGGCACATGAAAACAATATGTTATTTCACAATATGTTATTATGTGTGATTTCGGTTGTAAACACTAAATATTTGTAGAAATTATGGCAGTTATCTTTGCTATTTCAATTATACCATCCAATCGTGATAGCTGCTTGGTACCAGCCAAGCCTCTACAGTACAGTAATAAGCATGGGAGAGATGAGAT
>CM059282.1:24860868-24880868 GCA_030347295.1 Setipinna tenuifilis | reverse complement strand
TACATAATGTCCGTGATGTCATATCCTCCTGACTGAAATTGCCAGCCAAGGTTGGCACATTCACTTCACTCTGAAGGAAGATCCTGTGATATAATAGCACATCCAGACAAAAGCATGTTTGTCACACGTTGGTTATTGATCAACTCATAGTTTATTAATCACACACCTGTTGTTTGTTGGAAGGAAGTAGCAGTAGAATGAGAGGTGTGTTAAAGGAACAGGCCACTTTTTTGGGGAATAAGCTCATTTTCCAGCTCCCTTAGAATTAAACAGTTGAGTTTTACCGTTTTTGAATCCATTCAGCCGATCTCTGGATCTGGCAATTAGCACTTTAGCTATTAGCTTAGCATAAATCATTGAATCAGATCAGACCAGTAGCATGCCATTGGTCTAATCTAGTTCAACAGTATATGGTAAGCTAATAGCTGAAGTGCTACTTTCAGATCTGTAAATCCTACCGCCATATTGAGAGATCGGCTGAATGGATGAAAAAAAAACCCAGTAAAACTTAACTGTTTAACTTTTCCAATAGGAGTTGGAACATATCCCCCCCCCCCCCCCCCCCCAAAAAAAAGTGGAGTGTTCCTTCAACAGTAGCTCAATGGGAGTTGTGCAGAGAGTGAGCAGTGGGGTTGTGGGAGAGGAGGCGAGAGGCCTGTCTGCAGTCTACAGCCTATATGAAGGACAAGAGCCACAGAGAAAACACGGAGAGCCTGTCTCATAACGCAGAGAGAGAGAGAGAGAGAGAGAGAGAGAGAGAGAGAGAGAGAGAGAGAGACAGAGAGAGAGAGAGAGAGAGAGAGAGAGAGGGACACGAGACATTTGACCTAGTGGGGAGGCACTGGGATCGGTGCCCAAGTATTTTAGGGAGGGTAGAAGAAAAGTAGGAGTGAAAAAGAAACAGGAAAGAGAGAAAAAAAAGATGGATTGACAGGGAGCGATAGCTTGATGGAGAGAGAGAAAAAAAGAGAGAGAGAACGAGACAGAGAGAGAGAGAGAGAGGGAGGGAGTGTGTGAGAGAGAGCGATAGCTTGATGGAGAGAGAGAGAAAAAGAGAGAAAGAGAGAGAGAAAGAGAGAGAGAACGAGAGAGAGAGAGAGAGAGAGAGAGAGAGAGAACGAATGAGAGAGAGAGAGAGAGACAGAAGGAGAAAGAGAGAGAGAAAAAGAGAGAGAGGGGCAGAGATATCCCATGCTGGCTGTGAGGGTGCATCTTTGGGAGGTGCCTTTCTGGAATGTTCTGTGCCTGACCTGTCAGTGCCCATGAGGAGGCTGGTGCCAGCATGTCCGCTATTCCCTCCCGCACTCCAGGGCTAATCTTGGGCACCAAAATCAGATTCTCCTATGTGTGTGTTTGTGTGCATGTGTGTATGTGTGCATATGTGTGTGTGTGTGTGTGTGTGTGTGTGTGTGTGTGTGTGTGTGTGTGTGTGTGTGTGTGTGTGTGTAGAAATGTGTAGGCCTATGTATGTGTGCATATGTGTGTGTGGTGTATATGTGTGTGTGTGTCTTTGCAAATATGTGTGTGTGTGTGTATATGTGTGTGTGTGTGTGTGTGTGTGTCCAGCCTCCTCTGATGTGAGTGCTGAGAGCTCTCTTTACAGTTTTTACCAATCATTTTCACGCGTTTTGCAGGGCAATGTCCACTTTTGCAAAACTCTTAACACAGTGTGCTGTACCAACATGCGTTTGAGCACATCAATTAACATTTGCTGCAAAATGCGCTACAGCAACCTAACTATAACACACGCTGTCGGTCAGTAAGTCTACAATGCCAGTCAATGTACAATAACCTAAAAAACGCAAACAACTTGAAACAAATCACTTAAAATCTAGCCTCTGTCTGACAGTATGGTACGTTACTGATATGTATTGTAAATACACACTTAATCAAACAATGTAAGTGACATTTGTATGTATTCATGCACCTTTGATAATAGATAAATAAAGAGTATAGGCTATACCTATACAGTTTACAAATGAATTGCAGTATTTTGTGTAAAGTACCATATGTATTAGAAAATGTTGATGCGAATCACAAGGTGTTTTTCAGTGGATTTTCTATAGTTCGCAATTTTTCTGAATTCTAACTGCAGTACACATTTCAGAACTGAAGATAAATTGTGTCAATCAAATATGCACAATCATACAAACAGAAAACACATCACTCCAGAAACACACCAGGATGAACTGTAACATGTGATACCTTCACCCTGTGCTTACATATAACCACATTGTGTTCCACTGCAGGAAAGGTGAACGCCCATTACCTGCATCAATTAGAGTATGTTTCACTGCAAAAGAATGCACATGTACGTAATATGTGTTGTACATGTAAATGTATGTAAATATTAGCCTGGGCCCGACCATACTGCCTGTGATACTACATTGAGGGAGACTTGCCAGACCAAGCTCTGTCTACAAGCTTGGTGCAACAGCCAGGCTATGTAAATATAGTCATCCATAGAAGTCGTTTTTGGCCCTACCTACTGTAATGCTGATCTATGGTGCTGCTCCATTTTGGATAAACCATGATAAAGCCTACAGTACATACTGGTAATGGAACACACAGCAACTCCAATAACAACTTTCTACATCACAATGTTTTGCCCATAAACATGCAAATGTAACCTCTTTGTTTACCTGTTACGTAACAAGCTATAAAAATAAAAAAAATATTATGAAGAAATACACACGTAAGTGTAAAAGTGCTAAATATCAATAATTATTTGGCTAAAAGATGCCTCAAGCACATTATTTCTTTTTTGTGTGACAAAATGCAAAATGCTGTGCTTTGTTACACTGTATTGTATTGCTTTTAGGTTTTGGTCCTAGAGTTAACTGTTTTGATAAGAGTATCCAAATGTCTGAAAATTTAGCTGTAGTTGTACATAATTTTGTTGGTCATGAACATTAAATGAGAGAAGTATTTATGAATTTTGGTCGAAGTGGTGATTGAACGCAATTGTGTGAAAGCAACGCGAAAGAGAACGTAGTTTGTCTCCCATAGACTTTGGTTCATGCAAATGTGTTAAGAGTTTTGCAAAAGTGAACATTGCCCTGCAAAACGCGTGAAAATGATTGGTAAAAACTGTAAACAAGGCCTGCTGCTCTATCCCCTGTCTGCTCTGATTGGCCGATTAGACTTGATAGGGTCACTGAGGCTAAAATGGCCGCCTGGCACCGGGCCCTGGACAGCATTATACATACTTTTATCCACTGGCCTTTGTGCCTGCACGCCAGGCTAGGGGGAATGGGATCAGAACTGTGTGTGTGTGTGTGTGTGTATGTGTGTGTGTGTGTGTGTGTGTATGTGTGTGTGTGTGTGTGTGTGTGTGTGTGTGGGCATTTGTGTACTGTTTAAGTGTTTTCTGTGTGTGTGTACTGTGTGTGTGTATGTGTGTATTGTGTGTGTGGTGTGTGCGTGCGCATATGTGTGTGTATGTGTGTACTGTGAGTTTGTGTTTAGTGTGTGTGTTTGTGTGCGTGTGTGAGTAAATGAGTGTACTGTATGTGTAAATGGATGTCTGGGTGTGTTACTTGTGTGATACTGATTGTTTATTTTGATTGTTTATTTATTTTATACAAACAGGAAATGAAGGTGAAGAAGCTCAAGTCAAAGAAGGACAAGAAAGACAAGAAGCTGGATGATGAACATTTTCTACTGACAGGAGCCACTCTTCCAGACAAAAAAGGGTAAAGGTCAACGTTATCTCTGTCCGTCTCTGTCTCTCTCTCTCCCTGTCACACACACACACACACACACACACACACACACACACACACACACACACACACACACACACACACACACACTCTTATACACATACACATGCTCATATCCTCCCACAAAACTAACTACAGTTAGGCCCAACACATGCACGGTCTCTCTCTGTCTGTCTCTCTCTCAGTCACACACACACACTGTCTCTCTCTGACAGTTTTCTTTTTCTTTTTCTTTTTCTCTCTGTGTCACACACACACACATTTGTTCACACCTCCCGCTCTCTTTCTGTGCTTGTTTCCACGCATGTGTGTGTGTGTTGAGATATCATCAAACACAATCTCAATAAGAGCCTGGGTACAGTCTTCCAGTGTCTCACACAGCTCCATGTTAATGTGAGCTAGCATGCACAGTGCAGTGCAGTGCAGTGCAGAGCCGGGCCGGGCCGTCCAGAAGTGCTTTGGGTAGTGTGTGTGTGTGCATGTTGTGCTTTGGGTAGTGACACAGCTTTCTCTCGTGTCCACCAGCTCTGTAATTACCATGAGGTTACACATGCCACCATGAGGTTTTATTTTAGACCTTTCATATCCATGTTGGGCTAACTGTGTGGGACTGTGTGTGTCGCCTTTTTTATGCATCCAAGCAGTGTGTCACTGTCCTGGTATGCACCGTGCACACACACACATTCCTACAGGAGAGACATACCCATGAAGATACGTCTGCATTGATGAAAACACACACACATAAACACACACACACACACACACACACACACACATGCACACACACACACACACACACACACACACACACACACACATGAATACAAAGAGAGAGAGACACACATATACACACACATACAGTACACAGATACAGATGTATACACACACACACACACACACACACACACACACACACACAGAAAGAGAGAGAATCACACGTTATTATATGTATGTATGATGAATGTATGTTTGTATGTATATTTGTGTGTACCCATGTTTGAATTCTGACTGTAATAAAGTTCCTCCAGAGAAGGAGGGTTGAAAGAAAGAAAGGAGAACAGATGCATAGAGTGTGTGTGTAAGCACAATAAGTAAGATGGTGGGGTTAAGGGTCACAGCTAGGTCATTGGACATCCAGGATAATGTATGTATGTGTGTGTGTGTGTGTGTGTGTGTGTGCGTGTGTGTGTGTATGTCTGTATGTGTGTGCATGTGTGTGTGTGTGTGTGTGTGTGTGTGTGTGTGTGTGTAAGAGAGAGAGCTTTTAAAGGAAAGTGGGAGTGTAAAGGCGAAGTTTCCATCCCATACTCCCTGTCCAGGTTAATGACACATGTATTGTGTTGTCAGGAAACCATCAAACCACCAGGCAGTCCCCTACACCCCCCCCCCTCTTCTGACATACCTCCCCCACCCACACCCACCACATGCTAAAAACAGGAAAAGAGCCTCCCCTATAAAACTATATAAACTAACTAAGCAGTTTACACACATGCACTTACATAGTTCATGACTCTGTTCCCACCGTTAATTAAGCCATAAACAATGGCAGTGGTATGTTGTAGTATATCAATATTTGTGTGCAGTTTCCTCTTTCCATGAAGCGATAACTTCCTCGTTCTCCTCCTCCTTCGTGCTGATTGGATTTGTACTGTATGTTGCTATAGTTACCAGCAGGTGACCCTGGCTTTGTCTCATGTACAGCACTGACCATAACATGGTGCATGACCTCTGCTTGACCTCTATTGTTTCTATTGCCTGAGTAAGAGCAAGGGGCTTCTACAGTATGTAATTTATGTATTGGTGTCTATGGGCTGAATCCTCTTCGTTAAAGGTAGTGGTATGGAGACAGTCTTCTTGGATGTTGTCTGATGTTAACTAGTTGATATTTGGTGTCTGTGACTTGTAATGAAGTGCTAATGTGTGTGTGTGTGTGTGTGTGCGTATGGTATGTGTGTGTATGCATGTATGCATGTATGTATGTGTGTGTGTGTGTGTATGGTATGTGTGTGTGTATGTGTATGGTATATGTGTGTGTATGTGTGTGTGGTATGTGTGTATGTATGTGTATATGTACGTATGTGTGTGTGTTCATATGTGTGTGTGTGTTTTGCCCTGTGCAGTAAGAGCAAGGAGGAGGAGCGGAGCGCCAGGCCTCAGGAGGGGCGCGAGAAGGACAAGCGTTTCTGGGACAGCATCACCACCACCATGCGCCAGATCACCCCCAACCGCAAGCTGGACAAGATGGAGGGCTGGGAGCCGCCGCGGCTGCCCGAGGAACCAGGGGACCAGGAGAACGATGACGACAACCAGCACCCCCAGCAGCAGCACCAGCAGCAGCAGCAGCAGAAGGGGGCCGAGACCAAGAAGGACGTCCCCTCCCAGTCCCCCTCCCCCTCCCCCATCCTGCCCCTCTCGTCCCCCCTCTCGTCCCCGCTGTCCCTCTCGCTGCCCTCCTGGAGGGCGGGGGTGACGCTGGAGGACTGGCGCTATGCCAGCCTGGCGGACTGCACCCCCACGCGGGAGGGGGGTAGCAGCGGTGGGGGGTCGGGGGGGGGCCTGGGGGCGGGTAGCGCCGTGCGGTGGGCGGCCCGTGCCAGGGGCAAGCTGGCGGGCATCAGGAGGAGGAGCCACGGGAGCGTGTCCGAGAACATGTGGGAGGGGCTTAAATGAACAGGACAGGACTGCGAGGACCCTGACCCCGATTCTGACCCCCCCCACACACTGCCCCACACTGCTACCTACCAGCACCCGTACCCGTACGCGTGTTCATACTCTCCTCCCCTCAATCATGAACACACACTCGGAGCATCCTGCTTTTTTGAAAGCAGTGGGACCTTTTGAAGTTTCAAAGGTTTTGCCTCTGGCAAAACAGACATCACAGAGTCTTAAACACACATACATACATGCCAAACACACACACACACACATACACACACACACACACACACACACACACACATACTGCATGCACACACACCCACACACACACACAGACATACTGCACACACACACCCACACACACCCACACCCACACACACACACACACACACACACACACACACACACACACACCCACACACACACACACACCCACACACACACACACACACACACACACACACACACACACGCACAGACACACACAGCTCCAGTTCCTGGTGGGGCCCCTTTTGCATGGAGCTTTTTGCCAAACACATTCCCGATGCCTTGGTGGTGGTGGTGGTGGTGGTGAACAGTGCCTTACCTGAGCAGGCCCACCAGTGTGTCTGAGGCTAGTGAATTCAAGCATTGAATGGCCTGGTCAGATTACACACAGATATACGCAGCCTAATTTCATTGTCATGAATCTGACGTACAGTAGCAAACACATTTCCAGTAAGAATTTGGCGTAGAAGACCCATTTTTTCAGCATTGTGCTTGATTTTAAAAGGTCGGTGATGACACTGAATGAGGAGTGAGTCTCACAATGTAACCTCTGACCAACGGCCTGGGACTTTTTAGTCTGTGGTGTTTTATGACACCACAGTGAAAAGACCAACTGGTCAGAATTATATGGGGAATTGTATGACTGTGTTGTCCCCATTGGTAACAGTTAAAACCGTACTGTACTGTATGTAAGGCTTCTGTCACCAGCGGTCAATGGAACGATAAAATGACAAAACACTTGGCTCGTAATGGGGCCAGTATCCTGACTAAGAGGCAGTGAGAATGTGGCTTTCTAGGATTGTGTAGTATGATGGTGGTCAATCGTAAAATCGACAATCGAGAAAGACAAACAAAACAAACTGATGTAATCTGACCTGGTCATGAGAAGGGCTCCCTGGAAAAGGAGCCTCTTCAGATCAGAGCCCAAATGTGGCTGATTCGAGGAGTTGAGACCGGGTGGGTAAGTGTGTGCCTCTGTGTGTGTGTGTGTGTCTATGTCTGTGTGTGTGCGTGTGTACATATGTGTGTGTCTGTGTAAGTGTGTGTGTGTGTGTGTGTGGTGCATAAAACACTGAAGTAATCTTTCTATAGTTTTGCGTTATTCTCGTGTCAAATCAGACACACGTGATCGGAAGCATAGCTGAGTGTATACACTGGACAGAGTGTGGTGGCTGTATACGGTATGCAGCTAAACACGAACGAGAGAGGATCCACAAAAACAAAAGCTTTGGTAAACCAGCCCCTCGTGCTTCATTTTTAATTTTGTACAGAGGGTCTGGCTGAGGTTCCATTGACATGATTGTTTTAGGCAGAATCTTACCTAACCAATCAGCGGACAGAGCGACTTTGTGTGCTACATTTGAATTGTAGTGCTTAGGCAGGCTTATAGCCAGGCTAATCGCATTCCACAACCAGACATTAGCAACTGAGTAATCATTTTAAACTTCAGCAGAGTATACACCTTCA
This sequence comes from Setipinna tenuifilis, assembly GCA_030347295.1. Lineage (NCBI taxonomy): Eukaryota > Metazoa > Chordata > Actinopteri > Clupeiformes > Engraulidae > Setipinna > Setipinna tenuifilis. The sequence continues at coordinate 24,872,751 of CM059282.1, read as the reverse complement.
GGAACAAAACATTTCTCAATACAGCACAGCCAGACCCACTGTACAAAACGAAATGAAGTACGAGGGGCTGCTTTACCAGGCTACAAAAACAATCAACAACCACAACCAATGAATCTCCAACAACCCGACCCTCAAGTCTGCAAAGGAAGGGTCTCTTAAGGACAATTACATACGAGCAAGGAAATCAATGTGAAAGTATTGCCTAAGCTAATTAAATTATCTGTTCATTTGTGCAAATGTTTTCAAATGATCCTTTTGATGAGAGTCTCAGTCTGACGGTTCTAGGGGGATACATTCACCAGTTTTAGTTTCTTTGATATTATTACTCATGATTAGTCATCCTTCTTATGAAGCTTGTGATAGTGTGATTCAGACCTGTTGGTAACTCATTGTGTAGGCCTTAAGCAGTTGATGGGCTGTGTAAGCCTTACGGTGGCCAACCATTGTGTTAAGTACCAATTAAAAAAAAAAAGTCAAGTGTCTTTCAGTGACCCCGCAATTATCACAAGTTTAATGACAACAATAAAACTTAATTGAATGATGTGCATTGTGAGCAAACTGTTGTATAAAATCTAAAATGTGTGAGAAAGAGAGAGAGAGAGAAAGAGAGAGAAAATGAATAATTGTATTGGGCTGCTGGTGTTGTTGAACATGAAAAGACTGCAAAACAACTGTCAGTACTTTCCGAAGGTATTTTATGTCTGAAAGTCTTAAAACTCTAGACCTTTATTTTATTTTAAGCACAGTCTTTCACACTGTTACACTGTTCTTTTCTGTCATTTGGTCTACTGTCTTTTCTTTTCCTTTTTTGGATGTGGTTTGTCTGTTCAGTGTTCCTCTACATCATTACTACTCTACTCTACTCTACTCTCTCTCTCGCTGGTCTTCCCGCGGGTAGCTCCAGGCTCTCCAGCTAAGCTGAGAGACCTCTGTGTAAGCAAACAGCTACTTTGTGCTTGGTCTGAGGGTGTCTACAAGACAGAGACAGAGACAGAGACTACTGGTCTTACGTGCAGATCAGGGCTTTTTTGTGACAGAATGAAATGAATAAAGTCCAACTCTTAAGTCTTGCTTGGCTACATCATTAAGACTCTTCACATCGACATGCCTGGAAACATCAATTGAAATTACCAAATCTTTCAAAGTTATTATGACTGTCTACTGCCAAACTAGTAGAGCCGAGTAACTACCTTTTACGGGGGGTACTACTGTTTATGTTTCCCATTAAGTACATTTATATATCGGTACCCCCCAACTCTGATATTCTCTTTCGGGTCTTGACTGGGGGTATTGTGCCCCCCCGGACCCCCCTGTAATTCAAACTATGGGTGTGACCTAAATGTTCATTAGACCACCAAGAATCAGTTGTTTAGTTCTCCATATCTTTGTCCTGCTGTGCTGTGATGCTTCTGGTCTCACTGCAGCTGATGCAATAACCCAGGCACAAAACTCCATGGGATGTTGTTGCTCTTCGCTTTTCTACGACAATGTAGAGGTGTCCACAACCCCCAAGCCTCTATTTGGTTCTTCCAAAACTGAAGTTGAATCAAGTTGAAGTTGATTTTATTAGTAGAGGATAACCTTGGCAGTTAAAGTGTTTTTGTAAGTCGCTTTGGATAAAAGCGGGTGCTAAATGTAATGTAATGTAAAGGGGGAACCTACTTGTTTACCAACACAGCAGAGTCAGCAATCAGAAAATGTTTTAATTACTATAGTAAACCATGTTCCTGCAAACGCATGACATTACCAACGTGTTCCACCATATATTTTTTTTTCCCGTACAAGTAAGCATCAATAATTGGAATGATAAAGGTACATTACAAAACCCAGAAGAAGGATATAAAATACTCGCTTTCATAAATAGTGCTGTTTAGGTTTGTTAACCGCTACCTCCTCTCAACGTATATGAAAAAAATTGTATGAAAATTTCAGCATTGTGGCTTTTTTTTTGTATGGCAAATGCAAAACCTTTTTTTTTCTTTTCTTAGTGTTGACAGCTTCTTGCACAGCACAGCATAAGTCTACGGAAACAAAAACAGACGTAAACATTGACCTACCAGCTACCCTTTTGACGTGCATTCCGTTACTAATGGAAACAAAAACAAAAAAAAACAGTCATAATAATAACAATAATTATAATTATAATATGTATAGTAACATTTAACATAGTCAGTGCCAGCTAGGGGACACTGTTGGTCAGGACCTTCTGCCGTGCCAGAACACCAAAGAGTCATCTCTCCCAAACGAGACTCCTCGTTACGTTACGTTACGTTAAAGTCCAGCTGTTGCCATGGCAATCTCTCTTTTTGTCGTACACTTGCTGAAGTCGTTCTCCGTCTTTTCCGTCTCTCACAACAATCCTTTCTTCCCTGATCAGTGCCAGGTTACATGGTGGGGGTGTGGAATGGACACAATCGTATCAGTAAAATCCCAAATGACATCATTCTGGAAAGCCCTTAAAAGTTTGGGTGACATAAAAAAAAATGCTCGCACTCATACACACACAGACACACAGACACACAAACACACACACACATACACAAACGCCACACACTCCCTCAACAGACAGACACTCGACACAGAGAAAGGCTTGTTGTTTTCTCCCTTGTCCATGGACGTGTGTAGGAAGAGGTGAGAGAAAGTCCCGGAAAAGGAGATCAGAACAGTCCTAGGCAGTTTGTTTTTGTTTCCGAGCGCAGTGCGGAAGCCTCTAGAACTTGAAGAGGTCTATGAAGTGCTGAGGTGACACGGGCATGAGGCAGTTGTCTGGATCGTTGGCTGTGCAGGGATGTCCAGAGTCCTGGGGGAGGGAGACACATAGTGATGTTCATGTTCACATAATCTGTGTGTGTGTGTGTGTGTGTCATTGGTGAGATTTGTAACAGTGTATAAGTATATGTGTATGTGTGTGTGTCTCATTACTGAGATTTTTAACAGTGTATGAGTATATATGTGTGTGTGCTTGTGTGTGTGTGTGTGTTTGCGCACGTGTATATGCATAAGCGTGTGTCAGTAATGTGTCTTACCTAGCTATCTCAATGTAATTACATTATTAACTACTATGGTGATGATTACTGAGTAAATAACATATGAATTAAATATTACACATTAAGTGTAACGTACACAGGTCACATAAGACACCTGACCAGGTCAGGTGTCCATGTGGGGGAGTCAGAAACATGCAAGAGGAAGACCGAATGGATGACCGATTACATGTCAAACTGCACGCTTCACACGTCATGTGAACAACTGACACACAAACACTGACTACATTTCCTGACATAAACACTGGATGAACAGACTTAGTGAGACCTGGAATGGTAATCATGACAACCATGACAATGGACAATGGACTGTTGAGGTCGAGGGATGAGGAAGAAAGGGGTGAGGCATCATCCAAAGAAAGAAAGGGGACAAAACGGAACAACAGAGGGAAGGATGACAACAAAAGACCCGAACGGGATCGACTCGAGTACCTTGAAAAGCAAAGCCAGGTGCCGGTCCTGATTGGACATCAGCGGAGAGGAACAGGAAGGAAGGAAGTAACATAAATGGGAAAGTTCAAAGGTCAAAGGTTACTAGGGGGGTAAAAGCAACAGGGGGGTCGGTGGGTGGGGGTGGGGTGTTGGGTGTGGTCTTTCAGCAGAATGGGAATTCAAGTAAGCAAATCATTAACACACTGCATTAATATTCATAAGCTGGATTTATAAAAGGGATGCAAACTCGTCAGCAATGACAAACTGGTGATGTATCATCAGATGTCTATTACTCAGTGTCTATATCACATCTCTCACGGGCAGTGAGCATGCTCAGTGGTGTCCCTGCCTTAGGTGATACTTCCAGGAAGGAGAATCAATATGAAAGCATTAACTCAGTGCCCTCTATGGATGTTAAAGGGAGGGAGGCAGAAAAAAAATTAAGAGAAAAATGTGGCGTGAGCAGGAGAGAGAAAGGGAGGGATGCAGAGACAGAGAGAGAGAGAGAAAGAGAGAAATGGAGAGAGAGAGAGAGAAAGAGAGAGAGAGAGCGCTGTGGTTTGCTGCCGTTTGCTCTTAATCCTTGGCTGGGCATGAGGAATTTCATTAAGATTATTAGCACACAATCATTAGCCGTAGCTTTAGCAGGTAATCCACCATGTGCGTCATGACAGCTAGCCCTCTGCCCCAGCACACATAAGGAACGCATTGTGGAGAGACTTAGCCGGAGCGCTAACAAAGAGATGGATATGAAAAGAGGAGGGCGAAATGAGAGGAAACGCAGAAAGGAGGGAAAAAGAGGGAAAGAAATTGAGAGGAAAGGCAGGGGGGGAAGAAGGAAGAATATATAAGGGGGACTATAAAGGAAGACAAGCCCAAAACGGGTCAAAAAGCAGAGAGGGAGAGCAGAGGTGAAAGAGGGATAGTTTGGAGAGGCAAAGGAGGGAAAGTGAAAAGCCAAAAAAACTTAAGAGAAACAAAGGAGAGAGAAGAGAGAAAGAGGAGGAATGGAGAGGTGGATGAAGGTACCTTCCAGAAGAGGATGCTGCAGTGTTTGCAGAAGTGGAGCGTGTCGCCGTACTGCTCTTTCTTGGGGTAATACTTCTGCAGCGTGAAGTACATGAGCTTCCAGTCCACCAGGCCTTTCTCCGACAGCACCAGGTGCCTGCAAAACTACACACACACCGCCACACACCGCCACGCACAAGGACACACCGGTCAGCACACCAGGGCCTCAAAACAAAACACTGCATGGTGCTTCATAAACACAACTATTTGTTCCTTAGCCTCAATAACCAGGCTTTGTTGCTCAGAGGCATGTGGAGGATAGATTAAGGGGGAAATCTATGTGCTGGCCTACATTTTACTATGTCTGGGTTAGGGTCCTAGTGTTTACCCATGGGAAAAGGCTCAAGAAAACTAGTATCACCTACTTAAAAGCATTAAATAACCTTATTAGAGCGTAAAATGGTTATAGCATTGTGCTTTTTTTTATTAAATTGAACTATTGACATTAAAATTCTCAAATTTCAGTAATTTCAGTGAATTAGGCATAATAACCATGCAATGCCCAAACAGATGTGCTGGTCTCTCTGTTTTTTTTCCCCTCCTGTCAGGAAGGCCTGGGAAAGGCTTCAAACGCCTGATCACACATTAGTGCCTCAGGCTACAACACACATCCTGTGTGCCTACAGAGCCCCCTGGTGGTCAGGCTGAGTACTGCTGTTTGTTCAGCAACGCCTGGAGGTCAGCCAGTGTGGGACTTAGAGGCTGTTGCTTTAAGTGGGTTTAGCCGTGCCGAGGCAAGGCGTCTTAACTCATTATGGTCGACACAGAAGAACGAAGAGGAACGTCAGCACCTTCTCGTGAGACCATATCTAAGGCAGCATAGTCACTGATCCACGTCAGGCGTCAGTGTTTCAGTGTTTCCACAGAGAAGCCACATGCACCACCACACACACAACCCTGGGCTTTCTGCTGGGCTACATCCAGCTTGTGTGCACACGAACACACAAACACACACACATACAGACACACAGACAGAAAAACAAATACACACACAGACACACATACACACACATACACTCACTCACTCACTCACTCACTCACTCACTCACTCACTCACTCACTCACTCACTCACTCACTCACGCACTCACTCACGCACTCACTCACAGACAGACAAACACACACACACAAACAGACAGACAGACAGACAGACAGACACACACACACACACACGCACGCACACACGCACTCACTCACAGACAGACAAACACACACACAAACAGATATACACACACGCACATGCACATGCACACACACACACACACACACACACAAACAGACACACACACACACACACACACACACACTCACACACACACTAGGCAAAGCAAAACATTAGGGGATAACAGAGACTGCAATTCCTACCTGTTTCTCTGCGAAGTGGAATTGGCACAGCTTCTTCCACAGATGCCGGTCCTCACTGAGCATGTGCAGCGTGGGCGTGGCCTGGCCCAGGTTGATGATGTCAGAGGCGTCGGAGAACTTGTAGAGGATGTTGTTCTGCATGTGCAGAGGCAGGTCACTGAGGGTCATCCCACTGGTCAGTTGCTGAGGAGACACATTGAGAAGGAGGGACACTGAGACTGATGTGGGTGTAAACCGCGTAAATCTCTTGGACCTATTGACTATACAAAAGATGGCAGGCCCGTACTTGAACCTGCAAAATCAACTAGCCATATAACACCTGTACTGTTACAGCTACACTGGCTACCAGTTACCCAGAGAGTACAGTTTAAAAAGGACATTGAGTTAAGCCATGTGTGTTAAGCCACGCCGACTTGTACCCATTGACTCTACAAAAGACGGACACTGCAGCTCTATTCAGTTCATGGCATGTCCTGACATTAACCTGACAGTCTTATCCAGTGCAACTTACAGTGTGGGAAAAGTCCCTCCAGAGCAATGTTGGGTTAAATGCCTTGCTCGAGGCTCCTCGCTTTCCAACCCACATATTATTTTTTTTTTTTTTACTGTTATGGGAATCGAACCTGCGACCTAATCCCAAGACCAACTCCCTAACCATTACACTTCAACACTTCAAGACTGCAAGACCTTTATTGTCATTGCACAGTTAGCTGTGCAACAAAATTAAGACAGCGAGGCCAAACAGGTGAGTCAAGTGAGGTGCAAGGTGAAAGTGTCAAAGTGTCAAGTGAGGAAGCATCGTAGAAACAAAGGAAAGAAGGGAGTGGAAAGAAGGCCACAGCTTCACAGCCAATGGTTTTACACAAGACATCCCAAGTGGTCCGCAAGCAGATGTGTTCATGTTTCTTAAGCTACCCATGCTATGCACGGTGGGTTTAAATAATATGTGTATCATCTTCATGCCATTTCCTAGTTAGTGTAGCTTGATTTGTGTCCTCTTTTCTAAATGCGTCCGTTCACTGTAATGTAATGTAATAATGTATCACCTGGAGTTACCTTTCGGAATCTGTAGGAAGACTGTACACAGGTCTACACAAACACACTTGAAGACAGTTGAAAAAAAAAAAAATACTCCGGGAAACTTATTCAGGCACATGCACGTCCCTGTATGTATACAGGTTGCCTGCTTACTCTGTGTTCCTTTACACCTCTGTCAGCCTATGTCCACCTTTTTGTAAGTCGCTTTGGATAAAATCGTCTGCAAAATGCAATGTAATGTAATGTAAAGTACTGTAGTGGAACTACTGAGCTACCTTTGGAATCTGTAGGTCTGTACACAGGTCTTCACAAACACACACTTGAAGACGGATGGAAATATCTAATATATATGACAGTTGAAAAAATAAAAAAACATACTTTAGTAGATCAGCCGAGCTACCTTTGGAATCTGTAGGTTGTTGAGCTGCTGCTGCCACAGGAGGATGGTCTCCAGGCGACAGACCCAGATGTTGATGTTGCCCACCAGCACCGACTTGCCCACCTCCCTGATGAGCGTGCACAGCGTGGAGCTGAGGTCCTGCAGGAGGTCCTTAATCAGCCGCGGGTTCTGCTGGTCGTCCAACACTGTGCCCGATCAGAAAAAAAAAACAAAAAAGAAAAAAAAAAAAACCCAAAACGTTCAGTTTTCAGCTTGCAATTTGAGTCGTCCAAAATTGTACAGCAATTTTGTTGTCAAGTCATGTGGTCTTAAAACAGTGCCGCAGAACAAAACCAGGCATAAAGCAAATGAAAAAAAAGGAGTTTGTGACTTTAAGGTCTTGACTGCGTGTCTTAAAATACACGAGCAGAGATAATGGGAGAGTCATTACTGGTGGCTTTGGGTTGAGAGGGTGGCTTGGTGGGTTAAGCTTCCCTGCCTGGACTCGGGGTTGGGTAATATTTGTCTCATGTTTAAAATCGATTCATATTTATACCAAAACATATAGTCATTGGCTAGAAAAGGTTGGTTAAATACAATACAAAAAAGAGTCTTGGTAGGGTTAGTTAGGTATGTTCTATGGCACTGTCTTTATCTCCTTTACACACACACTCACACACACACTCACACACACATCCACACTCACACACACACAAACACACTCTTCCACATGCACACATCCACACACACACTTATACATTCACATTCACATACTCACACTCACACACTCACACACACACACACACACACACACAGGATGCAATTATCAAAGACCAGTGAAGGTGAAATGTTAATGAAAACTGGTCTAAGCCTCTCCACAGATCGCGACAGAGCTGAGCGTGAGTGTGGATTGGCCAAGGCAGGTCCGCAGCTTTGATACGCCCAGCATTCAGAACCCAGTAATCACCCACATCCCATAATACTCTGGTCAGAGGCCGCAACGCAGCGGCCTGAAGCTCGCTCTCTGGCCCGGCGCCAGGGGGTGAGGAGAGGAGAGGAGGGATCCAGTGACACTGCCTCAGGCACGGCCCAGAGGGGCTCCACATCACACAATCACCTCTCATGTCAGAGGCCAGGGGAGGAGAGACGGAGGGAGGAGAGATGGAGAGAGAGAGAGAGAGAGAGATGGAGGGAGAGGAGAGATGGTGGGAGAGAGAGAGATGAAGAGAGCGGAGGGGAGGAGAGACGGAAGGAGAGAGAGATGGAGGGAGAGAGAGACGGAGGGAGAGGAGAGACGGAGGGAGAGAGAGATGAAGAGAGCGGAGGGGAGGAGAGATGGAGGGAGGAGAGATGGAGGGAGAGAGAGACGGAGGGAGAGAGAGACGGAGGGAGAGGAGAGATGGCGGGAGAGAGAGAGAGAGATGAAGAGAGGGGAGGGAGAAGGAAGGGAAGACAGAAACACAGAGACTACCCAGATAGATTAAGGAAAAAAACATCAGTTGACACCAATTCAAAGATGTTTATACCCCATGCATGTAAACATCTCTGTAAACCTATTTATAATATCAAAGTGTGTGAGAAAAATATAGAGATAAAAAAAAAACAAATATAAAGATAGAAGCCAACCAACAACCAGATGCAACCACAGGGAGATAGACAAAGACGCGGAGAGGGGGAAGGAGAGAGAGACCTGGGCAGAAGAAGAGGGAGATAGAGAGAGAGGGAGCTTGGGAGGAGAAGAGGGAGATAGAGAGAGCGCTGGAGAGGAGAGGGGGAAGGAGAGAGAGCGCTGGGGAGAAGAGGGGGAAGGAGAGAGAGAGAGATGGGGAGAAAAGGGAGATACAGAGAGAGCTGGAGAGGAGAGAGGGAGATAGAGAGGGAGCTGGGGAGAGGAGTGAGATAGAGAGAGTGCTGGAGAGGAGAGGGAGATAGAGAGAGCGCTGGAGAGGAGAGGGAGAAGGAGAGAGCTGGGGAGAAGAGGAGAGAGATAGAGAGGGAGCTTGGGAGGAGAGAAAGAGCTGTGGGGGGAGGGGAAGATAGAGAGGGAGAGCTGGGGAGAAGAGGTAGATAGAGAGAGAGAGAGCTGGGGAGGAAAAGAGGGAGATAGAGAGAGCGCTGGAGAGGAGAGGGGAGGAGAAGAGGGAGATAGAGAGGGAGAGAGCTGGGGAGAAGAGGGAGATAGAAAGGGGGCTGGGGAGGAGAGGGAGATAGAGAGAGAGCTGTGGGGGGAGGGGAAGATAGAGAGGGAGAGCTGGGGAGAAGAGGGATAGAGATAGAGAGGGAGCTTGACTGGAATGCTGTGGTGAGGTGAAGGGGGCTGCTTGACGTCTGCTGGTTTGGTTCTGTCGCTGGGAAGCGGGCCAGCAGCCGGGCTGTGGGTTTAACCCCCCCGGCCCACCCTCTCGTACGCCCCCGCAAAGACGCCTCAATCATGGGCATGCCATCAGGCCAGAGGTGCCTCAGAACCATCAAGGCTCCAGCTCTGGCCAACCATAACACTCACCCAGCTACCGTCCACCGCCTACCATCATCTCCCTAATCCCCCTTCCCTGTCTCTCTCTGCCTTTCCCGGTCTCTCTCTCCCTTTCTCGGTCTCTCTCTTCCCACATTTGCAGTTCCCGAACGCTCGGAACACCGGATCGAGATTAGGTGCGGGAACCGGGACTGGCACGGTTCTGGTGGTCTGAAAACGCCTTCTGTTTTTCCCTTTCTCTCTCTGTCCTCCCTCTATCTCTATGTGTCTCTTTCTCTCCCTCTCTTTCCCCTCCCTCTCTTTCTTTGCCTCTCTCTCTTTCTTTTTCCCCTATTACACTCTCTCCCTCTGCTTCCTGCAATTTCTCTCCTTACTTTCCCCCTGCTCTCCCTTTTTCTTCTCTCCGGCTCTGCTTTCACTCTCTCACGCTGCCTCTCAATTTCTTTTTGACCTTTTCTGGAAGGCTACTGTGTGTAGTCATTAGCTGGTTGTATAAAAATGTTATTGTATTCGTGCATCTATACCACAATTACTTGGAACTAAATAGGAACATGGTAGGTGGCCATTTTGTGATGTTAAATATACTGAGAATGCCAAACAGACAAACTCTAGTTCCTTACCTTTTTTGATAATCTTCTCCAAAACATTGAAGTAATTCTTCTGGGCTGCACCACTCAAGGATGTCAGCTGGGAGCGTGCTATAAGTTGAAGGAGCTGAAAGTAAAAGAGAGAGAGAGAGAGAGAGAGAGTGAGAGACAGACAGACAGAGACAGATAGAGAGAAAAAAAGAGAAAGAGAGAGAGATTATGCAATGTTTACACCTACAGAGCTCAGTTAGAGAAGTAACTCAAATCCATTTCTAACATCTTAAGATCTTAATAGCATTTTCATCCATGCCAACTTCCTAGAAGCAGAACATTAAAAGCCTGCTGAGACAGTCCCTCACAAGAGGAAGAGGAAGCAGAGAAGCCAGGCAGGAAGGAAGAGGATGGAAGGATGGAATGTTCATAAATGTTCATGGAGGTACTATAATAACTGCAGAAAGGGAGGAAGTCCCGCCCCCATTCACTTCAATGGGAAATGCCATTGGCTATTGATTTTAGCCTAAAATTGAACACTTTTTTCAAGTACCAAAATGGAGCTTCATGGAGCTTACTCTTGCCGCCATTGTACTTAAGTGCCACATTACTGATTCATGTGAGATAGAGGTACAGCAGAAAGCTATATCGAGGAAGGGCACTGGATGTTCAAAAATGGACAGTGACATAGTTCAGGGACACCCCTTAATGCATGAGCTGAGAGTAGAGCACCCACCAATCAGCATGGGCGAAAACGGCTGCACATATGATTCATTTCCTGGAAAATGGCGACAAGGAAGGGAAGTGCCCAGCTAATCGGCTGAAGCTAACCAGCCAAATCCTGACGTCCTGCTCTCCACAGATCGTGACGGAGGAGTGCAAGTGGACAGACGGAGACTGAGACAAGAGGTGTTGACACACAGCGACACCGAGGATGGATGGAGGAGGAGGAAGAGGATGGAAAGGGAATTACTGTACATGCACTGAGGGGTAAGGTAACGTTATGGCCCTTACTCTGTGTCCTTTTACACCTCTGTTGCTTATGTCCTCCTTTTTTGTAAGTCGCTTTGGATAAAAGCGTCTGCCAAATGCAATGTCATGTAATGTAATGTAATGTAACCATGGCGACAGTACGAACCTTGACCACGTAATTGAAGCGCCGCACATCTTGTATGGCGCTGGAGAAGTCGAGGCGGTTGAAGGCCTCTCCCAGCGTACAGTAGCCGTGTCTCTGCAGGGGCAGCAGGGGGGAGGGGGGGGGGGGGGAACACACACCGCAATTATCCTCTCAGAGAGCCAGAGAACCAGGGAGCATACACACACACACACACACACCCTGACATACACACACACACACCCTGGAATACACACACACACACACACAGCCAGCGAGCCAGAGAGCACACACACACACACACACACACACACCCTAGCCTACACACACATACACACACACACAGAGCCAGAGAGCCAGAGAGTGCTCGCTGTCCAGAGCATGGAGCGAGGAA
>CM059282.1:24838368-24848368 GCA_030347295.1 Setipinna tenuifilis | reverse complement strand
TCATACTGTGACATGCGATAATCTCATAATACATTTGAAGGTTGCTACCATTTGGCATAATATCAAATGATGCTGTAAGTCTGTGTATCCTGATAACAGTATTTTTTATGTGGGTAGCCACTGTGTCAGTGAAGAGAAAGAGTAGGACTATTGTGCCGCCTGAAACAGTGCACATGTTTGATCACACCTCACACTGTGCTAGTTTGTCCAGTTCCTGAACAGTATATGACTGTGACATGTCCTTCTAGAGTCACAGTGACGTTTTCCTTTCCAGGACCAACACACACACACACACACACACACACACACACACACTGCTACAGTTAATGGCTGACTGTAAGGTAGTGCCCCAGATCAGGGGCGATTTTAGCATCTGGTCTTTAGGGGTGCCCGGCCCCCAGTGCTTATCACATAACACTATTATTATATATAATATATTATTATTTTGCACTGAGCCAGGGGGTGCCGAGCAGTTTCGCGGGGGTGCCTTGGCACCCCTAAAAATGGTCTAGATTCGCCCCTGCCCCAGATCATAGGACAACTTAGGCGACGGCTAAGCATAACTATCCCTGATACAAACGGATTGCGTTCACACCTTAACAGAAACGCATAAGTAGCGTTTTCTTCTTCTTTTTCATTTTGCATACTAGTCTCCCTCTAGCGGACATCTAACATACAGTATGTAATCCTGCAATTGCATCCATTCAGGTTTTCCAGAGCTGACTGTCACGGCATGACTGCTGGATGTATTTTTAACGTGTTTTCAGGTAATACCTCATCCAGATGTTTGAGGATATTAAGGGTAGCATACAACATGCAACATATCTTTTCCATGTGTCACATTACAGCAGAGTAAATGAGAATTGAAATGCTATCTTTTAAAAACGTGTACACTGACCAACAAGCTGAGCACACCACCATACAAACAATACCATAGGCCACTTCAAAAGGTATTGTCAGATGGAGGAGCTGTACTGTATGGGTAAACAGAAAAACAACCTTTTCCCCCCACTGAAGATCCTACTGCCTGTCATTAGTATAATGTCAGAAGTGGTTCCTGATGCATGTCCGGGGCGCAGCTAAAATTGTGGGCCCCCTGGAAGAAAATAATTTTGAGCCCCAACCCCAATCCCCACCATATCATATAGTCCTGTGTTGGCCCCTGTAAAGCTCTGGGCCCCCTGAATTGTCCTCATCTACCCCTTCTTAGCGGCACCCCTGTGCACATCGCTCCTCAGGTTTATGGGCATTTGAAGAACAAGCTGCGCCCTCTGTCCATCTTCTGAAAAACTACAAACCTCTGACCACCATCATTATATTACATTACATTACATTACACTTAGCAAGTGCTTTTATCCAAAGTGGCTTACAAAAAGGAGGACATAAGCTAACAGAGCTGGAGAGGAACACAGAGTAAGTAGACTACCATACAAGGAGATGCATGTGTCTAAGTAAGTTTCCCAGAGCAGGGACACTACAGACACACATACTTCCTACACAGCAGAAATACTTCCTACACAGGCAGAACCATCACTCACCTCCAGCCATAGTGCATTATGGGCCAAACATAGTTGTCTCTGTCTATTTCTCCTCTGTGTTTGCCAAGCAGGAAATACAGCTTCAAAAAGGACAATCTACAGTACAAGTAGCAATTGAGAATCTACGGAAACCCTGAACCGCAGAGGTAAAAAAAATGCAGATATTATCTCGTTATTACGAGATATTAAGTCGTTATTACGAGATATTATCTTGTTATTACGAGATAGTGTCTCAAAATAATGAGATAATATCTGCATTTTTTTTGCATCTGCATTTTTTAAAATAATGACTTAATATCTTGTAATAATGAGATAATATCTCGTAAGAATCAGCGTTTTCAGAGAAGATACACAATTTAAAGATATATGATTTAAAACTACTAAAATACTACACAAAGGAAGAGGCAGACGTGAATGCTTAACATGTTTATTCTACAAACAGAGAGAACCTTTACAAGACAAAAACTCTCAAAAGGAGTACACCAGTATCATGTACTATCCATCCAAATAATTCATACATCATCTTCTATGGGTCATGATATAGCAATACAAATGAAAACATAGAAAAACAGGCCAGTAATGTGTGATTTAATACAAACACAGAAAAAGGACAAACGCAGGAAACAACAGTATGCTCCTTTGTCAAAAGAAGCAGAGAGAAACACTAGAATCCACTAGAAAGACTCTCTGAGAATTGCACCGCATCTTGGCGATGTTCTCAGATTTGGCAATGATGATTTAAACCTTACTGGTGAAGCTGGAAAAATAAGGTTGTTAGGCACCTCATGGGCAGATTGTATAGACCTACAAATTAAAGGGCATATGAAAAACTCCTGTTAACACTCCAGACCCTCTAAAACCCATCCATGACATTCTGCACAATTCATAGCTTTAAAAAATACAATTAAAAACACAATAGAACTTAAACGTTTGCCAGAGTTTGTCATGAAGATATCAGCTCTACATTGCATTTAACTAATATTGCAACAAATAATATTATACAAAATCGATAATTTTAAAAAGCTTTCCTGTCTAAAGCCTAACAAGTTATATGGACCAATTGGACTAGTGGAGAAAGAAATGAGACTTCATCTTGTTTGCCTGCTGCAGTAAGCACAAAAGACTGACTGTCTAGTCACAAACTCTGATTGGTGGACCTTGGTAAGATGACACAACAACTATCTGACAAACCTGCTGATAGAATAATGTTACGAGTAACCATTTCCAGAGATATTTTAAAATTTAAATGTACAGGGCAGAGTCTGGGGCTCTACAGGCTGCTATATTATCATGACCTTGAAATTATGACCTTGACATTCACCTTGAGTTCTTCACTCTTAGTTATTGTTACTGTGTTATCCTACTACAATATGGCAATCCACCCACTTCTTAGGTAGATAGCTGAGCGGCCAGGATCCAATACATTAGCCCCCCCACCCCACCCAATCCTCCCACCCCCTTTCATTACTAGTCTAAGGCATGCTATAGCCAGTAGTTCTACTCTCAGTCCCATCGCCAACCACAATTGGTGAACATAACCAGACATCTGGCCAGAGAATTACAAGCCTGCCCCCTGGTGGACAAACACCACATTTATCTTTGCATTTCTTTGAGTGAACCAGGTTTATGAAATTTGCCACCTCATTCTCAATTAGGAGCACTTTTACGAATAGTGAACTTTTGAAACAAAAGATCAGTGTCGAGGCCTTTTTTCATCTGCCTTTTTTATTAAAGCCCCGAAGGTTTCAAGGTTTCAAGGTTTGAGGCAATTACAAGGGCCTCTGCTCAACCATCTTGACTAGCAAAGTTGCCCACGTTAGTGCTTATGAGTCTGGGTACTATGGAGAGGTGTTGGACTGGGGCTGGGGCTGGGGCCTGTGTGGCGGGCCTGGAGGTATGTGCTGCTTTGGCATTTGTGACACCTGCTGCCTGCAACCCACTGGGACCTCAGCCACCACATCAAAAGGAAATGTGTCACCTTTACTGTGTGAGAAAATGACATTGCACAAAATTATTGTGGAGATGCTAAAACAATGACAAAGGGTGCAGGGATGACAGGAATTCCACAAAACACTAACATGATAAATTTACAAAACTAATTGCACATGAGCTTTTCTCCTTCCTCCTTTGGGTAAAACACATACCATAAACATCCCTTAGCTGACTTAGAAGAAGAGAACAACAGAAAAGAGAATTTGAAATAGAATTGAAGCAAAACCTCCTCGTTGTGAAGATATAATTCTTTGCTACATGCTTTCCTCCTTCACTCCCTTTCTCTCTCTTCCTCTATCATTCTTGTTCTCTCTGTTCCTCTTTTTTTTGTCCCCTCCTTTTCATCAAAGTCAAAAGCTGCTTCAGTAGAGGAGAGGAAGGACAGTGGCCCCCGTTGACGGAGGCCATATATGGTAACTACGGTAACCACCAAGCTGCGCAGCATGTGGAACTTCCTCTTCCTGCTTCCTGTCGTTTTGCGGTGCGCGTCGCAGTCGGCTTGCGGTGGAGCTCGGAATCCTGCGGTGTCAAGAGAGGTAAGAAGGCGGTCCCCATGGAGACCTCGAATCGGAAGGGTGACCTTTGACCCCTGTTAAGTGGGCAGCGGGTCGTCGTCGCCTCGGCGACACCTGCACTTGCAGCAGAGCACGAAGGGCGTGGCCAGGAGCAGGAAGGGAGAGGCGACCAACAGCAGCAGACCGAAGCCAGCAAATATCCCCACCACCTGGACACAGAGAGAGAGAGATAGATGGAGAGACCAGACACAGTTGGGCTGATTTATATTGGGCTCGGGCCTTGTCGGGCCTAACTTTTCAGGCCCGATTACAGCTCTAACAACTACACCCACTGTGTAGCAGCAAAGATCATTGATCCTATTACATTGTAATTAGAGTATAGTTCCAAGTCATATCTACCTAGAAAACCACCACTATTGATTGTCTTCGGGTCCTAGTACATGTTGTAACTACACAAGACTTACTTTTTAATAGTAAATAATACTGGAAATCTCCATTCATTTCTGGTGAGATGCTTAAACAGTCTAAACAGGCTAAGCTACACTAAATGTGCTACCACCAGAGTGGGACATCTGCTGCAGGAAATAAAAGAAATGTAACACCCAATTATCTCACTCCAGACTCGGTGGCAAAACGGCACAAGGGGCAACATTTACCACTAAAACATACCAAAATAGCCTAACCGAGACTCTTGACACTTGAGAGTGTTTGGTCAAAAGACAAAAGAAGAGATAGTAAAAAGATAAGCACCTGAGTGCGATGCCAGATGACAGAAGCTCTGGAATGGCCCAGCTTGTTCCTGCATGGCCCTTTGTCATAATGGATTAGGAGGAAGTCATCCTGTGATGCACACACACACACACACACACACACACACACACACACACACACACACAAGCACACACACACACACACACACACACCAAACATTACATGTCAGTGTCCGACAGATACATACAATTTTTATAAAAGACACAAAAAGGATTCATATCTTCAGTCTCTTCGATGGTAAATGTTGTGTCATTCATCAAGGGCAAATATTCAGATGATTCTGTCCATATCACAGATCACAGACGTTTACTTTTAGGATCAAACTTTTTCAACTTTCAACTTTTAGGATCAAACTTTTTCAACTTTTGCTTGTAAAAACACTTCTCTTCCAAGATTGCTTCCCTTCCTAACAAAACTAACATAACTAACAATCACTAAACCAACTCCCTCTCTCTCTCTGTCCCTATACAGAAGTACATACAGTATGTCTGTTGTGTCCCTACTCTGTGTCCTTCTACACCTCTGTTGCTTATGTCCTCCTTTTTTGTAAGTCGCTTTGGATACAAGCGTCTGCCAAATGCAATGTAATGTAATGTAATGTAATGTAAAACCAATCACAGAGCAGCGCTGAAATGAAGTGCTCACATCTAGTGACTCCAGGCAGTAGGCATGTTCTGTGTTATCCTACTACAGTATGGCAATCCACCCACTTCTTAGGTAGATAGCTGAGCGGTCAGAATACATTAGCAAAGTTAGATGTGGTTGCCCACGTTTACTTTTTATGATCAAACCTCTTCAACCAATCACAAAGCAGTGCTGAAATGAGATGCTCACATCTAGTGACTCCAGGCAGTACCAGCAGAAGGCGTGTTTGCAGCTCTTGCACATCATCTGTGCGCAGCCCTCATCCCGCTCGATGTACACCTTACACCTGGGGCAGCGCTTGATGGGGGCATCCTCATCCTCACACTTACACAAGGGGCTGAGGAGACACACACACACACACATCAGAAAGGATCCGCAGATTTTATTTTGTGTGTGTGTGTTGGCTTGTGTGTGTGTGTGTATGTGTGTGTGTGTGTGTACCTGATGTCTCTGGGCAGGAGGCTGGTGATGTGTGTGTGTGTGTGTGTGTGTGTGTGAGTGTGTGTTCCTGTATAGTACCTGAGGTCCCTGGGCAGGAGGCTGGTAATGAGTCCGGTCTCCTGGCAGGGCTGGTCCTGGTGCCATTCGGCCCGACAGCCAGAGCAGAATTGGGTGCTGCAGGAGGGGCACTGCACACGCTGGGGAGGGGGCGCATCCTGACCCTCCTGCCCCTCCTGACCCCCCTTCTGCCCCCCCTCCTGCTGCAGCTGGCACACGGCCTGGCACGAGGAGGACGGGCACCAGGTACGCCAGGGGTCCAGCAGCACCTCTGCACCATGGAGGTAAATGACATTATTATATTACATATTACATGTTATTACACATACATACATTACACATGGGAGTAAATTACATTATTACATTACATATTACACTTTATTACACATACATACATATTACACTCAGCAGACTCTTTTATCCAAAGCGACTTTCAAAAAGGTATGTATGTATTGTGCAAGACGTTAGAGTGCATTGGCACATATTACAAACTGTACTAATATATAATATACTATGTTATACAGTATGTGTAAGAGGTTTTAGTGCATTGGCCCATTTTACAAACTGTACTTATATACAATGTTCTACTATGTTAAATACAGTATATACAGTATTTGCAAGTATTGTATACTAGCTTTACTAGACATGTCATGTGTGGTGAAAGCATTACAGACAACTTAAAATGAGGTGCCTCGTTTGGTCTCTGAGCAGCCAAACGTATCATGCATCACTCATTTGCAGAACACATGTAACTTCTTTGCAGGACACATATCACTCCTCTGCAGGACACATACAGTACAGCTTTTTTGCAGGAAACATAAAACTCATTTGGAGGACACATATCACTCCTCTGGAGGACATATCATCTCCTTTGTAAGACACCTAGAACTAATTTGCAGGACACATAAGACTCGTCTTGCCTATGAGACAGCTCCTGGATCAGCATCAACATTTCAAATGCTGCTGTTCAGGTCTATTCCCCAATGCTTCACTCCCTAAACGCCTCAAGCATCTGTTGTCCTTGCAGCAAGGCAATGCCACCTTGGTAGGGGAACGACAGAGCAAGTACTGTGCAATCCATTCCCAGCATTGGTGAAAAAATCTTACCTTTAAAAACAACAGTTCTGTTTGTTTGTAGCATACTTTTAAATATAATTAGAATTTGGAAAACATCATCATTACAGTAATAATAATTTAATTTAAATTTACTGTATTTTGCTACATTTTTCATGTTTACTGTTACAATGGCCTTTGTAAATGATCTCTTGGTAGGGGAACGACAGAGCAAGTGCTGTGCAATCCATTCCCAGCATTGGTGAAAAAAACTTTCCATTCTGTTTGTTTGTAGCATACTTTTAATTATAATTAGAATTTAGAAAACATTATAACTGCAGTAGTAATAATTTATGTTTGTTTATGCTTAGTACATTTTTTAAAACTGCATTTTGCTACATTTTTCATGTTTACTGTTACAATCGGTTTTGTAAATGCTCTCTTGCATAACCTTCATTATAATAATCCATATGTCTATTACAATGTAAGATGGTCTAAAACTCAATCATGGGAAAGAATGGCATGGGGAACATAATCTTTTATTGCTTCCTTCCATACCACATAAACAGCCTATCTTTAGTCTTGAGATGCATTTGCCTCAAGAAAAACATACAGAGATTGAGCAATCAATAAAATCTCTTTCCCTTTGTCTCTCTGTTTCTCTCTCTCTCTCTCTATATATATATATATATATATCTCAGTCTCTCTTTCTCGCTCCATCTCTCTGTCTCTCTCTCTCCATCTCTATCTCTCTCTCAGTCTCTCTCTGTCTCTCTCCCTTCCTCCCTCTCTCCGTCTCCATCTCTCTCCCCCACACTGAAGCACCCTTTCCTGTCAGCTCTATTTTAAGGCCCTCTTGTGACGCCGTCTTGTGCTAATAATAGCCCATCCTAGCTGAGCTCTGTGGGTGGGAGAGGAGAGAAGAGGAGCCGTGAGTGGATGTGTCTCCCTGGCAGGCAGCTCTCTGTCTGTCTGTGGACGTCTGTATGAGGGGACATCCTAAAACGCTTAACGTGAAAAAGCTTAACGTAGCGTAATGTTCGAAAACAACGATCAATCATCAACAAACTTCTCCTGACCATCTCTTGTCATACACATACACTCTACGACCTCACCAAATATCAAACCCGAAATCCCAATATTATGGACGTAGTCTGCGTTAAGCTTTTTTCATTTACATAGGCGTCTATGGGGAGGAAAAAGCTTAACGTAGCTTAATGTCAGAAAACGGCGAGCAATCATTACCAAACTTCTCATGGACATCTGTTTTCACGTTAAGCATTTTAGGATGTCTCTGTGTGACAGGCACCAGCATGGGAGCCAACGTGACACCGCACTCCATTCATTATGTGACACCTACAGCACGCAGCTCATTCATTAGTCACTCACAGCCCCGGCAGATGGGCTCCCCTAGGGGCTGCGCCGTGGTTCTGCCTGAGGTTTCTGCCTTTACTTATATAAACCACATGCAAATCGGGGAGTTATTCCCTCACCCCTGTCGACCCACTATGGACACAAGCAGGAACTGTCAACAGCGCCCGAGCGAACTTTCTCAGCGCTATCAAGCTGCAACAAATGCTGCCTTGTGTTTATCTGCTATACAAATACAGTTTATTTTTATTCATTATTTATTATTATTATTACACTTAGTGCCTCATCTCCCACCGCCATCATGACAAGGGATGGAAATTCGCATCAGCCACCAGCCAAATGCTGGCAAAAAATATGAAATGTAAAATATATATAATTTATTCATATCAGTGAAAGTGGTAAAGGTTGCACATTTTGCAACAGTTAATTTCCACCCCTGGATCATGATGTTGCTTCTCTCTCTGGCATCATCAGACACAGAGATCTTTCTAGAAAGACTGTGGTAGCTGGATCTGAAGAGCACTCTCTATCTCTCTCTCTCTCTCTCTCTCTCCGTAGAGTCTCCCTCTGGGGCTAAGGCTATTTCAGGAGACTCTGGGTCAAGGAGGAGGGAAGTGCAGTGGAAAGAGAACAAGAGGGGGGCGAACAGTGTCCTCAGAAACCCATTACTCACAGGACTGTACAAACAGTGTCTTCAGAAACCCACTGCCCATAAGACTGCATTAATGGTGTCCTGAGAAAGACATTGCCCATAAGACTGCATTAATGGTGTCCTGAGAAACACATTACTTATAGTACTGTATAAATAGTGTCCTCAGAAAAACATTGCTCATGGGACAATGACTTTAGAAACACATTGCTTATAAGACTGTTTATATAGTGTCCTTACAAACACATTGCTCATGGGACTGTACGAATGCTGACTTTAGAAACACATTGCTTATAATACTGTATAAATAGTGTCCTCACAAACACATTGTTCATACTGTACGAATACTGACCTCAGATACACATCGTTCATAGCACTGCCCTGATCCCTGTGTGTGTGTGTGTGTGTGTGTGTGTGTGTGTGTGTGTGTGTGTGTGTGTGTGTTTGGGTGTGTGTGTGTGTGTGTGTGTGTGTGTGTGTGTGTGTGTGTCGGGGGTGGGGGCGTGGGAATCCTTGAGTGTTGGTTACATGCTGGCCTGTAGTGTCCTGTGTGCCTGCTTGTTTGCCTCCGGTGTGCATGACCGTGTGGGCTTCTCTCTTGTGTATTCATGTGTGGCTGCGTCACATGTATAGCTTTGCGTTCATCTAATGGGCTTACTGTAACATACTGAATAGGCAATTCCACAGAATGTGGACTTTCTTTGTCACATTCATAACAGCAATACCATGCCGATTGGCAATACCATGGTAACTCTATGCTGTGACTGATTACGTGAAATTTAAGCACGTGTTATTTTTGGCCGTAGAACTAATGCGATTTCTTGTGTTATTTATTTTTTTTATTTTACAAAATATTTACTGTAAATAGTATTACACTTCACTCCATAATGTAGAAGTGCCCATACTAGTAAATATACCTTTATACTTAAATAATCCAATGCAGAACAGGGAGTTTGTCCTCACCCCTG
>CM059282.1:24830868-24833368 GCA_030347295.1 Setipinna tenuifilis | reverse complement strand
TGTGTGGCTAAGGCTTAGTGAATGGATAGGGGAGTGTGTGTGTGAGAGAGATGGAATTTGTGACCATTGTACGAGGGGAGTTAGCCCAGATAAATCCCATTACTCTGCAGATACAGGAAAAGCCCATCAGAGTGGCACACACACACACACACACACACACAGCACACACACACACACACACAGTTATTTACTTACACACACACTTACTTACACACACACACACACACACACATAGTTACTTACTTACACACACACACTCACTTACTTACACACACACACACACACACACACACACACACACACACACACACACACACACACACACACACACACACAGCGCAGGGATGATCTGTTCTGAACAAGCAAAGGGTTTTATCCATGGAGGCATATGAATTGTGCAAGTTAAAAATAGAAATCAGAGCTCAGAATCACCAGCAGATGCACAAACAGTCTGTACCGATACTGCAGTGAGAGCCATTAAATAATGATGTCAGAACCCGCTTTTAGAGTAGGCATAAGCCTCACAGGCCCACCCTGATACACCAGCCCCTCGTACTGTACTTCACTTCGTTTGTGGAGTAATGACATTGCATCATTACGCCATTTCGTTATTGTATTCAACTGCTCCGGTGCCACTGGACTGCAAGAAATGTTGTCTTGTTGTGACCTTGCCAAACTGTAAAGCACTTTGAGCTGCATCTTGTATGTATGAATTTTGCTATACAAGTAAATATTATTATTATTATTATTATTATTATTATTATTATTAGTTTTGGACAGAGGGTCTGGCACCGGTCTCCCTGTAATGGCTGGTACTAGGCAGAATCCTTCCCAGCCCAAATCATTTGGGTGTTTGTGAGCGTTAGTTGTTAGTCTGTTAGTTTCCCGAAAAAGCTTCGTAACATCATTCACATTAATGTTGGGGTAAAGGCAGATCCAGTCTTTTAAAATTTCAGCAGAGTCCACACCTCCAAAAAGAAAAACGTTTCTGACTACGGCACAGCCAGACCCTCTGTACAAAACGAAATGTAGTACGAGGGGCTGATTCACCAGGGTGAGAAAGACCATCCCAGCTGCTTCCTTGGACACATATAAAGCACCTTTCAAAGACATAGCCACCCACACACACACACACACACACACACACACACACACACACACACACAGACCCACCCGAACATACATAAAAAAGTGGCCCCACACAAACGCAGATGCATAAACAGACATACAGTATACTGTAGTCTAGTGTGTAGACTTCTTTACACAGTGCAATATCTCAGCACACACACACACAGTGCAATATCTCAGCACACACACACACACACAGTGCAATATCTCAGCACACACACACACACACACACACACACACACACACACCTACACACACACACACACACACACACACACACACACACACACACACACACACACACACACACACACAGGCATTAGTGGAAACAACAAACATAGCTAAACTAAAGAATGCTGACAGTAACAACCACAAACAAACCGGTTGAAGAATGACAAACTGAAATTCAGGAATGTGTTTTTCACTCCATATGCCAATCTCTTCCCCAGCCAGGGACACTAACTCCTCTAGACCTTTTGTCTAAATGTGACATTCTATGACATACTGTACATAAAGGGGAACCACAGATATGTACACAGCAAGTTCTATGGTGTAAAATCAACACTATGCCAGTGTAATGTTAATCTAACACTCATACCTTATATATTTGGCTCCTTTACAGTTAAATCACCTTTTTTTGCAGTGTATTTTCAACTCTAATGTTTGCTGAACACTGGGAAATTAATTTTGTACAAATGTAAAAACATGCCCAATGGAAGCCACAACCACTGGTGTAGGCACATCTTCCATCAAGTCATGGACACCAACTTCTCTGGACCTTTTGTCTAAATGTGACATTCTGTGACATACAAAAAGGAACATATATGTATGTCCTCTTAGCTTTTGTCCCTAGTGGAACCCACAACTGTTGGTGCAGGCACATCCTCCGTCAGGCCATGGACACTAACTTCTCTGGACCTTTCTGTCTGGATGCTGACATGCTGTGTCACATTAAGATGTTTACTGTATGTTACCACCAATGTTCATGTTCTCTTGTGCGTTGTATCTGCACTTGTGAGGAATGTGTGAGGAAGCCACGAGCACTGATTCAGACAGGCACATCATCAGGCAATATGGCGGCTCAGCAGAGTCTGAATAATGTGCTGAACGCACCAGATCCTCTCCTGCTCTCCTGCACTCCTGCGTTGCTGCTGCATTAAGCGCATGCACTCCTGCACTCCTGCATTACAGCCCCATTACTCAACTCTGCTGCTGCAACTGGGCGCAAGAACATCCAGAAATGAACATGGACAGTTCATTTGGGAGTTAGAAACAGAGAGAATGACAGCGAGACAGACAGACAGACAGAGGCAGACAGAGAGTTAGATAGATAGGTAGAGAGAGAGAGGGAGATAGAGAGGGAGACAGAGA
>CM059282.1:24823368-24825868 GCA_030347295.1 Setipinna tenuifilis | reverse complement strand
TATAGACGATATCTCAGATTATATTTACCGTAATGTGATCAGGTCATTGGGGAGGAAAAGTAAACGACAGAAGGGGAAAACAAAAGAGAGCAATTGAATGACAGCACAGAGAGGAAAGGGGAGAGAGAGAGAAAGAGAAAGAAAGAGCGAAAGATCAAGAGACAGAAAGAGTGAGCAAAAGAGAGAGTTGGAGCACGAGCGAGAAAGAGAGATAAGAGAGAGAGAGAGAGAGAGAGATAGAGAGAGAGAGAGAGAGAGAGAATTAGAATAATAGAAAAGAAGAGAGCATACAGTATTAAGTACTTTTTCAGTTCTTCAAAGAAGCGGTGAGGCAACAGTTCTTTAAAGAACCATTTGACGCCGATATGACATACTGTAACATAGCCCATTATGAACTGAGGCTCTGAAGAATCATTTCCAATGTGAAGTACGTTTGACATACAGTACTGTACATGCTTAAAATGAAAGGTGCTTAAAGTACGGTGCTGGAAGAGAACAGGAGGTCTGCTGTCCACTGACACTGGACATTGGACACTACATCCAGGGTCTAGATGACAAGCGAAAACGACACTCCAGGACTCCAGGCACTGCACCACAGGGTCAGGTGTCCTCATGAAACGATAGCCCTGAGGACGTGCGTCTGAGCTACAGTCAGTCTGCTTACACCAGCAAACAGCCCGTCTTGCTGAGTTGAGTGTGTCTGGGGTGTGTGTGTGTGTGTGTTTGTTGCGGGGGGGTGTTGAATAAACAAGAGCTTTTGCAGCTCAGCTGAGGGCTTCTGTTGCATCGCATTTTCTTCTGGGAAGGAAGGCAAGTTTTTGATTCCATTTTTTTTTTCTTTCTTTTGCCACAGCAGCCTGAAAAGTCCCCCGTTAACACACACCCCCTTGTCCACCGGCTGCCAGTGCAAACACAAGAGGCCTTAGAGCAGCAGCGCAACTTCTGCCAAGACGACTCGAAACGTTACGTCATCTGGTCATTCATTGCGACTGACTGGTCATCACCCTAAACTCTGTCCTTATAAGGGCTCACAGTACGGACCGGATCTGACGTCTGTAAAGATTCTCATTCATCCAGGTCATGGTACAGTAGTCAAAAGTTGTAACTAAGTTGTAGCTAAGTTGTGAGCAACTGGACTTAGCTTGAAGTTGTTGTGAGCAACTGGACTTAGCTTGAAGAATGTGTGTGTGTGTGTGTGTGTGTGTGTGTGTGTGTGTGTGTGTGTGTGTGTGTGTGTGTGTGAATTCAAGGTATGTACGTATGCACCTGAAAATAAATATTCCATATGCATATGTAGTCTTATATAAAGGCTCAGTGCATGTATGGAGCTCAGTGCATGTATGGAGCTTGAAGATGTTTCACCTTTCATCCAAAAGGTTTCTTTAGTTCTGGACCACTGGAAGTGGAGCTGTGAGCTGCAGACAGGCCGCTGTAGATGGACCCGGTCTGGTGTTTCCCTGTTCCTACCATCTGACATTTGCCTCCTTTTAATGCAGCATCACCAAACACAGTTTAAAGCAACACTAATTCGTTTTTTTAACCTTAAAATAATGTTTTCAAAATGGTTTCAGTGGTTCAACAACTCATGACAGGGTAACTTGGCACTTCTGAATTCGGTTTGTGGCCCCATAACCACACTATGCAAGTTTGCCAAAGCGGGTTGCTTCTGTCGAATGAGACATAAAAAAAGACAATTCCACTTCCAACCTGTAGGGCGACCGAAAAGAAAAAGTGCTTTAGTGTTGCTTTAAGTTAATGTCCAGTGTGAACCAGTGTGCTGGTTCTACCCTGGACATCTTGGCCCAGCGGGTTTGGAGAGAATTACAACATTCTTAAGGCCTGGACTGGGAACAGGGCTGACGCGGAAGACTTTCAGACAAAACAGCTGAGATGTAACCTTTGACCCGGATAGTAATGTATGGTGTAGAGACACTCCGGTGGTGTGGATGTGAACTGTGATGACATACTGCAAAAGGTTTAAGGAGTTTCAGATAGAAAATTATCAAAATATTTTTAATTTTATATTTTTTATATTATTATCAAATAAAAAATACTGATGCCTGTAGTTTAGCCTGCAAGCACTTGCAATTCATGTTTGATCATCTAATGAAGGGCTAACAACCAAAAGGTCACTATTAAAAGATTGTAGGGAGCATATTGCTGGTGTTGCAGACTTTTATCTTCTCCATCGTATAGACTAGCTGGTGTGGTCCAGTACCCAGACTTTAAATAAGGAGATGTGTGTGTGTGTGTGTCTTTAGCCTGACATTAAGCTCTACCACACCCCCTTCTAGGACACCCTGTGGTTATTTTAACACTATTTTCCGCCATACAAATGTCCACTAGCTGCCCTTACTAACCCTCTCCACACCATTTATGCAGTTGCAGTACCTTAATATTTACAGTAACATCATTTCGCCAGCAGTTTTTCCAAATGAGGGTGTTTTTTTGGGCCCTGAGACCAAACGGGGCCAAGCTGGGGGTGGTCTTTATCAACTTG
>CM059282.1:24815868-24818368 GCA_030347295.1 Setipinna tenuifilis | reverse complement strand
AACGTCAGCCGCGTTGTTTCTGCACCATTAAAACATTGAAAACGGAGTGCTCCGGTCTTGCTCCTGTACATTGTGTCCTGGACCGTGAGCACCAATCGAGGTGGAAGCGCATCTGACTCCTAGTTACAGTACTGAATTAGTGTTGCTGTCTGTCTAGCCTCTGCCTCCGCAGGGTGGATGTGGATGGCTAACTTTTACTTATCTTACACATATTTTAAACTTATTTTATCTTTTATGCTTTTATATTGTCCTTTGCTTTTATTTTTGTTAAGCACATTGAACTGCCTTTGTGTATGAAATGCGCTATACAAATAAATTTGACTTGACTTGACCTGACATAAGCTGTGTGAAAGTTGTTACACTGGCTATGGCACAGGGGGCCGCAAGATACCTCTCCATTTCAGCTGCCACTTATCTCACCTGTGCAGACAAAGAAGAGACTCAATAGGCAGGCTGTGTGTGTGTGTGTGTGTGTGTGAGAGAGAGAGAGAGAGAGAGAGAGAGAGTAAATAACAGACTGACACATATGGACAGAGCACGAGTAAGAAGACAGAGGGAGGGAAGAGAAAAAAATGTAGGGAAAAGGGAGTAGGGGAGTGTGAAGAAAAGAGGGGAGAGGAGTGCATGTGTGTAAGATAGAGGGGTAGAGAGAGAGAGAGAGAAAGAGAGAGAGAGGGAGCGGGAGAGGAAGAGGAAGAAGGGGTGTTGGCAGGCACAGAATGTTCCGGATGCTGGATGATCCCAGCAACAGCAACAGCAACACTCATGAAAGAATCATTCTCCCCCATTTAGACAGAGTCAGCTGCACAGCAACAGGCTTCAGGTGTGTGTGTGTGTGTGTGTGTGTGTGTGTGTATGTGTGTGTGTGTGTGTGTGTATGTGTGTGTGCACGCGAGCTCACGTGTGTGAACGCATGCGAATGTAAGAACACATGGTACATGTGCAGTTGGTACATGTGAGGGAAGATCATCGATATCTCTCATGTGAAAACATGCTGCTTGTGTGTTAAATAAGCATGTGATTCTCACCCCCTTCCTCTGTGTCTCATCCCCTGAGAATGCACTCTATCTCATCTACGACTCACCAACCGACCAGCAGACAGATAGTATTGTTAATCCTGCAGGGAATCTAGGCATCATGTGTCTTATAAAACACAAACATGCAGTCTGTATGTAAACATAAGCATCTCATGCTGACCCTGTTCTGGCTCTCAGTCTGTGGGAAGACATCTTATCTTATCCACCACGACCGACCGACTGACACACAAACACTGTATTGATCTCGGAGGAAATTCAGGCATTCTGTGGGTTATAAGGCACATGTTCTGTATTTAGACATAGGCATTTCTCTCATACACACACACACATACACACACACTGTCACATTTCTATTTTGGACTATTGTGACTATCTCGACATAGGCATCTCTCTCTTTCTCTCTCTCTCTCACACACACACATACTGTCACATTTCTATTTTGGACTATTGTGACTATCTAGACATAGGCATCTCTCTCTCTCTCTCTCTCTCTCTCTCTCTCTCTCACACACACACAAAACACACACACACACACACACACACACACACACACACACACACACACACACACACACACACACACAGTGTTACATTTCTATTTCTGACTATTGTGACTATCTAGTTCAATAGTCTTTACTTTTTATACTGTTTAATCTGTCTGTGATTTGGTAATTTGCTGCTGCAATCCCAATCTCTCTGAAGGGACCTCGCAAAAGGATTAACAAATGTGTTATTCTATTCTATTCTGTTCTATTCTAATCTGCTCTATTCTAACATATTATATTCTAATTTATTCTATTCTAATTTATTCTATTCTATTTTATTTTATTCTATTCTATTCAATCTCATTCTGTTCTATTCTATTCTGTTCTATTCTAATCTGTTCTGTTCTATTCTATTCTATCTTATTCTATCTAACTTTTGCTCCATCTCTCCCTCTCTGTGTCTGAAGCTCACACTGTGCCTATAACACCCACAGTAAGGTGACAGACAACAGGCTCTAGGCTTTGCAGAAGTGGGACAGCTCTGTGACACCCACGCACTTTCACACATACTAATATTAGGGCTTGAGGCTTCTCCCAAAGCCCAGAAGAGGAAGTGGAAAACACAACATTATTGTCTGCTGATAGTACTGCTATTTTGCAAGTATAGACTCTTTTAGCTTCCGTAAAAGAATGAAGCATCTTGGCAAATGTAAGTGCCTCTTGGCTTTCTCACTGAATCCTTCACTTGACGTTAGGAAAAGAAAGAAACAGAGCAAGCCAAAGACAGATAAGAAAGTGAGCAAGAAGTGTCTTTTTTATCAGGTCACAGATGGACTTACCTGGCCTAACACACAATCTGGGTCACCTCACTTAGCTGGGCACCCCTGGTCCCCAATCTTTGAAACGCTGCCTACCATCTGAGACACACTACCCCTCTACCGGGTACCCCGAGCACCGCAGGCAGCTTGCTACAGCAGT
>CM059282.1:24803368-24810868 GCA_030347295.1 Setipinna tenuifilis | reverse complement strand
GGGGGGGGGGGGGGGGGGGACAGGAGGAACTGCACATGTTCTGGGCCGTCGGTTCTTTAAACCAGGACAATATTCCACTGAGAGAAGCAAGACACAACAAACGGAAAACACGCAGACACATACGCATACACACACACACACATACACACACACGTGCGTGCACACACATACACACAGACACACACACACACACACAAATACACACACACACACATACACACATACACACACACCTACACACACACACACAAATACACACACACACAAATACACACACACACACACACACACACACACACACACACACACATACACA
The DNA here is from genome assembly GCA_030347295.1 of Setipinna tenuifilis. Classification (NCBI taxonomy): domain Eukaryota; kingdom Metazoa; phylum Chordata; class Actinopteri; order Clupeiformes; family Engraulidae; genus Setipinna; species Setipinna tenuifilis. The sequence goes on along the minus strand of CM059282.1, from coordinate 24,810,552 downwards.
CACACACACACACAGAGTGTTCTCCGTTGGGGAAGACAATCTGAATATTCTTGGAACTCGATTATGGGCTCTGTTGAAGCCTCCGAACCTCTCGAGGGGGCCACACTCAGCCCCTGCTGTTACGTGAGAAACGTCCTTCCGTGGGAGTTTTATTTTTATTGGACGGCTCAATAACACTGTGGAACGGAGCTGAGAAAATATTGCGCCACCCCTTGTTTATTGTCTCTCGTGCGTGTGGGTACAGCTTTTGCAACAGGAGTGTTTATTTGTTGTGCCAAAAGAACAGGCCGGCTGGATAATGGATCTACAGAGGGAGGAGGAGGAGGAGCAGGAGCAGGAGCAGGAGGAGGAGGAGGAGAAATAAGGAGGGATGCTTTACTAGGAGGAGGAGGAGGAGGAGGAGGAGGAGAAGGAGGAGAAGGAGGAGGAGAGGGAGGAGGAGGAGGAGAAGGAGGAGGAGGGGGAGGAGGAGGAGAAATAAGGAGGGATGCTTTACTAGGAGGAGGAGGAAAGGGAGGAGGAGGAGGAGCAGGAGGAGGAGGGGGAGGAGGAGGAGAAATAAGGAGGGACGCTTTACTAGGAGGAGGAGGAGGAGGAGAAGGAGGAGAAGGAGGAGGAGAGGGAGGAGGAGGAGGATAAGGAGGAGGAGGGGGAGGAGGAGGAGAAATAAGGAGGGATGCTTTACTAGGAGGAGGAGGAGGAGAAGGAGGAGGAGGAGGAGGAAAGGGAGGAGGAGGAGGAGCAGGAGGAGGAGGGGGAGGAGGAGGAGAAATAAGGAGGGGTGCTTTACTAGGAGGAGGAGGAGGAGAAGGAGGAGGAGGAGGAGGAGGAGAGGGAGGAGGAGGAGGAGAATGGGGAGGAGGAGGGATGCTTTACTAGGAGGAGGAGGAGGAGAAGGAGGAGGAGGGGGAGGAGCAGAGAAATAAGGAGGGATGCTTTACTAGGAGGAGGAGGAGGAGAAGGAGGAGGAGGGGGAGGAGGAGAGAAATAAGGAGGGATGCTTTACTAGCATTACAGGACTGCAGACTGAGGTGGCCTTCTGGTGTTTGCACACTGGAGGAATGTGTGGATAGTCTCAGCCGAATGCACACTAATAAAAGACAAAGTCAGAAAAGAGAAGAGGAGAGAAGAGCCCCAAAAAGAAGCCCCAAAAAGAAAGCAAGAAAGAAAGAAAGAACAAACCAAAGAAAGAAAAAGAAACCCAATTAGATAGAAGAAAGGAAGCCTAATCTATTTAAAATACATTCAGAGGACCACACTGTTTGACCCTTTGCTCTCTTGAGTTAGTGTTTACAAAAGACCTCACCGTCCCCCATGATCACAATCACAATGCAGTGTTTGCCTAGCCTAATGGTTACTCCAAAAAACGTCTTCTTCGAAACCCGGGCGATTGCCTTGAAAAAAAAAAAAAATCACAAGATTACAGTAAAGGCTCCTTGATGTGAATTTCCAAGTCACACAAGAACACTACATGACCCCTGAGTGGGTAGCCTGTCTTGTAATGTCTATTGTTGAGTGTGTTTTTCTGTTAATGTCTGCGTAAATGTGTGGTGTTTGTTTATTGACTTTTTCCCTTATGTCACTGTGCCTCACTTGCTGACAGAAATTTCCCCATGGGGACAATAAAGTTTCTAACTAACTAACTAACTAACTAACTAACTAGCACACTGTCGGAGCGCAGCAGAGCCAGAGTAGAGCGATGGGGGGAATCTGGACTTGTTGGAGTGAAGTCACGGCGTGATGGATGACTGTTTATTTTTGCACTGCTCCCATCTGGACTGCGGGAGTCACTCAGTGTAACTCCCAGTCAGACACACATCAGACCGTCGGTGGGGTGGGAGAGTAGAGTCGGTGGAGAAAGAGGGAACGGAGAGACACAGATGGAGAAACAGAGAGAAAGAGAAAGAGAAAGGGAAAGAGAAAGAGAAAGAGAGAATGTGTGAATGAGAGACATTGATCAGAGGACAAAACGAGAAAACAGAACATTTAAAAAGGGAGCAAAGGAAAAGTGACAGAGAAGAAAAAGAGGATAGATAGATAGATAGATAGATAGATAGATAGATAGATAGATAGATAGATAGATAGATAGATATAGAGTAGACAGACAGATAGACAGACAGATAGACAGAAAGACAGACAGACAGAGCCTCCGGTCACTGTGGACAGAGCACCAGGCAGGCACCTACCGCTGGCATCCACCAAACAGGGCCCGATGCTAGGGCCACCATCTGCCCCTGCCCCTGCCCCATGCCCCCCTGCCCACCCCACCACCACCACCAACCCCCAGCCACCCCTCAGGAGCTCCGTGACCCACCCCCCCCCCCCATCTCTCCTTCTGTTGGGGTCTCGGGCGAGTGCGTCCCCCAAGGTCAAGGGTCAGGGGTGAGCGGGGGGTCAGACCTGTCAGCCGGAGACTGTCCAGACAAGTCCGCCCGCCCACCGCCCCACCCCGCTCGCTTCCGTCACCTCAAGCTACAGATGGGGCAGGATGTGAGTGTGTGTGTGTAAATTACAGTGTGTGTGTGTGTGTGTGTGTGTGTGTTTAAATTACAGAGTGTGTGTTTGTGTGGGGATGTCTGTGTGTGAGGGGATGTATGTGTGTGTGTGTGTGTGTGTGTGTAAAGGAGGGAGTGTGTTTGTATATGTGTGTGAGAGTGTGTGTGTGTGTGTGTTTGTCTGTGTTACTTTATTAAGCATCTTCATACCAGTTTCCACAAGTTCATGGTGAAATTGAAAACAGTTATTTGGCACTGAAGATCAGCGTAAAAGCAGTAAGAAGACCACTACCACCATGGCCTGTTTTCCTTCAGTACATTGTGTGGCTCTTGTCTTTGATAATGGCTGCCTTCAGCAGGACTCAGGAAACACACTCTAACCTCTGAAGGGTCCCAGAAGATCAGTCTGATTTTTAAACCTTGAAAGGTCCCGGAAGATCATTTATCTGATTTCTGGACCCTCAAGGGTTTGAAGACAATTTGATGATATGATATTTGATTTAGCTCCTCTGTTTGGTAACATTACCACTGTCTGTCTGAGAGCTCTGATAGCAAGGATGGACTGGGGTGGGGGGGTTGAAGGAATGGGGTGGGGGGGCAGGTCAGTCCTATGTTCCCTTCCAGAGATTTTTCTTAAAATTAGGCCCTATGTTCCCACATTTCTAGGACACTTTCAAAGCTCAGCCTTGTGTTCCTACATTTTCTTCCATTTAAGCCCTATCCTCCCACAAGATTTTTGGAAGCACTTTATAGTAAATGAATGACTGGATTAGTTATTTTATTTTGATCATTATTAGAAGAAAAAATAAAATAGGCAGATCGAAAAAGGTTTTGGCTGAAGTAGAGCTTTTAGATGCCGAACCCTTGTTTTCATTTCCTTAAGTCAGACAAACAAAACCAGATCAGTACAAATATGCATTAGGTATATACATGTAATACAATGACATGCTACATATATGCATATACATTCCTACATACACATGAGGGAACATAGGGCTGTGGGAACATAGGCACGCTTATATTCATATTCTCTGAAAAATGATTAAGAAATTCAATCAATTCTGCCAGGATATGTAAACTTATTAGCACAAGTGTACATACTGTACCTAAATACACATAAGGGAACAGAGGGCTGTGGGAACACAGAGCTGTGGGAACATAGGCACGCTCCTGGACTGGGTCACTGCTAATGCAGCACTGCTTAGCCTACACACAAACAGAGTTGTCATCGAGAGTGGGTGAAGTACTGAGAAGTACTGGACACTCATCTAAACAGATAATGAGGCGTCTGAGTGAGCATGAATGTTCTCAGAAAGCAGGTTTAGTCACTGTATGGTATGTTAGTCAGTGTATGGTATACTAACTCTAAGCAAGTGGTAAATCTTCTAGTAGAAGTGCCCGGTGACTTTGTTTTCATAAGAGGGTGAAGCTATAGGCCTCTTCTTTTAGCAGATTCACAACTCACTCTGAGGTAACTTATTGGTGTCACTTAACCGCCTACGTACTTGGAATTCCCACCCAGCTGTGTAAATCAGATTGTTGTTGCTGTTGCTATTGTTGTTGTTGTTGTTATTGTTGTTGACATGCACGAACCATAGCGCAGCTTAGCTCATCCTCTTCAAACTGAAAAAAAAACTCGGACCACTTTTCCAAGAAGCCCTGGCCGCACACTAATCCAGCTGATGCGGTGAAGTCCCCCCTGCACGCACATAACCGCTCACGGCGCCAAAGCTGTCTCCACGCATGACTCCAACTGTCTCGGTCTCTGTATCTGCGAGACTGCAGGGCGCATTGCCAAGCAAGCCAGCAGCCCAGCCCAGCGCTCTCTCTCTCTCTCTCTCTCTGCGGCCAGACACGCTAGTTTACAGGGCCATGCGACCTGTCAGGTAACATGTCTCCCCTCAACGGCTCTGGCCAGATCTGTTTTGATCGCACACGACAACAAATCAGAGCTGCTTTGGTGGAGATGGGAGTCACATCATCTCAACAATCCAGCACACACACACACACACACACACACACACACACACACACACACACACACACATAATGGTTTGGTGGAGATGGGAATCACGGCGTACATGCAGCACCAACATCATCTCAACAATCCAGCACACACACCCACACACACACACACACACACACACACACACACAATGTCAGGGGTGAAGAGTCATGGTAAACACATCATCTACCTCTCTGATCTCAAAAAGCTGGTAGCAATGAAGCTTAATCCCCTGGATTTTAGCATCAGATGATACACCAAAGCTTTGGGTTTCTCACACACAAACACACTCATGCAGGAACGTCCAAAAGGGATGCTTGTGGTATGTGAGTCAAAAAACTGAGCAAGAACCATGAACCAGTGAGTCAAAATTGTCGACCTCAAAAAACATAATAAAAGAGGTCGTAGAACAACATCTAAAAAAAGGAAGGCAACTGTTTGGATTGTTGACACAGAAAGATGATGTTTATTCTACAATTGACAGTGGAGCAAAGTGGAAACATGCACAACACAAGCAGCACAAAGACCACTAAGCCCACTGCTTAGCCTAAATCAATGTACCCACCAGAGCTTCTTGTTAATGTTTGTGTTTGTGTGTGTGAAATGAAGAAATTCTGGGCTTTTGTCACTGCTACAGTAGGATTTTCAGATCCCTGAGAGGACAACTGGGGACAATCAGTGCTAAGGTAAGTCATGTTTCAGATACTAGCTACTGAGGGTCCACAAGAGTGTCTGTGTATGTGTGTGTGTGTGTGTGTGTGTGTGTGTGTGTGTGTGTGTGTGTGTGATCAGATCTCTGAGAGGACAACTGGGGACAATCCTACTTCAGCGTTAAGGTAAGTCATGTTTCATGACTCAATCAATAGTCAATAGTTGAAAAGGGAGCTAAGCTAGAATGTGTGTGTGTGTGTGTGTGTGTGTGTGTGTGTGTGTGTGTGTGTGTGTGTGTGTGTGTGTGTACAGTATGTGCTCGCCTCCATGTGTGTATGTATGTGTGTGCTGTTGGCAAACTATCAAACCAACCCACAGACCATCCTCTACTCACCCACAGAAATCCCACCTCCCCCTGTCTCTCTTTCTCTCTCTTTCTCTCTCTTTCTTTCTGTCTCTCTCTCTCTCTCTGTGGATTACATAAGCAGAACTCCTTCTGAACACACAGTCTTCAACTGACGTGTCAGTTGTGATCAATGGAACAGTCACAATGACTAAATACAGGAACAGTAATAGCAATTATGGTGTACGTACGCGATAGCATGACATTAAAAGGAATAGTTTAAAAGGGAGCTAGCTTTCAGACATGACAGTATGGGGGCCCAGTGTATTTTTTTTCTCTTCCTCCTCCTCTCTTCTCCATGAGTCCATGCAGCTCTGTAACCCAGTATGGTGCAGTCGGATGGGGCAGGCGGGGAGGGACTGGATGGCAGGCAGGGGCAGGGGAGTGGATGAATCGGATCCCCCTTGGTTGCCCTCTGCCTTTGAGGCCGAAGGGGCGACCTGCCCGGGGGTGGGATGGGGCTGTGGCCTTCCTTTCTTCCTGTGGCTGGCAGCAGGAAGTGGGCTATTGTCAGAGCTCCACTCCGCTTCCCCATTATCCCCCCATGACAACAGACACACACACACACACACACACACACACACACACACACACACAGATACACACACACCCCTACACACACACACACACACACACACACACACACACACACACACACACACACACCCACGGCCAGTGCAGGGCCTTTGAGCCGGTTAAAAACAGCTCTTCAAAGGGCCCAAACAGATCTGGTTGCACAGCTGGAGTGGGGAGCGTGTGTGTGTGTGTGTGTGCGAGGCGGGGGGTTACCAGGTGCTGCAAAAGGAGGGAGGATGGATGGATGGCTTTGCTGGCTGGAGGCCGGGTGTCCAGGGAGACGTCCAGACTTAAGGCTTAATACCTGTGGAGTTACATCACTGACACCAGGACAGAAAGAGGAGGAGGAGGAGGAGGAAAGAGGAACAACAGAGGAAACTGACAGACAGAGAGAAATGGACGGACAAGAGGAGGGAGAAAATAATAGAGAGAAACAGACAGAGATAAATGGAGAGAAAGAGAGAGAGAGAGAGAGAGAGAGAGAGAGAGAGAGAGAGAGAGAGAGAGAGAAGGGGGGTTGCAGTAGTTTAACATCTCCCAACTGTGGCAAAATACAGTCACCAGTTGTCAGACTTCCAAACCAGTAAGAGCATTGAGCTGTTTTTAAAATCAACACAAAAATAACCATGAGAGAACCACAACATCCTGCCCATTTTCTGTGCCAGTTTACTCCATTGTTAGTTGTCGAAATATTCGGGTCACAGTTTATGTATAACACTGTATAACACTGATGGAGCTGTTTAGTATTAAACATTAGCAAAGTTCCCCATTCATTTTTCCAGCAGTGGTTTGTGTTATTCCTTACATAGTCTCATGTGGAGGTTACCACACCATCTGGGGTGTCAAAGGTACTTTCCCATTACTGTTGGCTGTGAGAGCATGTCAGTACATGAAAGTGAAAGTCATTCCCATTGGTCATTGTGATCACATGGCACATCACAGCACTTAGTAATGCACAATAAAATAAATTAAAAAAGTGTAAAACATATTAAAGTAAAACATCAGGTATGACATCAAGAAAAGATTCTTGTCAACAGTGCATAAGCAGCATAAT
>CM059282.1:24790374-24792874 GCA_030347295.1 Setipinna tenuifilis | reverse complement strand
AATCAAAAAATGTCAACAAACCATATGTATGTATGTACTATCCAAATTATATCAAGTTACCAATATTATATTGGAGTGTACTGGAATGCTGCATCAGTAAATACATGCAACATCAGTAAATAAGAGCAGATGCAACATTAGATGAGAGTGTATCATTTCAGCACAATATATCACATTTCACAATGATATTGCCAACTAAGACTTAACAAGGTCCATGTGCGCTTTTGAGCAAAACATGATTGAAAAATCCAGAATGAAATCAATCCCTTTCCATGATATTATTTTTAAGCATTACCTTGTTTTAATGAATAATATTATATTAACATTTCCGATAAAATCACATCACTCTATTTTATTTGGTGCAAAACCTGACATTTTCGGACAAATCAATTACCCCCCATTAAATTCTCAGTATGTGATATTGGCAATGTGCATAATTGAACCCTTGGACATGATTTCCCCTTACATCTGTTTAATTAGTCTGCAAATTTCCTGTTTCGGGTCTATTTGTGTTGTATAGAAATATTATTAGAAGTATCAAATTATACCCTGACAGACGCTGACGTGGGTTCAAACTCTGCTCTTGTAAACACACAGCTGTGAACAGGCCTATCGGAGTCCAAACACAACAGAGAGGATAACCTCTCACTTGTCACATTATATGGGAAGCAAAGTCATTGGAATTATTTTATTATTTTTGTGTGTGTGTGTGTGTATCAATCGCCTATTGGCAGCAGTTCGCCTCTCTTACCTCGTTTGTTTTTCCTGTATCTCTTTTCTGAGACATTCACTGATCTTCTGCCCCAGTCAACACACTGACCCACAAAGGAAAAGAGAAGGCACTAAAATATTACATCTCACATCCCAGAAAAGGTTCAGTGGAGCTGCAGTCTGTTTTGAAAGGTAACCACTGTAAAGACTGTATTTTCAACCGGTAGACAGCTGCTGTGCATATAGATACCAAAATATTTTTATAATAATACTGTACATGGTAAGTCATGTGTTAGACATCCTAAAGATCCATCAGGAAGGAATCACTGAACTTGCACTGATGTCATATGTTAGATTAATATATGTGGCTAGAATATCAATAGGAAACAATGATATAACTTAATTAATACCTTTACTAGGGCTGACTTAAACCGCCCACTACATTAGCTATGCCAAATGTCTTTACCCAACGATGCTAACTAATGAAATTAACAAGATTGGCATGCTAACATGCTAACAAGTTTATGCTGATTCCATCAGCTACTGAGAATACTGCAGTTGTTATTGTGCTTAATACTTTACACTGAATCTGATAATGGACAGGTATTAAAAAGTCAGCCAAAACACCAGCCAAGGACGTTTCAACAAGGTAATGGGGTCTGAATACTTACATTCATGGTTTTAAAAATATTAGTTTTGTGAAATGTATTGCATGGAAAGGTTTTCTTGAGGATGAAGGTTATTAGACCATGAAGGGTTAATATGAAGTGAGAGCTACAACCCTGTTGGTGTTGAAAATATGTGATTTAGCACCAATTCAGAAATCACACAGCCATTGTTCCTGACTGTGTCTCTTTTTTATATGAAAGAAGGAAGTCCTTTGTACACACAACCGCTAAATGGCAAGACCTGAGTGAAGAACCTTGTGTGGAATTGTTTTTAGTAATTGCATTCGTGGTACGTGAAGGCCGTAAGCTATAATTCAAGCAAAAAGAAAACGTGGCGCCATTATACAGATGACACATGCGCTATAAGAGGTGAGAGAAAATTGCAACAGACAAGCGCACCTCTCTATTCACTGTGTGTGTGTGTGTGTGTGTGTGTGTGTGTGTGACAAGCGCACCTCTCTACTCTGCGATCAGGCCTGCACGCCCTTCAGCTTGGCACAGCGGTAATATCCTATTCTATGTGTATGTGTGTGTGTGTGTGTGTGTGCATGTGTGTGTGTGTGTGTGTGAGTGTGAGATGGAGTAGAGAGTGATGGTGGTGGTGCTGTGCGTGTGTGTGTGTGTGTGAGGAGCAGTAGAGAGTAGAGGTGGTAGTGGTGCTGTCTGTGTGTGTGAGTGTGTGTATGTGTGTGTGTATGTGTGACAAGCGCACCTCTCTATTCTCTGCTCTGAGATCAGGCCTATACGCCCTTCAGCGTGGCACGCCACTAATTTCCCATTCTGTGTGTGTGTGTGTGTGTGTGTGTGTGTGTGTGGCACAGCGTTAATTTCCCATTCTGCAGCCGCTCTGCGTATAGCGTATAGCAGCCTGTAATTATTACTCACACACACACACACACACACACACACACACACACTTCAGAAGGGCCTTTTTTGAAATGTGGAGGCACGACAGTTTAAAACACAGCCTATGTTCCTTGTGCTTGTCATTTTGTAGAATTGAAAAGAGCGTTTGTGGGCTGGTGCATGGTGATGCAATGCATCTCTGAGCCCTGTTGTGTGTGTGTGTGTGTGTGTGTGTGTTGTGAGTGAATGTCTCTATCGCTGTATGCTTCTGTCAC
>CM059282.1:24780374-24782874 GCA_030347295.1 Setipinna tenuifilis | reverse complement strand
CTCTCTCACTCTCTCTCACATACACACACACACACACACACACACACATGCACGCATGTTCACATGCATGCACACACACATGCACACACCACACGCACACAAACACACACAAACACATGCACACACCACAAACACATGCACACACACACACACACACACACACACACACACACACACACATGCACGCATATATACATGCATGCACACACAAATGCACACACCACACATGCACACACACATGCACACACACAAACACACGCACACACACACACACACACACATGCACGTATGTACACAAGCATGCACACACATGCACACACCACACACACCCACGCACACACACATACACACACACACCACACACACACACACACACACACACACACACACACACCACGCACGCACACACACACACACACACACACACACACACTGTAGAGCAGATCGTACAGATAGAGAAGGGACACATCACAGTATGGCAGATTTGGCACGGAGTGTCGGGTGTGAGAGAAAGAGAGAAGGAAAGAGGGAAGGAAAGAGGGAGGGACGGAGGGAGGGAGGGATTGAAGGAATGGAGGGATATGGAGACATAACGACAGAGGAGGAGGAAGGAAAGATGAGAGGGAGGAGATGGAGGAAGATAAGAGGTGATGCGCCATGGCACATGAGAGGAAAGAAGAGCAGAGGAGAGAAGAGGAGAGGAGAGGAGAGGGGCAGAGAGGGATGGAGAGATAGAAAGAACGGGAGAGGTAGATGGAAAGGTAGAAAGATGGGCGAAAGACAGGATAAGAGGTGACTGGTGATGGCAGGGCAGAGAAGAGGGAGGGGGGGGCACTGAACAAGGTCGAGAGGGTGAAGGAGGAATGAGGCATAGAGAGAAATAGAGAAGAGAAGAGAAAAAAAGAGAAGAGGAGAGAGAGACAGAGAGACTGACAGAAAGCAAAGAGAAGAGAAGAGAAGAGAAGGGGAGAAAGGGAAGAGAGGTGAAGAACAGAGAAGAAAAGAGGAGGGAAGAGAACAGGAGGAAAGGGAAGACAGTGAGAAGAGGAGAGATGAGAAGAGAAGAGAGAGAGATAAAGAGACAGGAGAAGAGAGAGAGACTGACAGAAAAGGAAGAGAAGAGGAGGGGAAAGAAGAGAAGCAAAAAAAGAGGAGAGAAGAGATGAGAGAAGAGAAATATAGAAGAGAAGGGAAAAGAAGAGAAGAGAGAGAAAGATAAAGAGACAGGAGAAGCGAGAGAGGAGAGAGACAGAGAGACTGACAGAAAGAGCAAAAAGAAGAGAAGAGAAGTACTGACCTCAATTAGGTACCGTTTTACAAAGTGTGTAACAGTATGTAACAATTATGTACAAACACTGTACCATAGGGTTAGGGTTAGGATTACAGTTAGAAATTTACAGTGCAAGTACATAATATTACATGTTGTTACATATAATAGATACACTTAAAAAGGAACCATAAAATAAGGTGTTACCATGACATCACTAGTTACATACACAGGTCAAGCCAATACAAGGTGAGGTAGGCTGTTTTCTCTGAAGATGGCTTTTTCTTTTGAGGGGGGGATGTCATGACAGAAGGGGTGATAGGGTGAAAGAAAGTAGAAAGAGAAAATGGATGAAGTGACACAGAGGATAGAGAGACGGTGGGAGACAGGAGGAAGATGAGAGGGGGTTTGTAAGAAAGAAAGGGGGGAGGATGAAGACAGGATAGAGACAGAGAGAGAGAGAGAGAGAAAGAGGAAGGAAGAGATGAGAAAGATGAGAAGTGATGGTATGAGCATGTGAGAGAGTGAAAGTAGGAAAGAAAAGGCAGGAAGATGCACACGGAAGAAAAGGAGGGAGGAGAGGAGAGGAGAGGAGAGAAGAGGAGAGGAGAGGAGAAGAGAGGAGAAGAGAGGGATGAGTGAGGAGAGGAGAGGAGAGAGGGATGGTGCTCTTGTATCCCATCTGGAATTGCCCTTCAAAGAGCAAACATTTATCACACCAGTGTGATGGCAACTACTACTTTCATTGGTTTTAACACACACACACACCCACACACACACACACACACACACACACACACACACGTGTGTGTGCACACACACTCTCTCTCTCACACACACACACACCCACACACACACCCTGTGCATTGTGCTGCAGCTTAATGATTTTCAACGGTCAGCAGCACGCTGTGAGTTCCAATAAATGTCCAGTAAGCTCTACAGTCCGTCAGAGAGCAGCTGCGATGGCCGAGAGGTTAAGGCGTTGGACTTGAAATCCAATGGGGTCTCCCCGCGCAGGTTCGAACCCTGCTCGCAGCGCTGCATTCTTGAGTCTGCAGCAATGCAGCCTGACCTTTAAAACACCCTTAATCTGTGCTGAGACAGGGAACACGGCTGCAGGAATCTGTAAATCACATATAAGGCAATGAAGACATGTCTGCATGGTTGGTTCAATCGTTGTGTTTCAAGGATGGAGGTGAATAAGTGGCTTACACAGTGGCTGTTGATACTGTA
>CM059282.1:24747874-24757874 GCA_030347295.1 Setipinna tenuifilis | reverse complement strand
ACTCATGTGTAGTTAAGGAGTTACATCTCATTAACAAAGTAAATCTGGGGGGGCTATTCTAAAGTGAAACCTGTTCATACATTAACAAATGATTTGTTAAGCATAACTCATGTGTAGTTAAGGAGTTACATCTCATTAACAAAGTAAATCTGGGGGGGCTATTCTAAAGTGAAACCTGTTCATACATTAACAAATGATTTGTTAAGCATAACTCATGTGTAGTTAAGGAGTTACATCTCATTAACAAAGTAAATCTGGGGGGGCTATTCTAAAGTGAAACCTGTTCATACATTAACAAATGACTTGTTAAGCATAACTCATGTGTAGTTAAGGAGTTACATCTCATTAACAAAGTAAATCTGGGGGGGCTATTCTAAAGTGAAACCTGTTCATACATTTACAAATGACTTGTTACACCTAACAAAGTAAATCTGGCGAGCTATTCTAAAGTGAAACCAGTTCAGAAATGAGTTTTTGAATGAAATGTAACAATTCTTTGCACTGGACAAGTAATTTATAAAAGATTTCTTAAGGCTTGTGCAGAGGTAGACTAAACAACAGTTTACTATGACAGATGAAACCAGAAGACAGATGGAAAACAAAAACATTTATTTAAAAAAATTGCAACACATGAACATGGTAACATCAAAGACATCTAGGCTATATTAAGAGTTGGGGCGTCCTTTGATCTTGCCACCAAATGGTCATGTGATTTTAGTCTAGCTCGGAGGTTCCATGTAAACCCATCTCTGCCATAAGTTTGTGAGCATGGTAAGGTTATGTCTACTAATTCTCCAAAGTTGGCTGATCTGCTATTGTCCTAAATCAAGTGCACAGCTGATGTCAAGTAATTAAAATGTTGGTAAGGACCACTAAAAGGACTGTATTGGCTGGTTCGGGATGTTGAGATGAGTGTCGTATGGGGGGTGTCTGTTAGAACACCATGAAGCAGTTGTATCCTTTCAGTTTTTATTAAACTTTACACTTCAAAATGACATGTGACAGAGCCTTTGGTTATGTGTGGTCTGTAAACAACACAGAATAAGGCTAATCAACATACTGAATTACAATAACTAACATAAAACATACATTGACTGAAGGTACACCTTAACTGAAATAATCTTACATAAAGATGTAGCTGAACAGTAACAAAATCACCAGAGTATAATAATTATCTTCTTAGCATTACCTCAAATACTGGAACATAGCTTAACTAGCATGACTAGCAGATTTCCTATGCAAACCAATCCAATGCTAGTTTTCCGCTTAGCATTGCTAATCGGAAATAGCTAACTACTCTAATAATAGTAACATTAACAATGCAACCTAGACACCCAAACTCTGATAATTACTTACTATCTTGTACACATAACACTTACTTGGTCAGAAAGCACGCACACAACTCCTCATATGTCATAATCTTAACACTGTAACCTAGCTGACCAGGTGCTCTATGCTGCCTGTCAAACTGAACTGAAAACTGAATGGTTGAAACTGAACGGTAAACTGCACGCTAGGGGGCGTGGCTAAGCAGCAGTCTCAGAGTCTTTCTTACAGCCGCCCCCGAATTGCTGAGACAATTCGCTCACGTGATTATGCCTTAACAAAGCAGTAGTAAATATCCTGAAACATCTTTGTTTGACAAATAATTAACAAATGATTAAGAAAGGGTTAACCAAGATTAGCACCCTACTGGGAGTAGGTGTTCCCTACCCACAAACTAGTAGGCCTAACAAATGCTTAAGTGATGAGAGAAAAAGCATTATAGATAAAAAAATGATTAAGAAAGCGTTTAGTAAGGTTTCAAACAGTGCTTGTTAATGATTAAGTGATGCAAAATGAAAAATAAGTAATGGTTTGACACATGAATAAAATAGGGTTAACTAAGGCTTTAATAGCCTACTGCTTATTGGAGACACACGTTATTAACTAACACTAATTAGGCCTACTAATGATTAAGTTATGTTACATAAGAAAGAGTTAATGGGTTAACACATCAGTAAGAAAGGGTTTTCTAAGGTTTACCAAGGCTTTGTTACTGTTTTGCAAAACGTGTGCTAACCATAAACAAACCATTAACAAACAGTATATGTTAATGGTCAAGTAATGGGAAATAATAAAGAGATAATGGTTAACAAATGCTTTACAAAGGGTTACCTAAGGTTTGAGTAATGCTTAACAAATGCATAACTAATGCTTAACAAGGAGTCAGTATTATAAAGTGTTACCCAAAGTCCTTCTGGACAAGTTCCCGCACTCGGCGCCATCTTGGAAAGACCTTGAGCATCTATTTTGGGTTAATAAGACCAGGCCCTACCTAAATGAATGGCATCTATTTCAGGTTAATAAAAGGGCCTACCTAAATGAATGACGAGACATAAGGACGGGCACTCTCTGATGACTGAGGGACATAAAAAATAGATGGCTAAAACCACATTGAAAACTTGTCTGTATTGGCTGGACATGTGTTGCAGGTTTGTATCAAAATAAAGCTTTAAAAGCCCTTTATTTTCAACTTCCAATATGTGCAGTGCTCCGCTACACGGCAAGTGTGGTAAAGCGGAGCCCGATACGGCAACACGATTGGAACGCAGTTTGTACAGTTGGACACATGATTGGCTCTTGGCAGCAGAACAGGCGGGATATTTGCAGATACTCGACATCTTGGCATTAACAAAGTGTCCCCATGCATTTATATGGACGATTTCTCCAGTGCTCCGGTGTCTCCTCTTATATAAGGAAGCCCAGTAAATGGTGCCTCTCCTGGGCAGAGGCAAGGCAGGGAGGTGACGTCAGCCTGGGTCCCATTTACATTGCGTTCACATTCGGACATCTGGCACACAGCATTTTCCAGAGTGCCTTCCAGCCCTGTCATGATTGCATATGGCTATGGCCGTCCGTGCAGCCAGTGTACTGTATGCATTCCTGTAAAATTAACGCGGGTGGGCGGGGTTGCCATGGCGATGCCCTTGTTTGTACTGTGACACTGAGTGTAAGGATACCGAGTTACTTACTTACTGTTTTTTGACTTTAAAAACACACGCACACACACACACAAAACACATACATACCCACCTACACACACCTACACACAAACACACACATATGCACATGCACACACATACTGTATAAACGCACATACACACACACATACACACTTACACACATGCACACACACACACACACACACACACACACACACATACACACACACACACTACAGCTCAAGCTCAACTCGACATGAAGACTCTGCATTTCTAGTGCTTCTGCAGAACTTCAGATGCAGTGCTCATCACCTGAGGGAACTCAGTGTGTGAAACCTCCAAAAATGTAAAATGTACAGTACGCCCCTAGACTGTCACACAGGCCTTCACTGTTACATAACGCTGCAATGTAGGACACATGTACAACTCAAACAGAGGAGCTCAGTGGAGATGCAGACTGGTGTGTAGCCTTCAGAGAGAGAGATGGCTGCTGGATAGAGAAGACACCTGTCTGGAGAGATCTTCAGCATCCAGAGATTATTCACACAGCACTGCCAGAAAACAGACAGGCTTCTTAGTGGCAATAATCACAGGCACAGCCACACACACACCAACACACACACACATGGCAACACATGGCAACACATACACACACACACACACACACACGCCAGCACACACACACGTACACACGCCAACACACATACACACACACACACACACACACACACACACACACACACACACACACACACGCACAGACACATGCCAACACACACACACACACACACACACACACACAAGCTATGGACCCCATAAAAGTGTCCACGTGCTCTTTGGCCAGTGGGGGCTGCAAGTCATGGGGGCAGGGCAGGGGGGGCAGGTGCTTGCTCATGTCCCTCTGGAGATTGACAGGCGAGATTAAGTGTGTTTATTGGCCTGGATGGATAGGCCCTGTCGTCTCATTCGTGCAGCAGCCGTCAATCACACAGATTGGCTCTTAGGAGGCCGGAGCATCAGTATGTAAGAGGATGTAGGTTTGTGAGTGTGTGTGTGTGTGTGTATGTGTGTGTGTGTGTGTGTGTTATGGGCAGCACTCTGTCCTGTATAGCTTTCCTTGTCTAATAATCCATGACCAATCAGAGAGCCTGGCGAAGGTCAAACTTTCCCAGGGTGCAGCAGGAGCGGCAGTTATAAGGGCAACTTTATCTCTTGCATAAAAGACAACTTTTTTTAAAACTTAATTATTTAAATTACCAAATGTTGCAGAGAAGAAAAAGTAATCTGTGTAGGGCCGGCAAAAGACAAAACCCTAACATGAGGCTGTGGGTAAATTGCAAACTGCATAATAAGAACAAGGTAATCAATGAATGAATAAATGTTTTTTCTTCAACTCACTGCCCTATCCTTGTTTGTTCAGAAAACAAGTCTATAGAAACTCCAATTGATGACGTCATTTGTTCCCAGAGGAAACAAATGGGCTTAAGCTCAGCAAAATGTAATGCTGTGACAATGTGACATTGTAAATAGGCTATTATAAAATGTATAAAAACTGTTAGTAAAACAAAAAAATAGTCCTAAAAAGTACTAAATAAAGATTGACAGGTTCATTTTAGTAGTTTCTACGACATTCACGAGCTAAGAGCTAGTTTTAGCTGTGTAAGTCAAGTCAAATCAAGTCAAATTTATTTGTATAGCGCATCTCATACACAAAGCCAGTTCAATGTGCTTACAGTTTTTACCAATCATTTTCACGCGTTTTGCAGGGCATTGTCCACTTTTGCAAAACTCTTAACACAGTGTGCTGTACCAACATGCGTTTGAGCACATCAATTAACATTTGCTGCAAAATGCGCTACAGCAACCTAACTATAACACACGCTGTCGGTCAATAAGTCTACAATGCCAGTCAATGTACAATAACCTAAAAAATGCAAACAACTTCACTTAAAATCACTTAAAATCTAGCCTCTGTCTGACAGTATGGTACGTTACTGACATGTATCGTAAATACACACTTTATCAAACAATCTTAGTGACATTTGTATGTATTCATGCACCTTTGATAATAGATAAATAAAGAGTATAGGCTATACCTATACAGTTTACAAATGAATTACAGTATTTTGTGTAAAGTACCATATGTATTAGAAAATGTTGATGCGAATCACAAGGTGTTTTTCAGTGGATTTTCTATAGTTCGCAATTTTTCTGGATTCTAACTGCAGTACACATTTCAGAACTGAAGATAGATTGTGTCAATCAAATATGCACAATCATACAAACAGAAAACATATCACTCCAGAAACACACCAGGATGAACTGTAACATGTGATACCTTCACCCTGTGCTTACATATACAGTAATCACAATTGTGTTCCACTGCAGGAAAGGTGAACGTCCATTACCTGTATCAATTAGAGTATGTTTCACTGCAAAAGAATGTACATGTAATATGTGTTGTACATGTAAATGTATGTAAATATTAGCCTGGGCCCGCCCATACTGCCTGTGATGCTACATTGAGGGAGACTTGCCAGACCAAGCTCTGTCTACAAGCTTGGTGCCACAGCCAGGCTATGTAAATATAGTCATCCATAGAAGTCGTTTTTGGCCCTACCTACTGTAATGCTGATCCATGGTGCTGCTGCATTTTGGATAAACCATGATAAAGCCTACAGTACATACTGGTAATTGAATACACAGCAACTCCAATAACAACTTTCTACATCACAATGTTTTGCCCATAAACATGCAAATGTAACCTCTTTGTTTACCTGTTACGTAACAAGCTATAAAAATAAAAAAATATTATGAAGAAATACACACGTAAGTATAAAAGTGCTAAATATCAATAATTATTTGGCTAAAAGATGCCTCAAGCACATTATTTCTTTTTTGTGTGACAAAATGCAAAATGCTGTGCTTTGTTACACTGTATTGTATTGCTTTTAGGTTTTGGTCCTAGAGTTAACTGTTTTGATAAGAGTATCCAAATGTCTGAAAATTTAGCTGTAGTTGTACATAATTTTGTTGGTCATGAACATTAAATGAGAGAAGTATTTATGAATTTTGGTCGAAGTGGTGATTGAACGCAATTGTGTGAAAGCAACGCGAAAGAGAACGTAGTTTGTCTCCCATAGACTTTGGTTCATGCAAATGTGTTAAGAGTTTTGCAAAAGTGAACATTGCCCTGCAAAACGCGTGAAAATGATTGGTAAAAACTGTAACAAAAATAAAAGCAAAGGACAATATAAAAGCATAAAAGATAAAAATAAGTTTAAAACATGTATGTACTGTAGCTGTGTAAGTATGGGTCTTAACCCTGTGGCACTGTAGCAGTAGCCCTGCTCTGCTCTGTGTCTGCCCCAGACGGGTGAGCCTGGCATCGGGCAGGCCTGCTGAGGTCCTGGGTCCACATCCAAGGGAACACAGTGTTCAAATCAAAACACCTGCTACTACTCACCAGCCAGTAACAGGGCTTGACAGTGTCATTGCTATATATATATATATATATATATATATGCTGCATACACACACACACACACACACGCACACATGCACGCACATACACACATACAGACACACACATACAGACACACACACATGCACATGCACACACACACAGGCACGCGCACGCACACATGCACACACATGCACACACACACGCAGGCACGCACATACACACATACACACATACACACAAATATATATAGCACCACTAATTTGGACAAATTTGGAAAGTAAAGGATGTAGCAAAACACATTAAAGAAAATTATCTCCCCACCTCCACTTCCTACACAAACAACTGCCATGTTTAGTACTTTTACTTTAGTACACAGTACAGATGTGTACTAACAGGACTTTAGTGCACAGATCAAAGAAGGACACAACAACCCCCCACCCCCCCTTACCTCCGAGGTTTAGCACCTGGATGGGTGTGAAGCTAACACAGCTATGTCAGCGCAGAGATATCTCCTCTCCACACTCACACCCCAGGCTCACTCACACACACACACACACACACACACACACACATATATACACACACACTCTCTCACACACACACACACATACATACACACACACACACACACACACACACACACACACACTCACACCCGAGGCCTTGCAGGCAAACTGGGTTAGTCCTTCAGGAGTGGTGCAGGGGAGAACGAGCCAGCTGCAAACAGCCTGCACACACACACACACACACACACACACACACACACACACACACACCACATCTGCTCCTGATGCGTCAGCACCAGCAAGGGCCCCTCCACGGTGTGTGTGTGTGTGTGTGTCATAAAGAGCAAAATTGTGTGTGTGTGTGTGTGTGTGTGTGTATGTGTGTGTGTGTGTGTATGTGTGCGTGTGTTCGTGCTTGTTGTGTGTGTGTGTGTGCGTGTGTTCGTGTTTGTTGTGAGTGTGTGTGTGTGTGTGTTTAAGCATGTATGTGTGTGTGTATAAGCATGTATGTATGTGTGTGTGTATGTGTCTGTAAGTGTGTGTGAGTGTGTGTGTTTGGGAGAACACGTGTGCTTTACATTACCCCAGCACACATATAAGCTACTCTGGGTGGCTGCTCTGATGTGGCCACAGAGAGAGGGAGAGGGGAGAGAGAGAAAGGGGAGGGGGGAACAGAGAGAGAGAAAGAGAGAGGGGGGAAGAGAGAGAAAGAGAGGAAAAGGGAGATAGAGGAAAAAAAGAGAGAGAAGGAGAGCGACAGACAGACATGGGGACAGAGAGAGAGAGAGAGAAACCGAGAGAGAAATAGAGAGAAGGCACGAGAGAGAGGGGAGAGAGAGAGAGAGAGGAGAGAGAGGGCAGAGAGAGGGAGAGAGAGAGGAGAGAGAGAGGGAGAGAGAGAGAAAGCGCTGAGGAGGAGGAAGAGGAGGCAGGCAGCGAGTGGTGTGGTGTGGTGGAGAGTGAGGAGGAAGAGGAGGCTGGAGGTTTGGGAGGTCTGAGTGCTCCGACAGGCCTGGAGGGAACCGGAACAGCAGGGAGACAAAATAAAATAAAACACCAGTGGCTTAGAGGAAGGGCTGCTCCTGCTGTCTAACGTGTGTACCCCTGTGTGTGTGTGTGTGTGTGTGTGTGTGTGTGTGTGTGTGTGTGTGTGTGTGTGTGTGTGTGTGCATGTGTATTTGTAAGGGTGTGTGTGGGTTTAGAGTAAGGGCTGCTCCTCCCCTCATGTGGACCACCATAGTATAGACCAGAGACCAGAGACCAGAGACTGAGGCGGGCAGACTGGCACCACAGGCACAGAGGAGCCAGAAAAGAGGATGAGATTGATGGAGAGAAAGAGGAAGAGTGAGGGAAAGAGAAGGAGAGAAAGAGAGAGAGCGAGGGAAAGAGAAGGACAGAGAGAGAGAAAGGAAAGAGAAGGAGAGAGAGAGAGTGAGAGAGAGACCTAACTATTACTATGACATAATTCCATTAATGTTTGCATCTGTAATGATTTCCCTATGGCAAGATTCAAATAAAAGTATTAAAATGTGTGTGTGTGGCCCTCTGTCTATGCATCTTCCTTTAGCAAAGGAACTGACCCCATAAATGATTTTGTGTGTATGTACATGTATGAATGTGTGTGTCAGTATAAGGTATAATGTGTGATCTGAGACAGTTGGCGTGTGTGTTTGTGAATGTGTGTGCGTGTGTGTTTGTGCATGTGTGTGTTTGTGAGTGTGTGTGTGCGTGCATGTGCGTGTGTGTGTGTGTGTGTGTGTATGTGTGTTTGTGTGTGTGTGCACATGTGTGTTTGTGTGTGTGTGTCTGTGTGTGCATGCATGTGTGTATTTATGAGTGTATGCGTGCATGTGTGTGTCTCACGTGCACACACACACGCATGTGGGAAGCAGAGAGCTGACGGGGCTGTTCCCCACCCTGTCATTACAGTGAGTGTGAGGGCCGCATGGCTGCAAGCTTACCGCCGTCTGGCTCGGGTCAAGCAGTCTAGCAGTGGCCAGCACCACCACCAGCCACAGGTCACCCAGCAACCAGCCACAGGTCACCCGGCAACCGTAACCTGAGCAACAGACGCCCAGGAATGGCCAGTGGAACCAGTGACCCTAGTAACCCCTACTGACTGACTGACTCTTGCTACCAGTAGCAAAGGTAAGCCCTTAGGCACACTCTTATAAATAATACGACAGTAGGGGTACTTGAATATACAGTAGCAGGCCCTCTGGCCATAAAACCCACTTTCAGAAAAGAAGGTACAGAATTGTACTTTTACTTGTCACACCGGCAGTACCCCCAAAGGCATATAAGTGTACCTTTCAACCACTGTTTTACACCTAGTTTGTACAGAAATAATGGGACAATAGGGGTAATAAGGGGTACAAATCTGTATGTTAAGGTACAATCTGTATGTTAAGGTACAATCAACATTAATGTACCCCGAAAGCCTAATATTTGGACCTTAAGGTACTGATGTGTACCTCTTCAGCTCTGGAGAAGGTATAAACATGTTGTAAAACAGTGGCTAAAAGGTACAATTACGTGCCTTTGAGGGTACTGGCGGTGTGACAAGCTTTGCACCCCTAAAAGTAGAATTCGGTACCTTTTTTTTTGAGAGTGTAACAGCAGAGAGACACACACAAAAGCACATTACTAACACCAGCCGTCAGTTAGTCACATAACCCCCATACCCCAGAGGTCTGCAAACATCTGGAAGCCCCGACAGTCGACAGCAGGGAGACAGCAGGACACAGCTGGAGGACGGACGAAGCAGGCCGGGCAGAACGAGAACGAGAGCCAGAGCGAGAGCGAGAGCGACACAGGAAGTGGATGGGAAGTGAAAAAGGCCTGGAGGTCTGCCCAGAGGCTGGGGGCCCGGGGTGTGCCAGCAGGCCCAGCCTTGTGCACCGCAGCTGGGCCCCGCCAGAGCAGCCGCCAGCCTCCTCTTCTGGAGCGAAGGCTGGGGAACCACTAATGACAGAGCTGACCCATACCCACTGTCTGCACTGCAGAACAGATGGCATATAGTGTTACAGAAGGGAAAGACGAGG
>CM059282.1:24712874-24715374 GCA_030347295.1 Setipinna tenuifilis | reverse complement strand
GACATAACTGGGCCATTCACTGTTTACTGCAGCCTGTCTCCATGTTCTTCTGCCCTTCACACAAAATACACTGTGCAGAATTATATAGATAGTCTTTACATGATGCCAGTGCTGTGTGTGTGTGTGTGTGTGTGTGTGTGTGTGTGTGTGTGTGTGTGTGTGTGTGTGCACTTATATGAAGGATGTGAAAGAGGGTTGCAAGGGTCTGATTAATACAACCCCTTTATTAATCCTCCTCATACGCGCGCACACACACACACACACACACACACACACACACACACACACACACACAGCATGGGTGAAATGCGGTCGCGGTCACCCCATGGGCCCTCTGCTCAGGTTAAGCTGGACTCTATTGGCCGCCATTGATTTGCCATTTCTCCTGCCGTGACACGGGGACATGCAGATCAGGAGCACTCAGTCACGCCAGCCTGGCTTCACCGCTAGCCTCCTTTCCTCTCTTCTTCTCTCTTCTTCTCTCTTCTCTTCTCTCTTCTCCTCTCCCCTCCTCGCCTCCTCTCTTCTCCTCTCCTCTCCTC
Organism: Setipinna tenuifilis; assembly: GCA_030347295.1. Classification (NCBI taxonomy): domain Eukaryota; kingdom Metazoa; phylum Chordata; class Actinopteri; order Clupeiformes; family Engraulidae; genus Setipinna; species Setipinna tenuifilis. The sequence goes on along the minus strand of CM059282.1, from coordinate 24,714,832 downwards.
TCCCTCCTCGCATCCCTTCTCCACTCCGTTCCTCTCCTTTCCTGCCCTCTCCCCCTTCTCTGTTCCTCTCCTCTTCTCTCCTCTTCTCTCCGCTCTTCTCTTCTCTTCTCTTCTCTTCTCTTCTCCCCTCCCCTCTCCTCTACTCTTCTGTCCTCTTCTTTTTTCTTCTCTCCCCTTCCCTCCTCTCCTCTCTCATCCTTTCCATTCCCACTCCTCTCTTCTCCCCTCTTCTCCTACACTCTCCTCTCCTTTTCTTTCCACTCCCCTCTCCTCCTCTCCTCTCTTCTACCCTCCTCCGCCTTCCGCTCCACTCTTTCCCCCTCCTCTCCTCTCCTCCCCTCCTCTCCTCTCCTCTCTTCACAGCTGCTGATAAAGAAGGCTAAATATACACTCTATCTCCCTGGTGGTATAGTGCAACAGCGTGCCTCATTGCAAAGGTTGCTTTTGTGATAACATGCAAAAATAAGTTTTAGCGCCACAAATACACGACACAAGATGGGAGCAGGATGAGCACACACACAGGGCTTGCGTTTGGCACGTCTGGGTTACCATATGCTGGGTCGGTATTATGTCATGCTTCCTGGATTAATAACAAATGAAGATGAGCTAATGTCACTGACCGAGCCTCCATCCAACTTGCTAATGCATATTTTAGATATTCCAAAAAGAAATCCTTACTTGGAAACACTTGCAATCCGGATTAGTGGATTAATCTCGGTGGCCCAAAATGGCTGCTGATGGGGGTACTGTTAAACCGCATTACTATGAATGTGCATCACTGAGAGAAGGTTGGAGGGAAACCCAACCATTGATTGTAGTCAAAATGTTGGGAAATACAAGACTATGAGACCTTTTCTAATGTCATATGCAGAAAAATATGACAATACATACCTCAATATCGTGTCTTTATGGTGTCATATTTGCTTTCAATAACCACTACTTTACATAAAAGATGAATTTATCAGCATTTTGGGAAAGGGATTTCTCAGAAAAAGGTTGTAAGACGATGATCTAAGATTCATTTACTCCCCCCTCCCCATGCACAGTACAGTCTGACAAACAGCAGTTTCACTGCATGCCTCACTTCACCCAGTATCTCTATACATGTGACAAATAAATATGCTTGTATCCTTGTAATAGTTAGTGTTTCGATACAGCATTGGGACTGACTGTGAGTCAGCAGTGGTTAAGTGGATTCCTCCTTTACAGGCACATACACTCTCAGAAAAGAAGGTACAGAATTGTACTTTTAGGGGTACAAAGCCTGTCACACCAGCAGTTCCCTCAAAAGCACGTAATTGTACCTTTTAGCCACTGTTTTACAACTAGTCTCCAGAGCTGAAGAGGTGCACATCAGTACCTTAAGGTCCAAATACTATATTAGGCTTTGGGGGTACACTAATGCTGATTGTACCTTAAGATACAGATTTGTGCCTGTACTGTCATATTATTTCTGAGAGTGTAGCCTACTAGACATCCTGACTGACCCTCCCTTCTCTCTTTCTTGCTCTCTCTCTCTCTCTTACACACACACACACGCATGCACGCACACACAGGCACACACACAGGCACACACACTGCACACACACGCACACACACACACACACACACACACACACACACACACACACACACACACATCATATCAACACCACAGACTCCAGTAAAAAGTGCAGTGTCAGGTTTCAGCTCATGCAGTCGGCCAGACATCCTAACGATCCTGTGGCTGTGGGTGTGACTCCACCTGGCCCTTCCACTCCACTCTGCAGTTTCTCCCCCTTCGTCATATCATGAACTTGCATTCGCTGCTGCTGCTGCTGGAGCTTTCGATCAGCTTGACATGTTCTAGTCGGACACACGGGTCCCTGGAGGGCTTTTGGTGCTGTCAGGGGAGGAGTGAAGTGAAAAGGTTGCTGCAGAGGAAGGATGATGGAGTTGGGGGGTTCGAATAGAGTTTG
>CM059282.1:24700374-24710374 GCA_030347295.1 Setipinna tenuifilis | reverse complement strand
ATTCAACCAGGTTAAAATATTTACAGTAAAACAATTAGATGCCCCAATACATTCTTGGCTATTTTGGTTTCCCTTTTCAATGAGATATAAGCTCTTCTGCGCTAGTACACACCACATCTGTAGATGGCGCTAGGCCAGTGGTGGTGATGGCACTGCCTATGGCTCTGAATTAAAGCATTCGGCAGGACATCTAACATACCAAACTTGTGTCCAGCTGTGCTTTAACTCCATCACTCTTATCATTCTCCAGACAACCCTGCCTGTGAGCGGTAACACGCATGGGGACACAGAGAGAGAGGAGGGCAGGAAAGGGAAGCAAGCAAGCCGCTGGGAGCTCACCTGATAATGGCTCTCTCTGAAAGGTCACCACAACTGCAGCAGCTCCCCACAAGACATCACACACACTCACATGGAACACAGCAGTGGCTCTGCCAGGCCTGGGGGATTCTGGGAGATTGTGTGTGTGTGTGTGTGTGTGTGTGTGTGTGTGTGTGTGTGTGTGTGTGTGTGTGTGTGTGTGTGTGTGTGTGTGCGTGCGTGTGTGTGTGTGGGTGGGTGGGGGTGTGTGCGTGTGCATGTGTGTGTATGGGTGCGGGGGTGGTGGGGGCGTTCTGGGGTTCATGGGTCATTGCTGGACACACACACACACACTCTCATGTGAATAAGGCCGCATACTCCATAAAGCCACCAATGCACACTGGCTAAGAGCCAGAGACCCAGTTCTTGTAACATGCATGTTAGCATACTGCAACTCAGCAGGAGCCCTCCATGCACCCCAGCTCCATATAGGCTACAGGCATCAGTGAGTCCTCTCTCTAGGCACCACCTCAGAGCGCTGGAGCTGCTATGCTTGCATCATATAGGCCCGTCTAAGCCCACAGCATGCTATGCACTGGTTTAGTTTTAGCAACACTAGGTAAAAGTAGACTTAAGCTACTGCACTTTATTTTATTTATTTATAATAGCTTAGCTTAGGATTTGTCTTGTCTTGTGCACTTGCACTTTACTGTTGTTGTTGTTGTTGTTGTCTATGTAAACGCATAAGATAGTGAGAAACGTAATTTCGATTCCTCTGTATGTCAAGTACATGTGAAGAAATTGACAAATAAAACTGACTTTGACTATGCTCTCTTACTCTCTCTTACTCCCATGTGGGGAGTATGTGTGTCTGTAGTGTCCCTGCTCTGGGAAACTTACTTTGCCACATGCATCTCCCTTGTATGTGCAAAGGTAGTCTGCTTACTCTGTGTTCCTCTACACCTCTGTCAGCTTATGTCCTCCTTTTTGTAAGTCACTTTGAATACAAGCGTCTGCTAAATTAAATGTAATGTGATGTAATCATATGGTCACGTCTAAGCTTCTCTCTCTGTGACTGCGTGACCTGCCAACAGACCAGCACCTAGGCTGAGGAGTGTTGGGTGCCTACCCAGGGCTGGACATTTGCCCAAGCCACCAGGCAAATGCTGGTCAAATGTTGGAAAGTGGACGGTAGATTTTTTTTAGACACAAAATACTCATTCACTGTTAAGTGCCTGGTAAATTTTACCATTTATTCTTTCAGTGGCTGGTAAAATTCACGTTTTAGCAAAGTTAATTTCCACCCCCTGCACCTCACCTACCAACATCAATGTCAATAGTGCAGAGGGAGAGTGAGAGAGAGAGAGAGAGAGAGAGAGAGAGAGAGAGAGAAGGAGAGAGAGAGAGAGAAAGAGAGAGAGAGAGGAGAGAGAGAGAGAGGGGGGCGGTCATGTTACCTTCCTGTTTTGACAGGGCTTCTGTCCAGCACTCTGCAGTTGCCATGGATGGTGGATGGGGCTTTCCTTGTGTGTGTGTGTGTGTGTGTGTGTGTGCACGGCACCATCTGACCTAAGATCAGTAGACTGGCTTTATGGTCTGCATGTCTATGTGTCACTCCAAGCAGCTCTGTGTGTGTGTGTGTGTGTGTGTGTGTGTGTGTGTGTGTGTGTGTGTGTGTGTGTGTGTGTGTGTGTGTGTGTGTGTGTGTGTGTGTGTGAGAGAGTGTGAGTGTGTGTGTGTGTGTGTGAGAGAGTGTGAGAGAGTGTGAGTGTGTGTGTGTGTGTGTGTGTGTGTGTGTGTTGCTCCTCTGAGGGTGTCCTGTCCAGGTCTTATGTCATGCATCAAACTAAGTGGAGAAATCCCAGAGAAGCTGTCCATCCACACAAACTACTGGTTGTTTCTTACACAATAAACCTGAACCAAGGCGTTAGAGAATTACAAAACCCCCTTATGTAGTAATTTAAGCCATTTATTTCATTTGTTCCCTGTGTCATGGTGATGATGGAAGCATATATTCAATACTCATGTTGGTGCCACACTGCTGGAAAGGTAGCGCTTTGCTTCAGTTAGCACGGGGGGAGGGGGGGGGGGGGGGGTGGTTAGCTGATAATGTACTTATCGCTAAACGTAAACGGTAGTACCCCCTGTACAAGGTAGCACCCCCCAATTATAGAGGGGTAATTCACACTGACTGTGTATACTACTTACTGTAGGAACAGTAGAGTTTTGCTTTAATTAACACTGTGTATACTACTTACTGTAGGAAAGGTGGAGCTTTGCTTTAATTAACGCTGTGTATACTACTTACTGTAGGAAAGGTAGGGCTCTGGTTTAATTAACACTGTGCATACTACTTGCTGCTGGTAAGGTAGCACTTTGCTTTAATTAACACTGTATATTCTACTTACTGTCGTTATTTTATTTTGCTGCTGGAGACCTAGGTCTGACATATCCTCTCTCCCGTATCCAACTAATGGCACTCCAGGTGTATCCTCATGTATCTGGGCGAACCCCAGGGTGACATGCTGACCGCTGGCTGTTGCCTTGTTTTTCACTTGTCACACAACCTGGTCGTGCTGGAGGGTGCTATGGTTACCTAGCGACAACCTCTTCCAATTATCTTGCACAGGAAGCCTACTTTTGCCAACAGAGAGAGATAGATAGACAGATTCTGCTGTGGGAAAAAGAGAAGGGTGGAGAGAGCTCAGCACTATATGTACCTGTGTGTACCTCATGTGTACACACACAGCTAGGGCTAAATTCTCCTTGTTAGGTAGTTTAGATAATGATTTAGGCATTTAGACCTTAATACCTGCCTCTTCTTCATATCTTAAATAGCTTCACAACCTATGCAACAGCCATCCTCCCACATGGTTAGAATATTATTCATTTATCTGACATTATGCTCCTGAGGCCAACCTGTGGGTGAAGTGTACATCAAATTGACCTTGTAAATAATATGCTATACCCCAGTGCACTAAGCACCAAGGCTGTGGCAGTGAGCTGAACTGGGAACAGTGTCTGGGCCTGTTCTAAAGGGAAGTAGCTGATGGTTCACTGATTTGGGTGACAGACGTGAGTGTCTATACGTCAGAATAATTACAAGTCAGACAGACAAGCGGGACTCTTGAGTTTGGATAAGCATGTGACAGCCTGCCAAAATGTGTGTGGTAAGGTCCATGGAGTGATGTTGGTGGTCTTGTTTCAAGGGCACCATCCGTGTGACCTAATTCTGTAGGCTCTGACCAAATACTGCAAAGGAAACATGTTTATTTTCACGCCAAGGCTGTTCTTTAAATTGCCTAGCAGCAGCACCTGTAATACTGCAAAACAAATGGGGATTTACACTTGGCCAACAGACAGGAATAGGTATATGGTGAGTGAATTTATGATAAACTACATATGTGGGGCTTGTCAGTCAAACCGGTGACCTTGATGTTGACTGAGGCCAGAGCATTGGCCCAAAGGGATGAGGTGAATCACAATGTAGTTAGAAGGATAAAACATTAACTTTTTTTTTTTTTTTTTTTACCTTGAACTGTAACTGTATGATGCATTTCAAAAATCTCTTAGAGGTAGTTTGAATGCTTTCTAACAAAGTTTATAACTAGATTATCATACTGCCAATGGGCTTTTTAGACAAAATGGAAATTTGTGGCTTTTAAAATTAATTAATTTAACAACACATATGTGCTACTGCCTGTAAGCATCCGAGTTTGCAAACACCAGTTACCACACATAAAATAACCAGAGCGGTTATTTGCACACAGAATCGGAGTGCATCCGTTCGTTCTTTTCCAAGCATTTAGCAAATTTAAACGTTTGCATATTTGGAGAGGCAGCTGGCCTGACCATCTTGCACACACGTTACAAGGGGGGGTGGGGGGGGCTGCGTGGGGTCTGCGGTTTAAGGAAACCCACCAATCAGATTAGACCATTCAGACCAGCGCGATGTTTAATTTCTTAAAGACGCAGCCCCCACCCTCCCTTTTTTCTGCGGTTACAAGCCCGGAAGGGGGCGGGGAAGGTGGTTGACCCACAACAGCAGACTAGGTTATAAAACCAGACATCTATTTGACACACTTTTTTCCTAAATCCTGGAAGTCCACATGTCATTTTCCGTTATAGGTCCTCTTACATTTCATGTTGATTGATGTACTCCCAAGTAAAACATGAAGGCTTCGCCAAAAATAAATAAAAATAAAATAGTTATGTCACCCATTCCCCTCCTGTAGCAAAAACGATAACTTGCATCAGTTCCAGCTGATTTATTCGGTTTTGTCAAGATACAGACTTTCAGCATGACAACATGTAACGCATCTCATTTGCTACAAAACGCAGATGGTCCATCATATAAGGTATATTGCACAAAATAATGAAGAAACAAACATATGTGCCATTAAGATGATAGAAATGCAAAACAAAAATCCAGTTTCACATCTGCTATGTCGGACCCATTCACACCAATATACATAAACTCCTAACTTTACTATTTTACAGAACATATACAATCAGCTAGTACCAGCGACGAGGGCTAAGTCCCCACAACTTCGCCTCCCTACAGAAACGCTGCAGGTTTTAAATCTACAACTGTACACGCCTAGTTTAAAATCATGGCAAGGCATTCCGATGCAAGTTGGTTCGTCATTCAACCCTTGCATGCAGAAAAGAAAAAAGAAAGGAAAACCGGGTAGAAGTGCCTGAAAAACTTACTGTGCGCACAGCAAGAACATTCCCTTTAAACTGTACAAAAATATGTCTGAAAATAGTTTACTTCTTTTTTTAAAAAGATGAGGTATGTTGGTTATGTATCAAAATGCTTCCTGCCATACCTGGGTTTGGGAGCGGTTTGAGCTGCTCAGAATGGTCATACCTAGAGGGAGACGGAATCGGTTAAAAAGAAACATTTTGTGACACAGAAATCACTGAAACGTCCTGAACGATCTCTGAGATGCCCCAGAGTGAATGTGCATAGTTCAGGATCACACACAGAGGAGAACGCCGCTCCATCCCAGCAGTCTGACTGCCTGCATATCACATCCATAAACCCTGTCAGTCATGGTGACAAATGTCACTCTTTTTTTTTGCAACAGTACCGTCCCCTTCACTTATCCAACTTCAGCTCTCTGCAGCTCGCTCCGAGCCACTGAGAGAGCGCGCCGTGTGCTGAACGTGCCCGGCAGCCTCTTCCAACTCGAATGGAAAAAGAAATCAAACTTAAACCTGAACATTAGTAGGTGAAGACCAGATCAGAAAAGTTCGCCTCCAGCCAGTCCCCGGCAATCATTTCACTGAGCTCGGGGGTGCAATAGTCCGGGAATTCGAAGTGAGAGCCGAGGCTGCCCTCGCTGAAGGAATCTAGATCTTTGTCGACGAAGGACAGAGACAGATTTCCTGAGCTCGTGTTTCCCAGCTCCGGTCCATGAGCACCGGATGCCAGGTTTAAGCTAAAGTCCACCAGCAAGTCGTCAGCGTCGTCGCTGGAGCTAGAAGAGGCAGATATGGACCTGAATGAAGATGCTGGTGAGAGGGACGACGGGCACACCGTGGTTTGCTTGGTGATGTTCTTAAAGTTATAGAAGAGTCTGCCGGAAGCTGCACTGCCATTCCGGGACTCCTCGTACATGCTGGCCCCCTCAGGCTCCGCCGTGGAACTGAGAGTGGGACTGGAGGGGACTTTGGCAATGCTGTACGGCCGGATAGGCTCCGGCTCCTCTTCAATTTTAATCCGGCTTGGAAAGTCGTCCTCAAAATCATCGTCGTCGTCGTCATCGTCATCCTCATCATCATCTTCGTCGTCAGTAAGTTCCCTTTTGACTGACTTGCTCACCTTCAAGTTGTTAAAAACATACCTGTAGTCTTGGGGCGCTCGTGCAGAGTTGGGTTTGCTGGTTTTGAGTTTTGGGATTTTTTTGACAGCAGTCTTGGCAGCTTTACTGCTCGGCTTCTCTGGAGACTGAGTGGCTGGTTTAGCAGAACTGGCAAGCTTTGGTTTTTTCTTGGGTCGGTACTTGTAGTCTGGATAGTCGGCCATGTGTTGAAGCCGTAGCCGTTCGGCTTCCCTGATGAATGGGATCTTTTCGCAGTCCTTTAGCATTTTCCATCGTTTCCCAAGTCTTTTGGAGATCTCCGCGTTGTGCATGTCGGGGGACTGCTCCATAATCTTTCTCCGTTCAATTTTTGACCAAACCATGAAGGCGTTCATTGGCCGCTTGATGTGCCCTGTCGCCGTCTTGCACCAGTCCGGCTTCACAGGCACCGGGCTGCACGCCATCATCTCACTTTCCTCGGAGTCCGTGTTCTCCCGCGACATGCTACTGTCTGTCTCGTTGTGCTCCGTTTGCTGCACCATGACCGCTCTCCTGTTGCTCGGTCGTTACGGGGTTCGAATAATCCAAAGGCAAATCGTTCTAACCGACTTCTTCACGTCCGTTCCCTTTGCACCCCTCTCTCCAAACCCTCTTTCAAACTTGCCAGTGTGCTCTCAAGTAGTTATTAGGTGTTCGTACCGGTTACGTCACCGCTACTTATCCAATGGCGTGTGTCCTCCCCGCCCACTGGCACTCACATTTAACCCTTCAGTGCCTGGAAAATTCTCATTGGAAGTCACAGACGACTGTGGGTGGCGGTTTATGACCGTCTGAATGAGGTGTGCGACTCAGGCATATGAAATATACACTGATGCTTAAAAAAGGAAACAAACTGTCATTGCAGAACACTGTAAATCGACCCTGTTTATTCTTTTGTATACATGCTCTTCGAAATAATTCCTCCTATACTCTTAACATTTTGACTAAGCAATTCGCCAGGGAAATGATCAATCGGGTCTGGAGGTGGCGCTTTAGCTCTGCTTCCGAGCTTTGACATGCGACCACTGGCATTCTGAATGCACACACATTGCAGGAATGCAGACATTGCACATATGGCTTACTCTGAGCCTCGCCGTTTGGAGAGCCCTCAACAGTAGCTGTCCTGCCGGAGAGCTGTGGAGTTGTGCAGCCAATGAGCCATGCATCAGTTGCAGCTAGGGGATGGAAGAGCAAACTTTCTTCCTGTTCTCTCTTGACACACGCTTTGGCTGTCTGTGCTGTGCTGTATGAATGTTAAGGGGTCTCTGCCTCCCCAACACACACACACACATACACACACAGGCAGACATGCACACTCTCTCTCTCTCACACACACACACACTCAGAGACATGCACGCAAACACAAACACTTGGGGGGGGGGCGCATTGCTACCCCTCCCCCACCACTACTATAGCCTATAACCCCCCACCCCAACCCCCACCCCCGTGCCCTGCGTCGTGTTCTCCCTCGGCGTGTGTGTGTGTGCTTGTGTGTGTGTGAGCGCATTGGCAGCGTCCCACCACCACCACCATTAGCTCCACTACAGCAGGCCACTCACACACCCACACACTTGGCCTTGGACTGCCCGCGACAGATAATGTGTGTGTGTGTGTGTGTGTGTGTGTGTGTGTGTGTGTGTGTGTGTGTGTGTCTGTGTGTGTGTGTGTGTGTGTGTGTGTGTTTTCATGCATGGGCAATGCCAAGTTCATTTCTTTGGCCCCTGCACTTGTATGTCTGTAGACCTTCTCCTGAGGAGAAAAAGAGAGAGAGAGAGAGAGACAGAGAGAAAGAGAGAGATGTCCCTAGATAGAGATGACTCACATGCTAACGACATGTCTGCTGGACTGAATCACACACAAACACACACACACACACACACACACTGATCAATATTTGGTATAAATATAGGTTGTTAATATTGAAGATTCAAGTACGTCTAGCCTGTGAATGGTCCCCTGAAGGTGTAAACCATTGCATTGGCTGCAGCAACACCCACACACACACACACATTCACACACACACGCACACATGCACACACACACAGCCCCACACACACACACACACATGCACACTCCCACATAAGCTGTATTGATTGAATTTAGTCTGTTCTGAAAGTGTGATCTACATCTAACATAGATTTTTTTTTTCTGCTCCCCATAAACTTCCAAATACTGAAACGACACAGTTCTAAATTTGTGAAGAAAAGATTTGTGTGTGTGTGTGTATTGGTATGTGTGTATTGGTATATGCAGTATATGTATGCACATGTGTGTGTGTGTGTGCACACGTGTGTGTCCATTGTTGTGTGTGTGTGTGTGTGTGTGTGTGTGTGTGACTCATTCTTCTCATTCACGTAAAGGTGCGTACAGTGTGACGCTGCATCCTGGCCTGTGATGATGGGGGCCTGGGTTAAGGGGGGGGTGGGGGTTGGGGGGGTTGAAGGGGCGAAGGGGATGTGAGCCTGGACGAAGGGGATGGGAGCTTGGGTGTGTGTGTGTGTGTGTGTGCAGAGGGCTAAGAGGGGATGTGGGCCTGGGCTAAGAGGGGCTGTGGGCCTGGGCTAAGAGGGGAAGGGGGCCTGGGTGTAGGGGATGTGAGCCTGGGTGTAGGGGATGTGAGTCTGGGTGTAGGGGCTGGGGCCTGGGTTAGGAGGGGAAGGGGGCCTGGGTGTAGGGGCCGTCTCTGGGCCCCTGGGAGCCGCTAACTGCAGTCGTTAGAGGTGCGAACGCCCACCCGACAGAGGGGAGATACAACTCACACTGGCCAGTGATTACTTTATGACACTCATTCTTCTGGCTGTAAACGAGTGCGGGAGAGCGGGAGAGAAGGAGGGAACAAGAGAGAGAGAGAGAAAGAGAGACAGAGAGGGAGGGAGAGAGAGAGAGAGGATAGGGAGGATAGAGAGGAGCTGTGTTTTGCCGCAGGAAAGGAAAGAAAATAGGAGCTCATCTAGACGCCATCTGTCTGCTTTGCGTCTTGTAGTGCGTACAGATTGCTGTGTTTGCTCTTTGGCTGTTGGTGCAGTCTTCCTATACTATTGATGAGTTAGTACACTTACTGTAGCACACCACACCAGCAAAGCAGCTACTGCTGCTGTCTATTTGTCTGATGTGCTGTGTGATATACTGTAAAGTTAGCATTCTGAGGTTTTATATGTCATGTTTTACAGTGAAAGATGACTGCTAATGGGTTGCATGCAGTTAGTGGGATTTGTAGTTTACTCATTTATTTCCTGCATGTAGCTTTGAGCTCAGGGTTTTAGGTGGCAGTAAGGAATATAAAGTTTCCTGTCTCAATCTGCTTACAGCTGAAATTATATTTTCAAAAAAAAAGAGAAGAAAATCACATGCATATACTGTATTTTTAAGAGTGGAGAGGACTTTTTCTGGTACATTTACCATATAGTTTGTATATGCAGTCTAGCCCTTTCACTGCATAAGCAACTTGGGTCATAACATACTGCTGAAACAGGCGATGGGACACACTTCACCAAGACTATTAGCGAGTGAGGAACTTTTTGCGAGGACTTTTGCTGTCCTTTAGAGAGCCGAAGCTAAAGTGCCCGGAATCTTTTGCTGACGCCTGTGTTCCAGGCTTTGCCTTTTATGGCATTGGCTCTCTCAGTATCTTAATCAAATTAACTGCTACTATCAATTTTAGTGTTGTGCCTCTCTCTGTGTGTCTCTGTCTCTGACAGGAAGGTGCTATGCTATGCTTCCTGCTCTCCTCTCGCACACCACACTAGACATGCGAATTCACTTAATTGACAGCGCTTGAGGATCCCCAATTAAGTATGGGCCGGGAGACACGGGATCCGATTAGAGGAGATAAGGATGTGTCGCCTGAGGATAGC
>CM059282.1:24683486-24700274 GCA_030347295.1 Setipinna tenuifilis | reverse complement strand
ACAGATGAGAGCGTGCTGTGTTTGTACCCTATTTCTGAATCTTTGCATACGTTTTCTAAAAGTCACCAAGAAATAGACATAATAGAAATAATCTTTTTCTGAATGTTGGACCTAAAACTCCAGCACCTCTACTACCAGATTCACTCTAGAAAACCTATGAAGAAAGAGAGAACTTGCACTGCAAGAAAAGATCAACAACAAATGTCACTGATAATCCAGTTCTGCTGTCTACAGAGTGGGATGCTGCAGCCAGCCTTTCAGTGGCTGCTATGCTATGAAGGACCATCAGTCTAGTAGCATCAGCGTGGTCATCAGCACTGGTCAGAGGGCTTGTCTCTGGCTTGTTGGTACACACAGGCAGCATTGATATGGAGGGAGAGCACAAACTTTCCACCCACAAAATAGGACAAACCTCGCCTGGCTTGTAGACATTTTGACCATTGTTAAGCTTTATGAAGGCATTATAACCCTTTCTGAATGCTGTTAAAAAGTCTTATAAATACAGAGCCATAGAAAGTGTTACCCTTTTGGGTAAAGTCTGTGGTGCTGGGTGAAGCTGACTCTGTTTACCCTCAAACCTGCATGTTGAGTCAAAGGGCTTAGAGAGAGACACTGAGAGTGGGGATTTTCAGACACTGAGAGTGACAGTGAGTGTATATATTCTCATATGAATGTCCCGGGTGTGTTAGAAATCCCCTTTTGTCATGCTCAAGGTCGGTGTCTGTCATTTGTACAAATATCCCCCTCATGCCAGGTACAGAGAGGGCTTATGCCAGTCTCTTATTTACGAAAAGATATTACTTATTATTGCTTCTCATGCGTGTCAGAGTGTGTGTGGATGTGTGTGTGTGTGTGTCTGTGTGTGTGCGTGTGTGTCTGTTTGTGTGTGTTTGTGTGTCTGCACATGCGTGAGTGTTTGTGCCTGTGTGTCTGTGTTTGTGTGTGCGTGTGTGTGTACTTGTGAGTGCGTGTATGTGTGTCTGTCTGCGCATGTGTGAGTGTGTGTATCTATGTGAATGTGTTTCTGTATGTGTCAATATGTCTGTGTATTTTCTCTCCATAGCACTGCTATCTGTAAGTTGGAAACAGGAGCTGTTCTCTTTTCGCTGAATGGCCAACTGACTGCCTGCCTGTCTGCCTGCCTTCCTCTCTGCCTGTCTGCCTGTCTGCCTGTCTCTCTGACTCTCTGCCTTTCTGCCTGCCTGCCTTTCTGCCTGCCTGCCTGCCTGCCTGTCTGCCTCTCTGCCTGCCTGCCTGCCTCTCTGACTGCCTGCCTGCCTTTCTGCCTGCCTGCCTGTCTGCCTCTCTGCCTGCCTGTCTGTCTCTCTGTCTGCCTGCCTGTCTGCCTGCCTCTCTGCCTTTCTGCCTGCCTGGTAGAAGGTACCCAGGTCTGCTGCAGGCTCTGTGGCTCTTAGCGAAGAGTCCAGCTACATACACACACACACACACACACACACACACACACACACACACACACACACACACACACATACACACACACACACACACGGCCCCAGAGCCCAGCGGCCCAGCCTGCCATATCTCACACAGCCCATCTGAGCCTCTGAGTCTCTGTGCCCCCCCACCACCCCCCAACCGGCCCGCGCACTCGCACCCATCTGAGCCCCCTCGCTGCCCCCCCTCCTGCACCCATCGGAGTGCCTCCGCCACCCTCCTGCATTCAGTAGGTGTTCCAGGAGGGGGTGGAGGGATGGGGTGGGCTGTGGTGAAGGAGAAGGAGGAAGGCAGGGAGGGAGGAGGAAAGGGAGGGAAGAGTGAAGGGAGGGAGGAGAGAAGGAAGAGAAGGAAGAGAAGGGAGGGAGGACGGAGGGAGGAGGAGGGGGGGGCAGCACTGCTCTGGTGTCGGCCCATCAAAGTGACAGTTCTCCAGCCGTGACAGCACAGGCCGGGGGAGGGAGTGATGGTGCGTGTGTCGGGTATGTGTGTGTATGTGTGTGTGTGTGGGTGTGTGTGTGTGTGTGTGTGTGTGTGTGTGTGTGTGTGTGTGTGTGTCGGGTGTGTGTGTGTGTGTGTGTGTGTGTGTGTGTGTGTGTGTGTATGTGTTGGGAGGGGGCTACATCAGAGGCTGCAGATGAGTGTGAAGTGCATGGCGTGTTCCACACAACACCTTCTGCAGACCGTGTGCCAGCACAGCCCATCTGTGGAGAGAGAGAGAGAGAGAGAGGGAGGGAGAGAGAGAGAGGGAGCAGGAGAGGGAGAGAAAGAGAGAGAGAGGGAGAGAGAGGGAGAGGGAGAGGGAGACAGAAGGAGAGAAAGAGAGAGAGACAGGGGACAGGGAGACAGAGGGAGAGAGAGAGAGAGAAACAGAGAGAAAGAGAGAGAGAGAGAGAGAGAGAGAGACAGAGACAGAGACAGAAACAGAGAGGGAGGTTTATTTCTGATGAGAGTGTGGGCAAAGCCTAAAAACAACTAAATCTGACGATCAGATGACAGACGATGACACACAGTTTCATTCACATATGTGACGGAACAGCACAGCAAGTGAAGCCCACCCACCCACTCACGGGTGCCAATTAAGATGAATGAAGATGAACACTTCTTCACATCGTAAACACCGCCTCTGCAAAAATAAAAAAAGAGAAAAAATCACTACTGCAACATAAAAACAGCACATAAATTGATGAATAGAGGGGCCAAGCATTAGTCAGATTCACATCTCCAACTGTTCTGCACATACAGTATATATGAATGAGCAGAGAGTAAGTCTTCATCGTCACTCTTCGAGCACAGTGAGATGGCGTTTGGATCTGGTCAACAGATGCACAGAGTAGAAAAACAGTAGATAAAGGCAGTCAAATAGTTTAATATATATTCTACGAAACTCTATGACAGTCACCCATTGCCCTGTATTCTATGGTGTTGTCTGCTTTGTCCACCTGCTTCTTGTGTATGTTACATTACGCTGAGCTGCATCTTGTATGTCTGAACTGTGCTATACAAGTAAAGGTTATTATTATTACACTACATAAAGCGACTTACAAAAAGGAGGACATAAGCTAACAGTTGTTGATGTTATACGTTCTATGTTAATGTCAATGTTACATGTTATATGTTCTATGTTAATGTCAATGTTATATGTTATGTTATATGTTAATGTCAATGTTATATGTTATGCTATATGTTAATGTCAATGTTATATGTTATATATTAATGTTATATGTTATATGTTATATGTCATATGTTATATGTCTGTGAGGCTGTGTGTGTGGGAAATTGATGTTCATGTTGCTCTGTATGTTTGTCTTCTACACCTGCTGCTTGGAACATGATATGAAATGTGTGAAAGAGATTACCCCTATGGGACAATACAGACTATCTCTATCTGTCTGAATGTAAACACACCAAAATGAGGAGATGTGGAGGCAGGCAGTGTGTTAAGGTTATTGGTTCTCTGGTGTTAGACCAGAGCGAGCTGGGTAGCAGCTTTAAGGGGCAGGCTGGGGGCCAGGGGGGGTAGTGGGGGGACGGGGGGGAACAGGGGGGGAAGGGGGGAAGGGGGGGGGCAGGGGTAGGGTTTAGGGGGGCCGGTGGGGGGGTGTAGGGGGGCCGTCCAGCCTAGCAGTGCTGCTGGAGGTGCTAATCTGACACTCGCAGCGTAGCATCCCCCCGTCCACGGGGTGTTTAAACAGGACTAATGATCTCTACTGGTCCTAAGCACTCCCCCGCTACACACACACACACACACACATAGGCACACACATAGGCACACACACACACACACACACACACACACACACACACATATAGGCACACACACACACATACACACATACACACACACACACACACACACATAGGCACACGCAAAGACACACACACATACAGACACACATTCACACAAACACACACATAGAATTCATACACAGAATTCTTACACCTTCACATACACACAGACACACAGACACACAGACACACACACACACACACACACACCGGTCTACAATCCCCATGCCCCTCCCCCAGGCCCATCTCCCACTGCTGTAATTATGGATCACAACGGGACTCAGAATGCTAATGTGGTGACTAGTAACTATGTGCGTCTGCAGTGAGCAGAGATGCTATGCATGCCCAGCTTAGAACACACACACACACACACACACACACACACACACACACACACACACACATACAGTATATACACACACACACACACACACACACACTGACACACACACACATACAAACACACACACACATATATACACACATACACACACACACACGAATACTGAAATATACATGCGCGCACACACACAAACACACACACACACAAATACCAAAATATACATGCGCACACACCTACACACACACACACACACGCACACACACACACACACACACACACACACACACACAGATATATACACACACACATAGAAAGAAAGACAGAGTACAACAGATGTATTTCCCGAGTGAAACACAGCTCTGGCTGGTGGGGGTATGAGATGGTCCTCCTACCACTGAGAGATGTTACGCTTCCGCACTAACCCAAATAATTGGAGCGCTGAGCATTGAGCACTTCCTGATAAGCAGGGAAGCAGGAATTCCCCAGTGTGTGTGTGTGGGTGTGTGTGTGTGTGTATGTGTGTGGGGGGGGGATTCCGATTCCATGTGGCCCCTGATGCATCGGCCTGCTCTGCTCCGCTCTGCTCTGCTCAGCTGCTGGATGAGCTGGCTTTAAAGGAAGGGGCTTAGGAATGCCTGTGGTGGGGATGCATACACACATACACACACACACACACACACACACGCACACTTAGGGATGCCTGTGGTGGGGATGCATACACACATATATACACATACACACACACACACACACACGCACGCACACACACACACACACACACACACACACACACACACACACTTAGGGATGGCTGTGGTGGGGATGCATATGCACAGATACTGGGCACACAGATGGATGGGCAGAGTCTTACAACAACAACTACAGGACACTGGACACAGATGGACTGGGCTGAGCTTCACAACAACAACTACAGGACAGCGGAGTAAAGCTCCGTTCACACCAAGAACTATAACCATAACGACAACTATAACTACAACGATATGGGCGTCCACACTGAAGAACGACGTTTTAAAAAACTAAAAAAAAACTACTAGAACCTGACGTTCTGTAAATTCTTACAATTCTAAATGGCTGACAGTGTGTTTATAGTTCATAAAATCAATCAGAAAGTGATCCCAACAATGTTATTCAGCCTGTCGTTGTCATTATAGTTTCTATGAAAACAGCACCATTCACTAAAGTGAGAACATTTAAAAAGTTATAGTTATAGTTATCATTGTAGTTACAGTTCTGGGTGTGAACGGGCCTTAACAGTCGGGTCCTTATGAGGACTCATAAAGAGTCCTTCAGGAATGGCCCACAAATGTGTCCTTTTGAGTGTGGCCTTGGAAAGCTAAGGGGACAGAAGCAACGAGGGAGAGGGTTTTGTTCAGTAGTAGCAGTGGATGGATGCACCCCATCAGACAGAGAGAGAGAGAGAGTAGTAGCCAGTAACGTTTTTTATTTAATATTCAGAGACATGTACCTTCACCCGCACACACAGACACACACACACACACACACACACACACACACACACACACACACACACACACGTACACACAGAACTTGTATTCCCTGCCTGACTCTTACCTCAAGCGCCCCTTGTCTCCCTGGCGGCAGTCGGCATGCATGTGTGTGTGTGTGTGTGTGTGTGTGTGTGTGTCGGCGTGGCTGGTGAGCCGGTGTAAGACAATATTAAATCAGGTGGACAAGCGAGACAATTTCATTAGGCGTGCGGATGAGGAGCGACACCAGGGCCGAGGGGAGGGAGGGAGGAGAAGAGCAGCACGCCGAAAAATGCAAATCTCCCCCAACGATGGTGTGTGTGTGTGTGTGGACTTTGTGTGTGTGCATGTGTGTGTGTACAGATTTGTGTGTGTGGGTGTAGATTGTGTGCGCATAGATTGTGAGTGTGTAGATTATGTGCATGTGTGTGTGTGTGGGTACATTGTGTGTGTGTGTGTGTAGACAGTGTGCATGTATGTGTGTGTACTTTGTGTGTGTGTACTGTGTGTGTGTGTGTACTTTCTGTGTGTGCGTGCATGTGTATGTGGACTATCTGTGTGTGTGTGTGTGCGTGCAAGCGAGTGTGTGTGTGTGTTGAGGGGGGGGACTTAAAGCCGCCAGTGTTTACTCAGCGCTGAGCAGATCAGGCCGAGGAAAATGAATTTCCATCGGCTCAATTATTCATATTCCTGCCCCAACGTTGGGGGAGTACACTACACTTCTCTCCTCTCCTCTACTCTCCTCTTTTCCCCTCTCATCTCGTCTCCTCTCCTCTCCACTACTCTACACTCCTCTCCTCTCCCCTCCTCTTCTCTCCTCTTCTCTTCTCTCCCCTCCCCTCCCCTCCTCTCCTCTCCTCTCCTCTACTGTCCTCTACACTCCTCTCCTCTCCTCTACTGTCCTCTACACTCCTCTCCTCTCCTCTCCTCTCCTCTTTTCCCCTCTCGTCTCGTCTCCTCTCCTCTCCACTCCTCTTCTCTCCCCTCCTCTCCTCTCCTCTCTTTCTCCTCTCCTCTCCTCTCCTCCCCTCTTCTCTCCTCTCCCCTCCTCTGATAGTGCCCCAACGTTGGGGGAGAACACCTCTCTCCTCTCCTCTCCTCTACTCTCCTCTCCTCTACACTCCCCTCTCCTCTCCTCTCCTCTCCTCTTCTCTTCTCTCCCCTCCCCTCCTCTCCTCTCCTCTCCTCCCCTCTTCTCTCCTCTCCTCTCCTCTCCTCCCCTCTCCTCTCCTCTCCTCCCCTCTTCTCTCCTCTCCTCTCCTCTTCTCCCCTATCCTCTCCTCTCCTCTCTTTCTCCTCTCCTCTTCTCTCCTCCCCTCTTCTCTCCTCTCCTCTCCTCTGATAGAGCCCCAATGTTAGAGTGTACACTCCTCTCCTCTCCCCTCCTCTCCTCTCCTCTTATCTCCTCTGATAGTGGCCACTGGGTACAGAGAGAATATTTTTATGAGAATAAAAACGCAAATTGCTGAGCTGATTGAATCTTTTTTTCACACAAACGTGACCACACTTGCAGAAGCTGCGATCTGGTATAGATCCCTCATCACCGACCCCCAACACACACACACACACACACACACACTGGTGGTGTGCATGCCAGCTTGCTGCGCTGGTCGTTTCTCCATAAAGAGAAGCTGTTTTTATGATGAAACTGCGGAGGGCTCCCTGGCAATGGCCGATGGGACCTTGGTTTCACTGCTGAGGTGTCTGATGTAAGTCTTGCCCCCTTATATCATATATCATAGATGGACTTAAAATAGACATACTGACCTTCTGCTGAACACATCAAACAAAAGTTGTGATTTCTCATAAGACGCCTCTTCTCTTTCTCTCTTTTTTTCTCTCTTTCTCTCTCTCTTTCTTTCTTTCTCTCCCATTCTCACATCGACTGGGTAACATCACTGTAACATCATCTGTCTCTTGTTCTCTGTATTAATCTTTCTTGCTCTCTCTCTCTTTCTCTCTCTCTCTCTGCTTTTATCCCTGTTCTTTTGGCGATGTTGCATTCCTGCTATGCAAGGAGTCTAAACAGGTTAGCCTAGCCCAGCATAGCATAGCAGAGCAGCTGATGTAGCCATAGCCATACACACACACACACACACACACACACACACACACACACACACACATAGCCATCCACACACACACACACACACACACACAACTCGCACACACACACATAGCCATCCACACAGTGAGTCCTGAAGGCTGCTAATTCTATGCACCGTCCTAGCTGGCTGGGGATGGATGTGGTTGAAACCAGGCCCATCAAGCCCTCAACAACCCTGATGTGACACACACACACACACACACACACACACACACACACACACACACACACACACAGCTCTAGAATGGGCTGTTTTATATACACAGACACATACACTCAAACAAATCAACACACACACCCACAGATACACACACACACAAACACACATACTCACACACACACAACCACAGATAGACACCCACACAGACCCACACACACAAACACTCAAACAAACCAACACATAAACAATCCAAGACACATACGAACACACCAACACATACACGCTCACACACATCCATACACACATACACTTAAACAAACCAACATATAAACAAAGCAACAGACACACACACACACACTTTAACAAACAAACACACATAAACAAATAAACAAACATAAAAGAAGCCAAACAGACAGACAGAAAACAATCTCACACACTTATGCACAAGCAAATGGACATGTACATGCAGGCAGAAAGACAAGCAGGTGCGCACACACACACACACACACACACACTCAAACATAATGACATACTTCTTATCTGCACATTCATATGTGATTACCACTTTTTTCCATCGAAAATCTCTCTCCTTCCCCCCTCTCTCTCCCTCCCTCTCTCTCTCTCTCTCTTTCTCCCTCCCTCTCTCTCTCTCCCTTCCTCCATCTCTCCCCAGAGGCATATAATTGCATGCTGGTCTCCCTCTGTGAAGGCTCTGGCTGCCTTAATTGAGCTGCTCTTAGTGAACGCTGGCGAGACGCTCACAATGGGAACCAAATGATGCTGGAAAAGTCATGGCCATCAGATAAACCCAATGACTCCCACAAGCAACACACACAACAACAACGCAAGGAGAGAGAGAGAGAGAGAGAGACAGAGAGGGAGGGAGAGAGAGATAGATGGAGAGAGGGAGAGGGGGTGAGGGAGAAGGAAGGAAGAGATGGATAGATGCAGAGAGAAAGTGGCATCGAGGGAGAGACATAGAGAGAGGGAGAAGAAAGAGAGAGGGAGTGAGGGAGAGAAATAAATACAGAGAGAATAAAGACAGAGAGTGTGAGAGATAGATTTAACAGACATTCTAGTTTATGTGTGTGTTCCATTTAAGGGCCAGAAGTTAGAAACTCACTAAGATCCAAGAGCAGAAAACAAAACAAAACAAAAAAATCCTTCTCAACTTTAGCAGCGGGTGTCTGCCTGGCGTCCCAGGAAGACTGCAGGCATAACGCCGAGCTATTTTCATTTCATTTGCCTTCGGAATGGCAACACAAATCCCAGGAACATCCTTTAGACATTCCTGATTCCCCTGATAGTGATTCAAAAGAACTGTGTGTTTTGGATGTTTCGCATTTCAAAACAGCAACCACCCCCACACCCCCCCCACCACCCATTACCCCAACCCCCCCAATCTGCTAACAATGCTGCCTCCCCTTTTCCAGACGCTATTTTCGCTCTTCCCAAAATTAGCATATGATGAAAGGACGCTAACGAGCCCAGCCGACCTCGCCGCTTATCAAGGGAAATGAAATAATCACTTGATTTCTGGATCTGATAACGCCGAGAGAGAGAGAGAGAGAGAGAGAGAGAGAGAGAGAGAGAGAGAGCGCCGCGGAGCAAACGGAGGCCTCTGTGCTATTCTCATCTCCTCTCCTCGATAGCCTCCTCACGCACGCACGCACGCATGCCTCACTCTTCAGCTTTGTTTGACTGCTCGCAAGAAACAACAAACGCACTTGCTTTTGTTTTTTTTGCGTTATTTTTGTCAGAGGCAGTGTGTGTGTGTGTGTGTGTGTGTGTGTGTGTGTGTGTGTGTGTGTGTGTTGGTGTTTTTTTTCTTCTCAAGGGCATTTGCAGGTCAGTGTAGAAATGCTGGATGATGTCTGCCCTGTAGTATTCATTCAAACACACACTATATGTACACACACACACACACACACACACACATATGCAAACAGGCAGACACACACACACGTATCTACCGTACGGGCTTACTGACATACCTGCTATGCCTAACCTCAGGTCTTGCGTGGCCCTTGTTGGATCTCTCTCTGTCAGATCTTATGGCATGTGAGCTGGCCTATGGCTCCCAGTGCAGCATCATACATTTGTATGGATGGACATGAGTGCAGGCAGGCTTCACACAGCCCCGATGCTGGGCTTGCACATGTGTCTGACACATGACAGACTTCTCAAGCACTGATGTTCCGTTCTGAAGTTCCGGAACATGGAACATTCTCATTCTCCTCAGAACGTTAGCGTGTGTTCTATGAGGCAATGTTAAAAAAAACGTACAGCCAACTTGGGATTTTAAAAACGTGCAACACTAACACTTTGCATGTTTGATGACAGTAGCAAACGTATGGTTGAGATGTGTGTGGTGGTAATATGCTGCGTGTCTTTGAAGAAGGAGGCGTCTCGTGTTTGGGAGCGTCTTGTCCTGTAGCGTCTATCTTAGTGTGGCATCAGAGGTACGGCATGGCTCACTGGAGACATGAGTAGTCCAGCATATGTGTCTGAATGGCCCTCAGGGACCCTCTGAAAACTGATACTGCCAACATCTGTTGTGATTGAATGAGAGAGGGAGAGACGTTGGGAGAGAGAGAGGTATGAAGAAAGAGAAAGAAAAGAAAGGCAGAGAAGAACAGACAGCGGTCTTGAAAGCCAGAGAGAGAGAGAGAGGAAAGAAGTAAACAAGGTCTTGAGAGAGAGAGAGAGAGAGAGAGAGAGAAAGTCAAGAAAGAAGGAAAGAAAGAAGAACAGGGAGTGGTGTTCCAGCTTTCATGTATCATGAAAATCAGTGTACAGCGCACTAGTTTGAGGATTTACTAGTAAAGTTTTAACTGTATGCTATACAGTGGATGTGGAGAATGGGCTGAATGAGGTGCAGGGCTGCTGAACGTCCCTACTGTTGCTCTCTAGAACAGTCTGGGGTGGAACCCTTAAAGTCACACATCACTAACAGCAGTGGATCCAGACGAAACAAATATGTTTGTTTTTGTTTCTTAACTTCAATGAAAAAGATTTACAACTGGGGAGTGTTTGCCATAAATATGTGTGTGTGTGTCTGTGTGTGTGCGTGCGTGTCTGTGTGTGCGTGTGTGAGAAAGAGAGAGAAAGATTATGTGTGTGTGTGTGTGTGTGTGTGTGTGTGTGGGTGCATGATTGTGTGCACAAGTCAATGCTAGAATCGCTGAGACTTTTCTTTTGCTTGAGGTTCTACACAATCTGTCATGAAGCAGAACACAACAACAAAAAAAGACCTTAGCAAAAGCATGCCCAAGAGAAGGCTATAATGGGTGTCCATAAAGTCCGTATTAAAGCTAGCCATGAACGTCGTTAGAGACACATTAAGTCACACCAGGCCACGGCCCTTTGAAGCCGCGCTCGTTAGCATGGCTAGCAGAGGCGCTGTTAAGCAGGTGAGCGTTTTAGCGAAGGCGCTAATCACTAATTTTGTCCCTGTCTGTGGCTCCCTGTTAAAACACACACATCAGGCACACAAGCGGCGGGTGTTGCCACGACAGTGACCTCTTTCACAGGTCAGGGCAGGCCTCGTTACGAGGCTCGGCTGCTGAGGAGCGGATCAAAGGCGCTAATTAGCGGCCGAGACATTTACATAAATTTAATGGCCGTCTCTGTGCGTGGCTTAGCGCTAATAAGACTAGCGCTGCTCATCAAAGAAATTAGCAGTTTGCGAGTTTGTGTGAAATTCCGCAGGAAAATTCCTGTTGGTTTGTGGAGTGTGTTTGATCACCCACGCTGATGGAGCTTTTACGGCTTTTTCTGGCACAAATTATGAGACAGACAGACAGAGAAAGAGAGAGAGAGAGAGAGAGAGAGAGAGAGGGACAGAGGGAGGGGAAGAGAGAGAGAAAGAGAGAGAGATGGCTGAGACAAAAAGGGTTTATTTTTAAAACAGAGTCTGACTGAAAGGCTAAAAATGACTAAATCCTATGATAGATGACAGACTTTGATGTGATTTCACATTTCAGTTAGGCGAAAAAAGAAAAAAAAAACTACAAATGGCAGTATGGTAAATTCATTTGTTTTTTTCTCTTTTTTTACTTCACTGCACAGAGAAAGAAGAAAGAGAGTCCAACATTTGTCTGCAGATAACAGCCAGCAAAATGAGGCCATCAAAACTAGAACCATTTTGTAAACAAAACGCAGTTTGAGCAAAAAAAAAAAAAAACAGTTTGAGCTGAAGTGACCTTTTCCTGACAACTCATGATTCTTCCCTTTCATCCACAGCACATCCAGCAGGTCATTAGAGCAGTGCATTGTGGGAGAGGGTTCTTCTGAGGTCAGGGTTAGATGCATATCAGTGCTCAGCCTCTCTCTCCCCAGCCGCATTTCCCCCATGACACGCAGAGCAAAGGGAAGAGATGTTAACAGCACCAGCCAGCAAGGACAGAGGGACATACCTCGTGTGTGTGTGGGTGTGTGTGTGTGTGTGTGTGTGTGTGTGTGTGTGTGTGTGTGTGTGTGTGTGTGTGTGTGAGGGACATACCTCATACTCCACATGTCACTACTACTTCCATGACAGAGCCTTTCCAAAGCTCAGCGCAAAACAGGCATCAAGTCTAACGCTTTCTCCTGACCCTCCCAGTTTCATTTCATGTGTCGTTCATTCAGTGCTTTTGTCAGTTGTGGAAAATAGGAAAAAAAAACATTACTTGAGATAATTCATGGTGCACACTGTATCCCCTTCAGCTGAAAATTATAATTGCAACTTTAATTAATTGGTATTTTTTCTTAAAAAATGACACGCCTGTATAAATCTTAAGCTTATCTACTTATTCATGCAGAAAAAGGTTTTTCTTTTTCCATGGAGGCTATTTGGAGGATTTGACCCGGCACAGTCCCAGAGAGGGCTGTGGGGCGGCGGCCATTTTGCATGTGGGATTGGGGGGTGTATTCGGTATGGGGGTGAGAGGGCACAGGGGGTCAGTGGGGAGAGCTGATGAAGTGGTGGTGGTGGCGGTGGTGGGGGTATTCATTTGCAAAACATTCAGGCACGGCCAATCCATCCCTCCACACACACACACACACACACACACACACACACACAGACTCCCTGCAGAGATGCTATCTCATCACCTTCATAATAGCTGTGCATACGAAAGGAGGCTGTAGTGTCTGCCTCTCTCTCTTTCTCTCTCTCTCTCTCTCTCTCTCTCTCACACACACACAGTGTGTGTGTGTGTGGTGAGTGAGAGAAAGAGTGTGTGTCTGTGTGTGTGAGTGTGAATGTGTATGGGAAATGTATAATGTGTTAATGTGTGTGTGTGTTAATGTGTGTGTGTGTGTGTTGTTTGTGTGATGGCATAGATAAAGGCTGTGAATGAGTTGAATAATGGAGCCTGAGGAAAGCCTTTGCTGTGGGGAAGCCCTTATCTCCTGATGGGCCAGGGAAGGCTGGTGGCATGAAAGCACAGATAAACCACCACTGTATACATAACTCATTTAAAGAGGAAAGAGATGGAGAGACAGAGAGATGGAGGGAGAGAGAGAGAGAGAGAGAGAGAGAGAGCGAGACAGAGAGAGAGCTAGATAGATGGAAGGAAAACAGAGAGAGAGATGGAGAGAGAGACAGAATGGGAGAGAAAGAGAGAATGGGAGAGAGAGAAGGAGAGGGAGCACAAGCGAGAAAAAGGGAAAGAAATGGAGAGAGACAGAGAGCGAGAGGGGTAGAATAGTAGAATAGTGTCTTATAAAATAGAGCTATGATCATGTTAAAGGGACTCAGAGAAATACACACACATAGAAAGTGCAGCTTTACAGTGCTATTAATAGTTTGGTGAAAACACTATAAACCAAATCTACAGAGATACCCCACCACACGCACACACACACACACACACACACTCACACACACACACACACACACACACACATACACACACACACAATATGAGAAAGATACACGGTGCTTTGTATGCAACATTCACAAGCAACTTCATGTTCTTCAGCTGAGAAGCATGTAGGGCATATAATAAGATTATACTGTATACACACTACATATGATAACACGATTATGTTACACTGCCACCCTAACGCACACACACACACACACACACACACACACACACACACACACACACACACACACACAGACAAACACACACACACACACATAGACACAAACACACACACACAGTTACACACAGTTACACACAACACGTGCATACAAACACACACACACACACACACACAGTCACACACAGTCACACTCAGTCACACGATTACTATTCCCTCATCAAACGCTAACCTCAATTTCACCCCGAATACACAGTGATGTGTGTGACAGGCAGAGCCCCGACACACAACTAGAAGCCTGTGATGGGTACACACACAAACACGTGTGAAGCTGGTTGTGGGCCTCAGCCCTGTGTGTGTGCTCCGGTTCACACAGCCTTGCAGCGGAGCCAGACGTTTGAAGATGGGAGAGGTGATCTGGGTGTGGAGCGTGGAGCTGAGCTTGTGTTCCTCAGATGAAGAAGTGAGTGGCTGCCAGTGATAGCTTCTGATAGTGTGTGTGATTGTGTGTGTCAATGTGTGTGTGTGTGTGTGTGTGTGTGTGTGTGTGTGCGTGTGTGTGTCTGTGTGTTTGTCCACACTCATGTGTGCATGTGTGAATGTGTGTGTATGTACAATTGTGTGTGTGTGTGTCTGTGTGTTTGTGCACGCTTACGTGTACATGTGTGAATGTGTGTATGCATGTGTGAATGTGTGTGTGTGTGTGTGTCTGTGCCTTTCAACATACTTCCTCTCATGGTCTACTGTGGCCTTCTTTCACACTTTCAGACAGCTGATGTGAAGTGTGTGTGTGTTTGTGTGTGTGTATGTGTGTGTGTGTGTGTGTGTGTATATCCGGGGTTGAGCTTTGCTTTTATGCTGTTCTGTCAGTTAAGACATATTTTTATTTTCCATTTTTCAGATTCGACATATTTTCTATTTGGGGATATATATACATACACATTAAAAATGCTGGAAATAAACTATGTTTGCTCATTGTATTAAATTACTTATTTATTGCAATATATTGAGACATTTTAGAAATATGAGCCCTTTTCATTTTGAAGGGCACAGACCATTTCCTCCGTGTCTCCACACAGATGGTCTCCCTGAGTCTGGGAGCTGCTGTGTTTTTTTTCTGTGCAGCTTATCAGCCTGGGCCCAGGCAGACCACTCTCATCCACACGGGGCGACGCTTGATCAATATTTATACAGAGCACAGCAGTGCACAGCACAGCACAGCAGAGAGGCCCAGCTATGGACAGAGAGAGTGAGTGAGAGAGAGAGAGAGTGAGAGAGAGAGAGAAGGGAGAAAGGAGAGAGAGTGTGTGGTAGACAGAGAGAGAGAGAGAGAGACAGAGAGAAAGAGAGAGAAGGGAGAGAGAGAGAGTGAGAAGGGAAAGAGAGAGAAAGAGAGGAGAGTGGTAGACAGAAAGAGAGAATGGTAGACAGAGAGAGAGAGAGGTAGAAACAGAAAGAGAATGGTAGACAGAGAGAGAGAGAGGGGTAGAACAAGAGAGAGGAGGGAGAGGTGGAAAAGGAGAGAGAGCGAGAAGGAAGAGAGAGAAAGAGCAGAGAGAGAGTGGTAGACAGATAAAGAGAGAGGTAGAGACAGAGAGAAAGGTAGAGACAGAGAGGTAGAGACAGACAGAGAGAGGGAGAGGCGAGAAAGAAAGAGGTAGAGACAGAGAGAGAGAGAGAGAACGAGGGAATGAGAGAGGGGGGAGGAGAGAGACTTCTTGGCTGGCCTAGCCACTGATGGAAATGAATGAATAAATAAATCAATCAATAAATGCGATGTGACAGAGCATAACGGTGCCATCAGCTTCCAGGCACTGCTGCCTTCGTGAGCTGGAGACAAAAAAAGGCTGTTTTGACTGTCCACCTCCACATGATTGCACATTATACCTCAGAAAATGTAATATGTAAAGTGCTTAGTGCAAGTCAGGCCAGCTTTTCTTGGATTTAAAATTCTCCTAAAATGAACTAGAACACCCCCAAAAGAAGCATCCTTTCCTCCCTCCCTCCTTTATTTCCTTTCCTCCATCTTTTCCTCCTTCCGTTCCTCCGCATTCTGTTATTCCTCTCTTCCTCTCTTCCTCTCTGATTCTTTTTTTTATTTCTTTATTTCTATTCACCAAAGATCCATCCAAGATCCATACCTCCCACTCTCCTGCAGATTTTTTCTTGCCATCCTTCCATCCATCTTTATCCCTTTCTTTCTCCCATTCTGCTGCTCCTTGCTTGCTCTCTCTCTCTCTGTCTGTCTATCTGTCTCTCTCTCTCTCTCTCTCTCTCTCTCTCTCTCTGTGTCTGTCTGTGTGTCTCTCTCTCTCTCTCACTCTGTCTGTCTGTCTGTATCTCTCTCTCTCTCACTCTCTCTGTCTGTCTGTCTGTCTCTCTTTCTCTCACTCTGTCTGTCTGTCTGTCTGTCTGTTTGTTCTCTCTCTCTCCTTCTCTCTTCTCCTCTTCCGCACAACCCCCCCAACCCGCCCTTTGGCCACCCTGGCTGGGTCTAATCCAAAGAGCACACAGATGCTGTATGTGTGGAGGGATCAGGCCTATGCATGTCCCACCCATGTCCTCCCCATTGACCACCACATTCACATTCACATGCGCCCACTCCACTGGCCCCCTGGCCCCCACCCCACCCCACCACCCCCAGCTCCAAAGGACCCTGCCTGGCAGGCAGAGGAGTGGGGACAATACTGGGGGGAGCTTGAGGGGGTCAGAACAATGGCCTCCCCCTGTTAGCAGTCCTCCTCCTCCTCCTTCTCCTTCTCCTCCACCTCCTCCTCTTC
The DNA here is from genome assembly GCA_030347295.1 of Setipinna tenuifilis. Lineage (NCBI taxonomy): Eukaryota > Metazoa > Chordata > Actinopteri > Clupeiformes > Engraulidae > Setipinna > Setipinna tenuifilis. The sequence goes on along the minus strand of CM059282.1, from coordinate 24,683,599 downwards.
CTCCTCCTCCTCCTCCTCCTCCTCCTTGAGTCAGGAGAAGAAGAGGCTCTGTGGCCTGGTATGGAGGGGAGAGAGAGACAGAGAGAGAGGAAGGAGAGGAACAAGAGGAGCTG
>CM059282.1:24673486-24678486 GCA_030347295.1 Setipinna tenuifilis | reverse complement strand
TTTTGTTGTGTACCCTAAGTTGAAGCATATTCGGTCAAACCTTCACTTGGATTATCTAAAAAATGAGGGGCCAGTTCAGTGGTGATGTGACCCCTTTTAGTCTCAACCTAGCCAACCTAGCCAACCTAGCCATCCAGTTCACCCTATAAGCAAGCTTCTAGAACCTCCTAGAGCCTTCTAGAACCCTCTAGAAGCTTCGTCCATCCCATCATTCCGCACGTGACCTTCTGAGTGAAGGGACAAAACTGTGCCCATGTGTTTGAGAGCACTTTTCTATGCTGCAGCCACTGGCTATAATGAAATACTGAGTTATAGAGTTATAAGCTCTGCCATAAACACAAAGCTGTAGTCAGGTCAGATGACTTTTGAAAAGATGTCACATGACCCAGGTGATGAAGCAGTCAGAGGTTTGTCATCTGTGCTGTCCTAGTTAAAAGGGCTAAAATATAAAAGTGCTCTTTGGCAGCAGTGTTGACTGACAGCCTCTGAAATCTCACTGTGTGCACTTATTCTGGCATTTGCTGTGGAACGTCACTGTATGTTGTGATTTTCTCTCCCCCCTTCTCTCTCTCTCTCCATCTCTCCCACTATTTACGTCTAACTCTGTCTCTCTCTCTGGCTCTCTCTCTCTCTTTTTCTCTATCTCTCCCACTATTTACCTGCAACTCTCTCTCTCTCTCTCTCCCTCTCTCTCTCTTTCTTTGTACAGACGTATAGAGCCCCGTGTGTTTGGGGGGGTGGTACATCTTGAGATGGTCTGAGTGTGGGACACCTGCCCTGGGCCCCAGGGGAGCGGCTTTGAAAGGCCCAGTCAATGGATCGATTGAAACATGATGCTGCATCTGGCTGTAAATCTCGCACCTTACAGGACGCTATTGATTCCCCGCCGGCCCGCCCGCCGTTTGTTTTCACCAGTCAAGTTTAGTTCCCGCCGGGAGACAGCTGACGGAAGGGGGGTAGCTGAGGGGGTGCCCCACCCCTCCTCAGCCCCCCCCCAGCCAATAGGGCCCCCCCCCCCCAATGAAGATGTGCACCGCTAATGCCTCCCCTGTCAGGTAGTCGGGGAGATTTCGCTGACAATTTATCGGGCCAGGCATCGATACTCTTTATTCGGACAGGCCCCTATAGACTTAAGCCAAAGCAGCCATGGGCCTCCTTCATCTGAGGTCTGGATGCTTGGCCCCGGAACAGGCCTGTGCAATGAAGACGATGCAAGAGTCTGCCACCCACACAACTAATATGCTCCCAGCAACCTTTAAATAGTAATGTTTCAGGCAAGTGATGTTTCATATTATATAATTATCTGTAGAAGGTGGGTGCACACAATATTTAATGTTTGAAGTAGGTGAATATTCACTGGACACCAGACAAATGAGCACAGTATGGCTGTAAACACTAAACAAAATGAAATTACTTTTTTTAACGCGAGCAAGCAAGATTTCCTTTGGGAAGAGAACAGAATGCAAATAGACGTTAGAACATTTGCTTTTTTCACCAAAAAAAGTCCTTCTGACAATAACTCAAGTAAATCTCATCTCACACAAAGATTGCCTGGCAGGCAGGCAGACAGGGAGACAGACAGGCAGGCAGGCAGGCAGGCAGGCAGACAGACAGGGAGGCAGGCAGGGAGGCATAGGCAGGCAGACAGACAGACAGACAGACAGACAGACAGGCAGGCAGGCAGACAGACAGGCAGGCAGGCAGGGAGGCACACAGGCAGGCAGGCAGGCAGACAGACAGGCAGTCAGGGAGGCAGTCAGGCAGACAGGCAGGCAGACAGGCAGACAGACAGGCAGGCAGACAGGCCAGCAGGCAGACAGGCAGACAGACAGGCTGGCAGGCAGGCAGGCAGGCAGGCAGACAGAGAGGCAGGCAGACAGTCAGGGAGGCAGGCAGGCAGACAGAGAGGCAGACAGACAGGCTGGCAGGCAGGCAGGCAGACAGACAGGCAGGCAGACAGACAGGCAGGCAGACAGGCAGACAGGCAGGCAGACACACAGGCAGGTAGGCAGGCAGGCATACAGGCAGGCAGATTGGCAGACTCATCCTAGCCCAGCCCTGGAAGGAAGAGTGGCCCAGGGTGGCTCTGAGCTCTCTGTTAAACATGATGAGGTGGCCGCTGAAAATCCATTACTGCTCCGCGGCGGCCATTTGCAGTGGCATCGTGAAGTCAGTCTTAAAAACCGCGCCGCTCCCCACCTTTCACAATAACTCTCTCATTCTGTCTCTCCACACTAATTTCAATCTATTTCCCCATTCCCTTTGTGTGTGTGTGTGTGTGTGTGTGTGTGTGTGTGTGTTTGGGAAGAACTCTATTCTGCGATCACAGTCCCCGCTCGCTCGCCGAAGAAGAAAAAACAACAAACCGACCTGAGAGTATGCAAACAGATGGCGAGAAGAGAACAGGAAAGGGCCAGGAAGCATAAACAACAATATCAGATATTCCATCGAGTGGCAGGTACGTACGTACGGGCGCGTGTGCAAATTAAAAAATGCTCGGTCAAATGAGGTTTTGCCGCGTGACTGAGGGCTGTGGAATTGGCAGTGACAGCGGCCAAACCGAATCTGTCAGCTGCCTAATGGCCGCCGGCCCAGCACGAGAGCAGGTGATGGATTTGGCTGTCCACATCCATTTCTACAGTCGGCCCACGATGACATCAGCGACGGCGGTGGCGGCGGTAGCGGTGGTGGCGAGTGAGCGAAAGAATGAGCGAAGGAGCGAGCGAGTGAGTGGGGGAGCCATTAAGCGAGAGAGTGCTGAAGGAGCCCTCGGGCCCAATACCCCCAAACATGCATATTCCCCCACAATTAGGCACCGCCAGCCAGGAAGACGGAGCTCCACTCAGCTGCAGAAGGGGAAAGGGACAGGAAACACACACACACATACACATGCACACACACACAGACACACACACACATACATGTACACACACACACAGATACACACACACACACATGCACACACACACACATACATGTACACACACACACACAGATACACACACACACACACACACACACACACACACACACACACACACACACACACACACACACACACACACACACACACACACACATGCACATGCACTCTCACACATGCACACACAATATCCACATCCTCCTAATCCACTTTTTACACCCCTAGTGGCATTTTTGGGAGGCGTGAATTAGAGTCTAAAGCTCCTGCGGTTTGGGCTGCGGAGAGGAACATGGAATCGGTCGGAAGGCAGGAAGGTGAGAAAAGGGGTGGAGACACGGTACCAGGGAAGCAGGGGAGAGCGAGAGGGAGAAGACATCTTGCTGCGAGATAATAATGGCGGCTCATGAAAGATGAGAAACTTCTCTACCTCCCTCTCCTATCTGCATACACCGCCCACTCGCAAGGATGAAAGTAAGCTGCAGAGAGACAACGAGTGGGAGAAGGAGGGAGGAAAGAGAAAGAGAAGGAAAGAAAGAGAGAGAGAGAGAGAGGAAGGGTGAGGAAGGGCGGGAGGGAGAAGGACAGTAAGAGAGAACGAGAAGTAGAAAAAAAGTAAAGAGTAAGAGAGGGAAGGAGAGAGAGAGACAGAGAGAGAGAGAGAGAGAGAGAGGAAGGGTGAGGAAGGGAGGAAGAAAGACAGGAAGAGAGGAAAGGAGTGGGAGAGAAAAAGAGTCAAAGAGAGAGAGAGAGAGAGAGAGAGAGGAAGGGCGAGGAAGGGAGGGAGGGAGAAAGACAGGAGGAGAGAAAAAGAGTGGGAGAAAGATAAAGAGAGAGAGATAAAGAAAGAGAGAGAGAGAGTTGTTTCCGTGAAGCATAGTCAGTAGTCGTATTCCACCCACTTGATTTCCAAACGACCCATGAGCCTCTGGGGCTGCCCATTAGAGCAGGTGGAGGGGAGGGCCGCAGTTCCACACCAGCATCTACCCTAATGGGGCACCTCTCACACAGCTGCCCCGTGTGTGTGTGCGTGTGTGTGTGTGTGTGTGTGTGTGTGTGTGTGTGTGTGTGTGTGGACTAATTTGTCTAGGTGTGTATCTGTATATGCATGTTGTATAGTTTCAGGGAGTATGTGGGTTTGTGCGTAAATGGAAGGTGATGTGTAGTTGTGGTGGTGTGTGTGTGTTGTGTGTGTGGGGGGGGGGGTGTCAGGATGTCAGGATGTTGTTTGCATGAACATACCTCGGTGTGTGCATGTGCAGGGGTATGTATGCATCTGTATGTCTAGGCTATGTGTGACGGTGTGTGTGTGTGTGTGTGTATGTGTGTGTCAGGATGTCAGGATGTTGTTTGCATGAACATACCTCTGTGTGTGCATGTGCAGGGGTATGTAGGCATCTGTATGTCTAGGCTATGTGTGACGGTGTGTGTGTACATGTGTGTGTGTGTGTGTGTGTCCCTGTGTTCACGTCTGCGGTAGTAATAAGGTCCTGCCCGATTCGACTGTTAAGGATGACAGGAGCACAGTAGCATTTGTGCGAGTGCGCTGGGTCTAATAGCTACACGGGGGGCGGCCATGTTGACGATGACATGTGGCACCAGGAGTGGGGATGGGGATGGGGATGGGGATGGGGATGGGGATGGGGATGGGGCTGGGGATGGGGATGGGGAGTGGGGATGGGGAGTAGGGATGGGGATGGGGATGGGGATGGGGATGGGGATGGGGATGGGGAGTAGGGATGGGGATGGGGATGGGGATGGGGATGGGGATGGGGATGGGGATGGGGAGTAGGGATGGGGATGGGGATGGGGATGGGGATGGGGATGGGAGTAGGGATGGGGATGGGGATGGGGATGGGGATGTGGATGGGGAGTGGGGATGGGGATGGGGATGGGGATGGGGAGTGGGGATGGGGATGGGGATGGGGATGGGGATGGGGATGGGGATGGGGATGGGGATGGGGATGGGGAGTGGATGGGGATGGGGATGGTTGTGGCTAAGTAGGTCTGAGATGTGCCGCTCTATTCAAATTGCCTTCAGTGCGGAGAGGAGAGAAGGGGCGGCCATAGGGGCTGCCAT
>CM059282.1:24665986-24668486 GCA_030347295.1 Setipinna tenuifilis | reverse complement strand
GATGCTGTCTAGACGGTCCTGCCACACAGTTACCTACAAATGGTCTTTGTCAGGACTCCTGATTCCTGATTCCTGATCCAGTGTTGCCTGAGGCTGCAGAGAGGCAGGCTGGCCCGTGGAGCAGAAGCTTAATTAAAAAAAATGCCTCCCCTTGTGCCAATGCTCTCTCTCTCTGTCTCTCTCTCTCTGTCTCTCTCTCTTTCTCTCTCTCTCTCTCTCTCTGTCTGTCGTGTTCTTTATTTCTCCCTCTATCTCTCCTTTTCACACATACACATACACACACACACACACACACACACACACACACACACACTCACTTGAACACATGCACACACACATACGACACACACATACACTCACACACACACACACACTCACATACACACACACACACACATACGACACACAAACACACACACACGCACACAGATTGTCTGTGCTCCATGACGACTCCACCATCTCACAGCCCTGACGTTTCCATGGATACTCCAATCAGTCGCCGTGCCGACAGCTAGCGATGGGGGTGCTGGTTACTGGGCCCCTCACACCCCCCTCTTTCTCTCTCGCTCTCTCTCTCTCTCGCTCTCTCTCTCTCTCACTTTCTCTCTCTCTCTCTCACTCTCTCTCACTCTTTCTCTCTCTCTCGCTCTCTCTCGCTCTCTCTCCCCCCCCCCCCCCCCCCCCCTCTCTCCTTCCCTCTCTCTCTGTGTCGCTGCAGTGGGGCGTATAAAGGGCACGCTTTGGCGTGTTCTCTGGTGGAAGGGGGGGGGGGGGGGGGGGGGTGGTGGGGTGGGGTGGGGGTGTTGGCACGGGCTCCGTGGGGCTGGCAAGGGGACGGGCACGGGGGCACAGTGCCAGCCTTCACACCGAACCCCAGGGGGCCCAGACAGACAGCGGACATGATACGCAACACATGGGCCATGGGAGGAAAGGGGGGGGGGGGGGGGTACACATGCGTCTGTGTGTGTGTGTTTCTGTGTGTCTGTGTCTGTGAATGTGTGTGTGAGTGAGAATATGTGTTATGTGTGTGTTCATGTGTGTGTACATGTGTGTATGCATGTGTGTATACTGTACCTGTACACACCGACGTGTGTGTGTGTTTGTGTGTGTGTGTGTGTGTGTAAGACAAAAATGAGGAAAAGAGAAACACAAACAGGAAGACTCAGGATAACCTTGAGTATGTGTACTGGCCTGAAGATGTTGCAGAGAAAAAGAGAGAAAAAAAGAAAGAAAAAAAAAGGGAGTTGAAAACATAAATAGAGAGCGAGAAAAAGAGAGAGATAGAGTGAAAGACAGAGAGAGAGAGAAGGCCGAAATGCAGCGTCCCTCCACAGAGCCAGTATCATCCACCATCCTCTAAGACAGCCAGTGTTTGTCACACGCCTATGCATGCTTCACCATGAAGGTCAGTCAGCAGCACTGAGCAAGGAAGAAAAGCCAGAGTAAAAAGGAAAAAAGAGAGAAAAAGAAAGAGAGAGAGAGAGAGAGAGAGAGAGCAGGTGATGTGAAAACTCCCCTCCATAGGGAGCCCAGACCATAGCGAGAGCCACAGCATCATTGATGGTATAAAAGATAGACACCACATAATGTATACAGTCAATGGACAGAATAAAATGGACTCCTCGGCCCGAGAGAGGGAAACAGAGAGAGAGAGAGAACAAGAGAGCGAGATGCGGGTGAGTTGTCCACAGGGTCGACTCAGCGAGGATGAAAAGAGCAAAGGAGAGAGTGAGAGAGAGAGAGAGAAAGGGGGGAAGGGGGAGACAGAAAAGACTGTAGACTTTAAGACCTTTATTGCAATTGAACACTTGCCTGTACAACGGAATTCCACAGCAAGGCCACAAAGGAGGAAGGTAAAGTGTCAACGTGTCAAGCGAGGAAGCATTGTAGAAGAGAGAGGAGAAGAGAGGGAGCATATACAAGGGCATGATAAATAATAAATAGCAAACGGTAAAGAGGCTATGTACAGAACAGCAAAGAGGAAAGGGTGAGAAAGAGATAGGGTTGCGAGAAAAGAGGAAAGGAGGGAGAGAGAGAAAGAGAAAGAGTGAAAGAGAGAGAAAGAGGAAAGGGTGCTAACCCTAGAATGGGAGAAGAGAGGAAAGGGGAGAGAGAGAGAAAGGGAAAGAGTGAGAGAAGAGAGCAAAGGGGAGAGAGAGAGAAAGGGAAAGAATGAGAGAAGAGAGAGAAAGAGGAAGAATGGGAGAAGAGAGGAAAGGGGAGAGAGAGAGAGAGAAAGGCAAAGGGTGAGAGACGAGAGGAAAGGGGAGAGAGAGAAAGGGAAAGAATGGGAGAAGAGAGGAAAGGAAAGGTGAGAGAGAGAGAGAGAAAGGGAAAGAATGGGAGAAGAGAAGAGAGGAAAGGTGAGAGAGAGAGAGAAAGAGAAAGAATGGTGGAAGACAAGCGAGGGAAGGTGAGAGAGACAGAGAGAGAAAGAGAAAGAATGGGAGAAGAGAAGAGAGGGAAGGTGAGAGAGAGAGAGAGAGAGAGAAAGGGAAAG
>CM059282.1:24653486-24655986 GCA_030347295.1 Setipinna tenuifilis | reverse complement strand
TTTAATGTACTTGAAATAAATCACGGTAGGTTTTTATTGGCCAAATTGAATTGACTGTTGGCCCTCAAATGTTTAGAGGATATGAATTGGGACTTATGACATCTCATCTTCCTGCAATTCAGTGCTTTTTTGCAGATGTCACAGCCTGTATATAAGGACAGACCAGCCAAGAAAGTCAAATGTCATCTTTTTTTTTCAGAAGTAGATCTGAGTGGAAAAATGTGCTGATCTTGTCATATAGCCTACTTTGTGAAGTATGCCATTGCGACAGTGATGTTGGCCTACAGCTCTGTACATTGGGAAAGATCTCTATACCAATGCTTAGTTTTACAGGCCCAGAGAGGTTTTCAATAACCATATGAAGTAACAAGCCTACTGGTGAAGATAAATGACAGTTTTTTTTAGAGATTAGCGTATTACGGCAGATTGTGTCACTTCATACCATTGGGATTACAGTATGTCATGTCATACTCCTCCATAATTGGGGGGGGGGGGGGGGTACCACCTTTTTAAAGGGGGTACTAGCTTTTACATTAAATACATTAATATGTCAGTAGCCCCCAGCCCTGCTATTTTTACCTCTTTTGGGGTGTTCTGGGTCTTGATTAGGGGGTACCATACCCCCCAGTATTTCAAACTATGAGTCAAAACACAAAACACATGCACTCATTCACATGGTCTAAGAGACTCTTGACCGTCAGGGTGAACGCATTGGACGGCTATGTAAAGCTGCATGTGCGATTGATTTACTGGCCTTGAAATAGGCGAGCATTGATGTGTGATGAGTATTGATTACTGATCTCAGAGAGAGGGCCCTAATGACACATCTGACAGAGCTCTTTCATCTTCAAGTGATAACCACCATCTGGAGGCTAAAGTAAATAAATTAAAAATTAAAAACAAACATTAATAAATAATGCTTTTTTGTCACCGTACAGATTTGATTTTCTGACAAGTTGGAAACCGCTAGAATATAAAGGCTTATTGAAAGTGCTCTCTGTGTGAAAAAAGAGCAGCCTAGAGTGTCTTAGAAACTAAATAGATGAGATAGACAAGACATATTGAAATATTGTTATTATATTATATTATATTATATTATATTATATTATATTATATTATATTATATTATATTATATTTAATATTTAGGTTGTTTCTGCTGATAAGAGTCCATGTATCCATATATGTCCAGTGGTATTCTACGTAGTTTAGTGTAGTTATTTTCACAGGTGCCTGATACCACAGGAGAACTGCAGGAAGTTAAAATGCCTCAGGTGAGGATTGACCTTGCAACTTTTAAATTAGAGGACTCACACACCTCTCTCTCTTACACACACACACACACTCTCTCTCTCTCTCTCTCTTTCTCTCTCTCTCTCACACACACACACACACACACACACACACACACACACACACACACACACACACACACACACTGAATATTAATTAAATGATTTAAAAGAGGGTCCTAATGCTAAGGACACTACATCATCTAGCTAACATAAAATCTCCCATTACACACACACACACACACACACATACAGTGAATATTAATTGCTGATTCAATAGAGGGCTTTAGTAACTCATTTTTTGTGTTATGTTTTTAACCACATGAGCAAACATAAATAAATAAATAAATACATAAACCAACAAGTAATAAATCCAATATCCTAGCCCTAATTTCATGAAAATTCATAAGATAAACAATCTATTACTCTATGGCAGAAAAAAAAACACAAATGATGTAAAATATCCTCCATTTCATGATTACCTCCACCATCTGCTCATGGTCATGGTCTGCTACTCAGAGTTACCGAGCACCATCTATCCATACTATACTCCACTCCACTCTACCCTGGCCCATAGACTGGATATAAGAACCTTTACCCTGGCCCATAGACTGTATATAAGAACCTTTACCCTGGCCCATAGACTATATATAAGAACCTTTAGCCTGGCCCATAGACTGGATATAAGAACCTGGCCCTACCCTTTTTCCCTCCTGGTACCAGGTACCAGGAACCATTTTTAGTTCTTGCTTTTGACCAGGTTCCAAGGGGGTAAAGTCAATGTGACTTGACAGACTACCAGCCACCAAGGGTGTAGAATTGGCATGGACGGAGGTGACGCGTACCTACCAATAATTTGATTTCATCATTGATTTGCCCCCACCAATAATTTAATCCCCTCAAAAAAAAAACAAAAAAAAAAGATCTGTCTCATCACTTAGTGGCGCAGAAATGGTTAAATGGCAGGGGGAAGATTAATAGGTCCCCACCAATGTCAAGAGCAAATCCACGTCCCTGCCAGCCACTGATTGGTGCGATAATACGTTAAATATCTGCAGATCATGTCGGGTCAGGTCTTACTTCAACACCTCACCACCCACAGAGAGGTCTACCTCCAGACTGGTGCTCCAGTTGCACTGCAGTGCCCTGTGTGAGGACTGAACTCATGACCCTCAGATTATGAGACACGCTTCCTACTGCGCTAACAAGG
>CM059282.1:24648486-24650986 GCA_030347295.1 Setipinna tenuifilis | reverse complement strand
CAGAGCGATAATGGGCCCATGTGTGTGTGTGTGTGTGTGTGTGTGTAGATAGATAATGGGCCCGTGACTCAGAAAGCTAAACAAGAAAACCCATTGAATGTCCTATCCCTGAAGACATGCAGAAATTGGACTCACATGAAGGCTTTTCACAAAAGTTTGAAGAGGTCAGGCACTGTGTCAGGCACTGGCTGCTGGAGGTGACAGGTCTTCCTGAACCTCACAACTCAATGTCTGGGTATGTCTGTGAAGTCAATGTTGTACCACTATGGATAAGTATGCATGTATATCCATTACGTATCACATGTAGCATCTTTGGAGATTGAAGTGAAATTCATTCATTTTTTTTATTTGGTCTGAATTGTCTAAAGACAATCACAGTCACTATTAGCTTATGTCCTCCTTTTTGTAAGTTGTGTTGGATAAAACGTCTGATAAGTGTAGTGTAATGTAATGTAATGTCAACAAATAATATTTCAAAATCTTTCCTAAGTTTGAGCCCAGTTTTATTTTCACATGTGTTCTTCCCCTCTGCTCTGTGGCTCTAACCTAGACGGCATGTCAGTACTGGAGACTCCTGGAGAGCTGGAGGCATCACAGCCTGGCATCATCCCAGGGTAACTACCCTCAGGAAGATTCTCTGAATGCTGATTTGCTTGCTGCTCTGGTGTTTCTCGTCCCTATGGTCTTCCTCCGAGAGGAGGAAGGAGGAAGAGGAGGAGGAGGAGGAGAAGGAGGAAAAGAAGGAGGCCTGGGACCATGAGTCAGGGTCCTGAGGGTGAGTGAGGGAGGGAGGGATGGGGCGGATTTGGAAATGGCAGGCCAGGCAGGGAGTATCGGGGGTAGAACATGGGTCTCCTGGGGCCTTGGAGTCACTGCCTGATAACTCACACACACACACACACAGTTGGTGTTACATAACCCAGCAGTCGAGCTGATTTGTCATTACGCTGATTACTCAGCACAAGCAGTGAAGCTCTTTAGTGTGTAAAACTATGTGTGTGTGTGGGGGACGTGTGTGTGTGTGTGTGTGTGTGTGTGTGTGTGTGTGTGTGTGTGTGTGTGTGGGACGTGTGTATGTGTGGGGCAGGTCAGCATGTGTATGACAGAGACTGTGTTCTTGGTGTGGGAGAAAGCAAAATAGAAAAAAAGAAAGTTTCAAAGAGAGATAGGCTAAGAGAGGGTGATCAAGAAAAGGAAAAAACAGTGATAGGGAGATTGAAAGAGCCTGAGAAAGGTTTAGATATAGACAGAATAGAGAGAGACTGAGAAAGAGAGAGAGAGAGAGAATGTCATAGAGACATAAAAAATAGATGGGATGACAAAAAGGGCAACATAGATAGAAAAGTAAAAATGTAGAAATAAGAATAGAAAAGAGAGAGAGAAACAGTCTGAGAAAGGTTGATGTAGACAGATATGTAGACAGAAAGATGGAAAGAGAGAGAGAAAGAGAAGAAGAAAGAGAGGGAAAGAGAGGACGCCTGAGGCACCCCAAGGTGTGACCTGTGATTGCGTCAGACAGAAATCTGACTCCTGTCAGCGTGATCTGTAGGCCTGAAAGCTCCTCGTCATCCAGGTGTGAAGAAAGATCAGCCCCCAAGATACTGGCCAAGGACCAAAGCAGCAGAGATAGCAGCAGCAGCAGGACTGGAGAGAGCGATAGAGAGAGTGATAGAGTGACAGAGAGGAAGAGACAGAGAGAGATAGAGAAAGAGAGAGGGACAGAGCAAGAGAGAGAGAGAGAGAGGCAAAGGGGATGACGTGAAGAGTGAACTGAAGGTGAGAGAGGGACAGAGAGAGAGAGCGATAGAGACAGACAGAGAGGAAGAGACAGAGAGAGAGAGAGATAGAGAGAGGGACAGAGCAAGAGAGAGAAAGAGGCTAAGGGGATGACGTTAAGAGTGAACTGACAGATAGTGAGAGAGGGACAGAGAGAGAGGGAGAAAGAGAGAAAAAAGAGAGAGAAAGAAAGAGAGAAAAAAAGAGAGAGAGAGGCTAAGAGGATGAAATGAAGAGTGAAACAGCAGATAGACAGCGAGAGAGGGACAGAGTGACAGAGAGAGGGAGAGAGATAAAGATAGAGAGATACAGAGAGAGAGAGAGAGAGATAGGCTAAGGATGAAGTGAAGAGTGAAAGAGCAAATAGACAGTGAGAGTAGGAGTGAAAGTGATTGAAAGACTGAGTGAGCGAAAGAGAGTCGGAGAGGGACAGTGGCAGCGGATGAGTGATGGAGCAGCTGAGAGAAAAAAGGGACATGAATGGAGAGAGAAAAAAGGAGAGAGAGAGAGAAACCTTGGGGAATAGGGGTGACAGAGAGAGGGAGAGAAAGAGGGAGAGAAAGAGAGAGAGGGAGAGAGGGAGGGGGAAGAGAGAGGGAAAGAGGGGGGGCAGAGGAGTGGAGAGACGTCTGGCCGGACACAGGAGATGGGTAACAGAAAGAGGGACAGAGAGAGAGAGAGAGGGAGAGGGAACAAGGGAGAGAGAGAGACAGAGAGAGACAGA
>CM059282.1:24630986-24633486 GCA_030347295.1 Setipinna tenuifilis | reverse complement strand
GCCCTTTTGTAAGTCGCTTTGGATAAAAGCGTCTGCTAAGTGTAATGTAATGTAATATAGTGCAATGTAATGTAATGTAATGTAATATAGTGTAATGTAATGTAATATAGTGTAATGTCATGTAATGTCATGTAAGTGTAGTGTAATGTAATGTAACTCGCAGAGGTCTGTTGATGCCTCCAAAGGTGAAATTCTTTTGTACAGTAAGTGCCTGTGGACATAGACATGCATTGAAATTATTACTGCAAAAAAACATTCACATTTCTATATCAACTTCTATTCTATTCAATCTCATATTAGAGTGTAATGTAATGTAATATATTAGAGTGTTTTTTAACCCCTTATAAACATGTGCAGCTGCAGACACTTATCAGTGTGTGTCAGCTCCTGACCTGATGAATGTAGCATTATTATCAGTGTGTGTGTGTGTGTGTGTGTGTGTGTGTTGGTGTGTGTGTGTGATGAATGTAGCATTATTATCTGTGTGTGTGTGTAAATGTGTGTGTATGTGGGTGTGTCTGTGTCTGTGTGTGATGAATATAGCATTATTATCAGTGTGTGTGTGTTTGTGTGTGCGTGTGTGTGTCTGTGTCTGTGTCTGTGTGTGTGATGACTGTAGCATTATTATTATTATCCTCTCCTCTCAGGGCTGAGCTGCAGGACCAGATTAGCAGATGACCTCCACTGGAGGAGGTGGTGGTGGTTAGCTCCTAAGTATTACAGGATGTCAGTACATATAGAATTCTTTTTTTCATTTTTTTTTCCCCGACAATTTCCCCGATCCATCTGCCGTCAGTCAGTCCGACAGGGCAGGGCGAGTCAGCGGTGGCGGACTGGAAGTCCATAACCCGTCAGTGACAGCGTCGACACCTGAGTCCACATCTCCGCTCACCTCCGGCGGGCAATATAACTGTCCCCGCGCCACTCTCAACAAATAAATTATTTTTCCACTGACCTTTTCAAAATGAACACGACTGGTGTAAAATATCACTTATTCTGGCATTAATGAGGCCGTATAAAACAGGAACTTCACCTTTTCATTCTCCTCTCTCCTTTTTTTTACGGCTGCCTTTTAATGTGCCTCTGATTGAGGCAGCTGTTCCGGGTGCCCTTCTCCAGCACGGTGTGTGTGTGTGTGTGTGTGTGTGTGTGTGTGTGTGGGGAGGGGGTCCTCACACGGAGGGGGTGCTCACATGTTTGCAGCAATGAGAAACCAACTGATTGCACCATATGGGCCCCTCTTTATAAAAATTCCGAAATAAACACAAACCCCAACCACTGGCGAATTAGGAGCAGCGTCAGGCGCAGCTTTATAAGGTGGTTTTTATGGATATGACATTATAAAATTTAATGAGTTATGATGTATTTTATTCTAGCGTGCTGTGGCACCTTCTTGTGTGTTTTGTTGCGCTGCATTCTTAGAGGACATGTATTACTGTCAACATTTGATGGCTCTCTGATACCCCGACATTAACAGCACATAAATTTAACGTCTGTTTTGACATATGGCTTTAAAGGTGTTTATTAGTTACGTTACCTCTCGAGCGAATGTTACCGTAACGGGGCTCTTTAGACCCCTCAAAGTCCACACACCCTAAACTGCAAAACAACTCCGTATGCGTGTGCTGTACACCACGGGGGCTAACTAAATAAGCAATACAGCGCGAGTGGGAGGGGAGTTGTTCGCAGATATCCTCTCGGGGGTGGTTGGGCCGCAGGCAGGTAGCGGAAGGCTGCCGTAGGTAACCTTTTCAATTTCGCTTTTTTTTTATTATTCGCTTTTCTCTCTGTCTCGCTTGTTTATGGACTAGATGGAATGAAATGTTGGTGTGAAATTTAAACAGTTACGCTGTGTCTTTGGCGGAGTGATTATTAACTGTAAAGAGTCACCCATAGTGTAATATCATGGAATATCCTCACTCCTAGTGACACATAGTATGTCTCATCCAATCAAAAATTGCTAAATAGTTCAACTGGGCCTAATTGGTGTATAAAGAACCTATAGCAGTATAGCACTATAGCTCTTTATTTAATAGAATTCATTGCCAAGATTCTGACCTCCATTTTGAACTACCAGACAACCCATGTGTCCTTAAGATGGCTTCCTGTTTTTGTCTGATTACTAGTGCTGCAGTCATAGTTATGAACGTTTGCGTAAACATTTGTATTTCACAGGATTTGACCTTCGTTTTGATGCAGGAAAATCTCAAAACCTCAAAAGAGTACCTTAGCTTGAGTCATACTTGAAGTCTTGAAATCATCTTACAAATCTTCAAAATTTAAAACATCAACTCACTCCAGTTAAAATCATGTTGTCTCTGTATACATTACTCTTAGCAGAACTCATGTGTACATGCACGCACACACACACACACACACACACACACACACACACATATAGGCTGGCGGTATAGATGCCGTGGAGGATGCATATTGATGGAGAAAGTGGGGTTATGCAAGGATGATGGATGGGGTGCGTGGGGCCAGGCTGTGTGCGAGT
>CM059282.1:24625986-24628486 GCA_030347295.1 Setipinna tenuifilis | reverse complement strand
TGAGCACAACAAACAAAGCATGACATGGTGAGTAAAGAAAACAATTTTTAAAAGAGGGAGATATATGTAAATATTAAAATAAAAAAAAATAACAGCAGGTACACTATATGAAAAAATAAAATGAAAATGTAAAGAGCAGTGGAACTGGTAGCAGTGAAACCTGCAGCTTGTGTGTGTGTGTGTGTGTGTGTGTGTGTGTGTGTGTGTGTGTGTGTGTGTGTGTGTGTGTGTGTGTGTGTGTGTTTGTGTGTGTGTGTGAGCGTGTGCGTGAGACTTGCAACTGAGAGAGTCGTGTGTGTGTGTGTGTGTGCGTGTGTGTCCATGTGTGTGCGTGTGTGTGTCTATATATGTGTCCATGTGTGTGTCTATGTGTGTGTGTGTGTGTCTATATATGACAGGAGGGAAGGGACAGGATGTCTGGCGCTTGCTGCCAGGTTCTTCTCTCAGGTGGCAGTGTCATGCACAGACTTTTAAACCACACCAGGACCCTCCGCCCATGTGCCCATGTTTCCTACAGTGCCCATGTTTCCCACAGTGCTCTTCTGGGCCCACCACCAACAGCTCTTATTCTGCCCTACAAAAGGCAAAGTGCAGTAACTGCGGGAACACAGAAACTGAGAAAAATGCCCTCAAAGTTGTCACACTTACCAGTCATATGTTGTACGTACACTAGTGGTGATGCTTTTTTGTGCTTTTCTAATAGCAAGAATCAGGAGATTTAGTCACAAGGCAAATGAGGTGTTGTGAAGTCAAATTTTTTTTTTGTCAAAATATAATAATAATAATTTGAATATAATAATTTTGGCTTTGTAGGGCAGTGTTCTGACCTGTTATATTCATGTGAATATGTCATTTGTACAGAAAACTCCGATCACAGGGACACATTTTACCACTACACATAATCTCTACTTTAAACTCAGGGCCCTTTATTAGTCACAAACTAGTTGTACAGGTGTGATGAAATGAAATTAACCCCATTAGTTAGTGAACCCTGTTATCCTAGCATTAGGTAGCGGTTTGGTTAACTGCATTAATTACTTGGTGCTAACTCGCTAACCTTACTACATATAAAAAAGAGTACCAATATGTCAGTTTTTAATGTAAATGTTTATGATCTCAGCTCTGCCTGGTTTCATACAGTATGTTTTAGCACCTACCTCCTCCTGTATTTTTGAGGTGTTGTCAAGTCTAGGGACACAGCAGTTTTGTATCACAGTGACTGTGACACACAGTGATGACATTTTTGTGTGGCCTTTATAAAGTGTGTGTGTGTGTGTGTGTGTGTGTGTGTGTGTGTGTGTGTGTGTGTGTGTGTGTCTCAGTGTGAATGTTGTCAAAAGAAGTTTGCTACCATAATCAGAGCAAGACTTTGTGGTCTTCAATGTCTCTCTTTGTGTCTTGTTCAATGTTGTGAATGGTTAATGTACGTACTGCACTGCATGTGTCTTCAATGTGTCTGTCTCAGTGTGAATGTAGTCAGAGCCGGTGTGGTGTACTGGCATGATCAGACCCAGATTTCAGTGGTCAGTATTGGTCATTCAGTGCCAGACACAACATGCTACTGTGGCATCTCCATCTCCCTCTCTCTCTCCCTCTCTATCTCTCTCTCCATCTCCATCTCCATCTCCATCACTCTGTCCCTCACTCTTTCCCTCTCCTTCTCTCTGTCCCTCTTTTTCCCTTTCCATCTCTCTCTCCATCTCCCTCTCTCTCTCCATCTCCCTCTCCCTCTCCCTCTCCCTCTCCATCTCCATCTTTCTCTCCCACTCCCTCTCCCTCTGTTCTTGGCTGTGGTGTGTGACACACTTTCGTCCGTGGCTCCTCACCAAGCCTACTCAGCAGCGGCTGACGCAATTAACACACCACGATGAGGAGGAGAGGGAGAAGGAGGAGAGAGAGGAGGAGGAAGAGGAGGCGGCATAATTTAGTGATGTTTGGACAGGAAGCTGACATCCTCCTCGTGTTACTGGATGACAGAGAGCAGAGAGCAGGGGGACACCCTAGGTCACCGCAGGAGTCACAGGGGTCAACAGGACATGACACATGTTTGAAGAGGGGCGATGATGGAACAGCAGAGGGTCTCTGCCGTGGGAGTCAAGAATGCAGAATTTACATCAAACTCATTAATGAGTAAACCTGGGCCTGATCAGGGCACAGTGTGAGCTGCACCCTCCCATCCCACACACACACACACACACACACACACACACACTTACTAACTATTCTGTTGGGATGAGTTTGAAAGCTTTCTTTCTGCCCTTTTCTTATGCTGCTGTATCTTCAGGTCAGTGGTCTTTGAGTGAGTGCATGTGTGATCTCATAGAACAATGTACCAGGCCTTAGTCTTAGTGTCGTTTGCATTTTACTACCCCTCCACTGAACCCTGACAAGCCTCTTGTTTTTGGCCTTTTGTATTACCACCCCGCTCCCCCCCAGCCCCCCCCCTTCCCACTCTGACAGAAAGCTACAGCACTCATTCAATTGATGCCCATCACCCAGT
>CM059282.1:24620986-24623486 GCA_030347295.1 Setipinna tenuifilis | reverse complement strand
CTGAATGCCCCACATTGTCTGTGTTTCCCAAAAGCCACACGGCGGGGCTTTGGTGCTTTGGTGTGGGGACAGGACACCCACGGCTGGACTGGAGGGACAGCAGGGCAGGGCTTTGGGGCTGGGGGGGCAGCACGGCAGGGCTTTGGGGCTTTGGGGCTGGGGGGGGGGCAGTGCCTCTCAGAGCCTTTGGTGAGCTCAGACTCCTCCTCAGCTTCCCGTCAGCAATGATCACAGGCTTTCAGGGATGATGTCACCCTCAGAGAGTGAGAGAGAGAGAGAGAGAGAGAGAGAGAGAGAGAGAGGAAGAAAGAGAGAGAGAGAGAGAGAGAGAAAGCAGAGTAAAAGAAAGAGAGGGAGAGAGAGAAAAAGAGTGACAGAGAGAGAGCGAAACATAAGGGAGAGAGAGAGAGGGAAAGAGAGAGAGATGGTTGCCACGGATGACGAGTCATCACTAGGAGTCAATGCCACCTTGAGAGAGAGAGGATGCTGGTGAGTGGTACTGCATGGTGTGTGTGTGGGTGTGTGTGTGTGTCAGTGTGTGTGTCAGTGTGTGTGTCAGTGTGTGTACGTGTCTGTACAAAAATGTGTGTGGATGTATGTGTGTGTGTGCATGTGTGTGTATGTGTAGGTGTGTGTGTGCACACACGTGTATGTGGGTGTGGGAGTAGGTGTGTGTGTGTGTGTATGTGTAAGTGTGAATGTGTAAGTGTGTATATGTGTGTGTGTGTGTGTGTGTATGATGTGTATGTGTGGGTTTTGGGTAGCAGTAGTGAGTGAATGGTGACTGGCACTAGGCAGGTGATGTCATGGAGAGGACAGACTGGCCAGGAGGAACCCGCTGTGTGTGTGTGTGTGTGTGTGTGTATGTGTGTGTGTGTATATGTGTGTGTGTGTGTGTGTGTGTGTGTGTGTGTGTGTGTGTGTGGATATGGGGTAGGAGTGGTGAGCGAATGGTGACTGGCACTAGGCAGATGATGTCATGTTATGGAGAGAACAGATTGGACAAGAGGTACCCACTGCAGAGGGACATCACTTTGGCAAAATGGGGCACCATGACATCACCCGAGGATGAGGATGAGGATGAGGAGACATCTTCATCTTACAGCATATGTCTCATTTTAGGGTGGGGGGGCAGCAGAGTGAGTGAGTGAGTGAGTGAGTGAGTGAGTGAGTGAGTGAGTGAGTGAGTGAGTGAAAGAGTGAGAGAGTGAGTGAGTAAGTGAATGAGTGAGAGAGTGAGAGAGTGGCACTCCAAAGATGATGTCATGCTGATGGTGGGCAAAAGCAGCCATATTCTGGTACGGTGGGGCATCACTTTGGTAAAGGTTGGCACTATGACATCACCCGAGGATGAGGATGAGGAAGAGGAGGCAGCTAGCGGTGCGCGTCCATTTTACAGCATATAGCTCATTTTAGCACACTTCCTCCGAGGGGGGGGGGGGGGGGGCAGCAGACTGAGTGAGTGAGTGAGTGAGTGAATGAGAGAGTAAGTGAATGAGTGAGAGAGTGAGAGAGTGGTACTCCAAAGATGATGTCATGCTGATGGTGGGCAAAAGGAGCCATATTCCGGTACGGTACGCTAAGACATCACTTTGGTAAAGTGGGGCACCATGACATCAGTGGAGGAAGGGAGGACAGTGCAGTTGGCCAGCGCCATACCACTGAGCGCAGTGAAGTGAAGTAGCTGTTCCCTTCTGGTTGGGTGGATTTTCCCAGAAGCCACTGAGGACATTCCAGCATGAGTGCGGAGAGATTATTTTGGGTGCATAATTAGGAGGTGGTGTCAGCTGCTGACTCTTCTTCCTTAGCTGATGGTGCAGTATAAGCAGTGTGCGTGTGTGTGTGTGGGTATTGGTGTGTGTGTGTTGGTGGGGGTGTTTGTGTGTGTGTGTGTGTG
Source organism: Setipinna tenuifilis (assembly GCA_030347295.1). Lineage (NCBI taxonomy): Eukaryota > Metazoa > Chordata > Actinopteri > Clupeiformes > Engraulidae > Setipinna > Setipinna tenuifilis. Next base: position 24,621,589 of record CM059282.1, on the reverse strand, counting down.
TGTGTGTGTGTGTGTGTGTGTGTGTGCATGCATGCAAAGGTGCATGTTCATGTTTGTTTGTGTGTGTGTGTGTGTGTGTGTGTGTGTGTGTGTGCATGCATGCAAAGGTGCATGTTTATGTGCGTGTTCATGTTTGTGTGTGTGTGTGTGTGTGTGTGTATGGATGGTGGGGGCTTGTAGAGGGTGTGTGTGTGTATATATATAGAATCATTACACACAATGCTTTCTTAGATTCCATTTATGTTTCCGAGCAATGAGTGTGAGCGTGAGCGGGAAGGTGGTTGAGTTCCCATCACGAAGCCTTGAGTGCAGTGCCAGTCTCTACTGTGCTGTGCTGTGCTGTGCTAGGCTCTATCCTGCAGACATGCAACTTGCATTCTCACCTCTCCCACCCTGGGATCTATTTCTCACACGGTAGCTGTGACCCTGGCAGTGTGCTTGGGTGGGGGTGTGTGCTGTGTGTGTGTGTGTGTGGGGGGGGTGGTTTGGACAGGGTGATTCCGGAAGAAAAAGAAATCGCTCCGACACCTCCTGGGTTTTCTGGGAAGCCTTCGCAGACATCTGCCGACCCGCTTCAGCAGCCAAGCCCCAAGACGTAATGCC
>CM059282.1:24598486-24605986 GCA_030347295.1 Setipinna tenuifilis | reverse complement strand
TCTATACCACTACACTGAAGGCAAACACACACTTATATATACCACCACACTAAAAGCACCCTTAACACACTCTGATATATCTACCACCACACTGGAGGCAACCTTAACACACTGATATATGTTTGCGTTTTCCTGTGCACTCCACCTGGCTTGTGTTTCAAACCTACATTCCCATCCTCAGGTGAACTAAAATGGGTTTACTGTACATGACATCACCAGTGAGAAGCCTAATAGTTTGCATCTCTGCACCCACCAGCACATGCGCACAGGACATACCTGGCTGTGCAGAGCAATTGTGTTTTTTTAAACAAGTGTGTGTGTGTGTGTGTGTGTGTGTCTGTGTGTGTCTGTGTCTGTGTGTGTCTGTGTGCATATGTGTGTGTGTGTGTGCATGTGTGTTGTGTTGTTTCTTTATTTTGTTACACAGTAAACTCAGCCAAAAAGCAGCTACAAATGAGAGTCAGTTTAGGAGCACGAGTGTGCTCTCATAAATGTAGCAAAAATCACTCCAGTGCCTTTCTGCAGATAGATGTGTACAAGGAACCCAGCAAGGCTGTTGCGTCTCCTCATATGTGTCTGTACGCCATCTCTGGTGGGGTAGGAGAGGATGGAGGAAACAGCCCACAGCCTCACACCCCTCATTGCCCCTCACACCGTCAGCACCCTCCCTCAAACTATCCACTGTGTTCAGAGGTGTGTGTGTGTGTGTGTATTTGTGTATGTGAGTGTGTGTGTGTGTGTGTGTGTATATATGTGTGTGTGTGTGTGTGTGTGTGTGTGTGTGTGTGTACGTGTGTGTACGTGTGTGTGTGTGTGATCGGGATGTCTGTGTGTATGTCTGTTTGTGTGTGTGTGTGTGAGAGAGAGAGAGAGTGAGTGTGTGTATGTATGTGTCTGTGTGTGTTCAGAGGCCACGAGGCACCACCCCCCTGCCCCCCCCTCTCTCTCCCCCCCCCCCCCCCCCCCCCCCCCCCCCCCTCCCTGCTGCCATTTTGGGAAGCATGTCCTGGGATTGGCAAGGCGAAGCAGGAGAGCGCGTTGACACAATGGCGAGTTTTAAATATTTATTGGCTCCGTAATGACAGGGCTGTGCCGTGTGTGTGTGCGTGAGTGAGTGTGGCGTGTGTGTGTGTGACGCGTGTGTTTGTGTGGTGTGTGTGTGAGTGAGTGTGGCGCACGTGTGTGTGTGAGTGAGTGAGGCACATGTGTGTGTGTGTGTGTGTGTGTGTGTGTGTGTGTGTGTGTGTGTGTGTGTGTGTGTGTGTGTGTGTGTGAGTGAGTGAGTTAGTGGCTCCTACGTGTGTGTGTGTGTGTGTGTGTGTGAGAGTGTGTGTGTGTGTGAGTGAGTGAGTGTGGCGCACACGTGTGTGTGTGAGTGAGTGTGGCTCATGTGTGTGTGTGTGTGTGTGTGTGTGAGTGGCGCGGCATGGCTCTCCCCATCAGAGGCATGTTCCAGTGACCCTGCTCTTAAGTGGGCTGACCTGCCAGAAATGAAACTACTCGCCTCAGGCTCCGCTGGCTCCTTGTGATCCCAGAGCACGTCCCTCTTACCAGCCGGACTCAGCGGCCTTGTGTGTGTGTGTGTGTGTGTGTGTGCGTGTCTGTGTGTTCATTGGTCTGTGTGCATATGTGTGTGTGTGTGTGTGTGTGTGTGTTTGTGTGTCCGTGTGCATATGTGTGTGTGTGTGTGTGTGTGTGTGTGTGTGTGTATGTGTGTGTGTGTGTGTGTGTGCATGTGGCTGTGTACATGTGTGTTGTGTTGTTTCTTCTTCTTGTTACACAGTACTCAGCCAAAAAGCAGCTACAAATGAAAGTCAGTTTAGGAGCACACGTGTGCTCTCATAGATGTAGCAAAAATCACTCCAGAGCCTTTTTACAGATAGATTTCATTTCATTTTATTTTATTTCATTTAGTTGGTAAAGACAGCACTCATTGATCAACAGACCAAATACTTGCTGTAAACAAGCCAGAGTTTGCTACTGTTGCTAATTTCCATGCGTTGTCCCTAGCCAGATCTTTAGATCTTTAGGCACCCTGATACATACAGATATAACACAAAATATTCATTAAAACATCAGTAATTATACAACAAGGAAACAGAAGAAAACACAAACAGCACAAACAAGAACATACACCATACCCCTGTCCAACCCCCTCTCCACCCCATCACCATGTGGTGTGTATTCGGTGTGTGGGAGGACTCTCATCTCTCCATCAGATATCAAATGGGTTAAAAAATTGTACACAGCAATTAGGGGGTCTGATGCAAAGATGATGAAATCTCATGATATACAGCAGCAGTATGGAAAGGAAATATTTCTTTCTTCCTTCCTTTCTTTCTCTCTTTTTCTCTTTCTTTCTCTCTTTCTTCCTTCCTTTCCTTCTTTCGTTCTTTCTTCCTTCCTTTCTTTCTCTCTCTCTTTTTCTCTCTCTTTTTCTCTTTCTTTCTTTCTTTCTCTCTTTCTTCCTTCCTTTCTTTCCTTCTTTCGTTCTTTCCTTCTTTCTTCCTTTTTTTTGCTTGTGATGGAAGAGTGGAATGACCTGACACTGGGCTATCAGCATGTTCAATGGCCACACTTTCATTAGGCACCCAAATTTAGATTTGAAAGGAATCGTTTAAATGTACTGGGGGGCAGGCAGTGTGTGTATATGTGTGTATGTGCACCGGTGTGTGCGCGTATGTGTGTGTGTGTGCGTGTATGTGTGTGTGTGTGTACTTGTGTGTATGTGTGTGTGTGTGTGTGTGTGTAGGTGTGTGTGTGTGTGCACCTGTATGAGTGTATGTGTGTGTGTGTGTGTGTGTGTGTGTGTGCGTTTTGTCTGTACAGTGTTCATGTAAAGTTAATATCTCCCAAGCCACCAGGGACTGAAGCAATCAGTGCAGAAAATATCTTTCTCTCGGCCTGCCTATTAAACTTCCCTAATCTGTATGCATAAGGCCCTCTGTTCTCATCTCTTTCTCTCCCTCTCCATCTTTTTTTCCTTCATATTGTCCTCATTTCTCCCTGCTTCTCTCTCTATCTATCATTCTATACACCTCCCTCTTTCCTTTCCTCCTTTTACTTTCTCACCGTTGTCATTCCTCTCTCCCTCCCTCCCTCTCTCTCTCTATCTATCTTTCTATCATTCTATACACCTCCCTCTCTCCTCTCTTTCTTTTACTACCTCACCCTTCTCATTTCTCTCTCTCTCCCTCCCTCCCTCCATCTCTCTATCTCTCTATCTTTCTATCGTTCTATACACCTCCCTCTCTCCTCTCCTCCTTTCATCTCCCCCTTGTCATCGATTCTTTACCATCATACTCTAGCCAGGCTACACTTCCTTTAATGAAGACCATTCCAGCTCTCATAATGTGTTTAGCATGTAAACACCATAATAAACAGCACTGCACTGGTGTCATTACACATCATGTTGACTGCTCTCAGAATGACTAAGGGTTTAATTGGACTGCATGGCTTGTTGTCATGTCAGTGATGTTGCCATAGTGACGGTAAAGTCGATACATACATCTGCCCTGGAGGAGATAACAACACCGCATCACATGATTTATGAGAAAATATGGGACAAGTATTGGACATTAAAATGTAAATGGCAGAAACATCAACACATTAATTAACAAAACTAAACTAAACTTTGAAGAAAGTTTGAAGTTGGTTGTTGGTAGCACTTTATTTTATAACTTTTTTAAGTGCATCTACATGTAACAACATGTAATATCATGTACTTACACTGTACAATACACTTTGTTACACTGTACCTAATTGACGTACTAGGGCCTGCAAAATAAAGTGTAACTTGCTTTTTTAATTACCTGTTTAATAACACATTATTTGTTATTTTTGTTCCATTGTTATCTATTAACGGTGTAATGTGTACATAGAAAGGGAACCAATCAGCTTCAGATTTTCCCGTTTGTCCTGCATTGCTTTCACCAATTAAGATACAGTACATTACAAGACAGTGCTCCCCCTTTCCCTGTTTTTTTCCCCTATCAGTGACATTAACATTTTGTTTTTATTAAATTAAATGCTTCATAAATGTTGGGTAACACTCTACTTCACAGTTCCTTTTTTAGTGGGTCTACATGTAACAACATGTAATAGTATACACTGTACACACCTAACACCAACCCTAACCCTCTAACCCTATGGTACAGCATAAGTACATTATGTTATTGTTACATACTTTGATACGCTGTACCTAACTGATGTACAGTAACAGGGGCAGTAAAATGAAGTGTAACCACTAATGGCTTTATTTCTTAATTGAGGGCTATTGTGTAAAACGTAGTAAAGAACACATATTGGCGATAATGGCGTGGAACTTCTCTAGCTGATTGTAGAGTCAGATGTTGTTGTTGCTGTTTGTCTTAAGAGGCCCGGGAACCAGACGCTGGTGTCAGCGCAGACCGCTGGGAGTTGCCATGGATACGGGGAGTGATTAATGGGAGAGCCAGGGGCCGGACTGTACAGCTGTCAGTCATTACGGTCGTCACGGCAGCACGGGAGGTGATGCGTCACACACGCGCCGCTCTTATTTAATCGTGACTAGTGCAGGGCCCCTTGACACTGTGTCTGGCTACTGTGTGGTTTGTTTACTTCACATGTTTTAATGGGTCATATGTGGTTATACGATCAGGACCTTACAATGAAATAATGACCACAAAGCTACAGTATGCAGTTGTAGCTGCTGAATGCTAAATTATAAGCCCCAAAGAGTAAATAATATGGTTGAGTAACAGTGTTCTTGAGTAAACTTCTGAAGTAAAAGAGGCCATGTGTAATGAAATCAGTCCACAGAAGGACATTAAGCAACATGGGGACACAACTGGGATGTAACCTTAGATAGGTTATGATCCAATGAACACAGCAGCAATAACTTTGGAAGTCGTTTGAGTGAAACTTACAGATTCCAAGTGGATCCATTGGGATGGGTGTAACATCTCTTGTGACTGTCATCTACATTGCAGTGCACTATGCGAGATTAAAGTAGTCTCTGTTTTGCAATGTGGGAAGTTGCGACATGTATGGAAAGTTCCGTCTGGAGATGCTGTGTTCTGTTTGCGTGTGTGTGTGTGCGTGTGTGTGTGTGTGTGTGTGTGTGTGTGTGTGTGTGTGTGTTTCTGTTATGTGGGCCAAATTTTAGTGGGGCCTGTGTGGGGCTGTTTTTGCATGGCTGCAGCTGTGTTGCGTACTGCACCATGCAACACATGCAAGGCAAAAAGTCAGTGTTTTGCAATGTGGAATGCAGTTTTAAAATGCACACAGCCTCCACCACACAGCCTCCATCACACAGCCTCCATTGGGGCAGCCCAGGTCTCCACACGCACACACACACACACACACACACACACACACACACACACACACACACACACACACAGCCTCCAAAGTGTAGTGAAGTTCCATTTGGAGTTGCAACATTTGTTTTCCTTTATTTATGTATGTATAAGCATATGTGGGCTAAATTGCAGCCCACATCAAAGTGGACTGATGCAGCTGTGTTGTGTGACAGGGGGGAGTGGGTGTGGTGCCCAGAGTGACACACAGACAATAGGCAACAGGCAACTGAAGCTTGTTTTACCGACATATTTGTCTGTTTTTTCACTAACAAGATGAAACATGAACACTGTATTCGTTTTGTGCCATTTGCAAGATACCTACTAAATTTGTGAGTGACAGACAGATAGACAGACAGACAGACACAGACACACACAAACACACACACAGACACACACACACATGTGGAACAGACAGAGTGACAGACAGATGTTCCTTTACAGACAGTTAACCCCCCCACCCCCAACATACATGCACACATAGACACACACACACACACACTTACTCTCCCACACCTTAACACCCCACAACTACACAGATTGCATACTAAACAGGAAATGCACGCAAGCAAGCACACGCACGCACACACACACACACACACTCAAATACACACTCCACCTTGATGAACACATACATATTCTACCAAAGCTGGATACCGTGTACGCACAACATCATTTTATAGACACATAGACAGAAACACACAGATACACACACACACACACACACACACCTACACACACATGCCAAGAGAGGAAGAGAGGAAGGGAGAGAGAGAGAGAGAGAGAGAGAGAGAGAGAGAGAGAGAGAGAGAGATTTGTTATAAATAGCTGTATATTCAAATGTGGCCCGTCTGTTCCCGTATGTAAATAAGCCCACCCATACCCAATCTGTCAGGCGGCTGTGTCTGATGGGCCTGCGTCACCTCACAGAGCCAGGTGAGATCATCATCGCCGCGGAAACAAGGAAGGAACACGCGGCGCCAAAGCGATCCGTTTGCCTTCATTCCAGAATGAAATATTTACTCAGAGAGCAGGGCCAGAAGTCAAGAGTGGAACAGCTACACGGAGAGAGGGAGATTTGCTCTGGCGTGGGAAAGTGTTAACATTCCTCCCCAACACACACACACACACACGCACACACACACAGACAGACGAACACACACAGACACACACACACACGCACACGCACACACGCACAGACAGACGAACACACACAGATACACACATACACGCACACGCACACAGACACACACACACACACACACACACACACACACACACACACACATACACACACACACACTGACACTAAGCTCAGGGGCTATCTTATCCAAACAGTTGCCACTTACTGCAGATTGTCTGTGTCAGTGAGAGCAGCTCCATCAGTGCATGGACATGCAGCATGCATACGTGCCTGGTCCACTAAAGCTCGCTCGCTTGCTCGTTCCCAACGTGTGCTCACAGAATTCTTTCAAATGACCATGTCCCCCTTTCACTCAAAATTTGTGGAATTGCCGAACATTCTGTGACTCTGTGTGTGTGTGTGTGTGTGTGTGTTCTAAACGTGAGCTCACAGAATTCTTTCAGATGACCACGTCCCCCTTTCACTCAAAATTTGTGGAATTGCCGAACATTCTGTGCCACTGTTCCACAAAACTGACAGCAAATGTGAAGCCAATGACAGGCTGAGCAGGCTAACAAAAGAAGCTACAGTATATAAACTGAAACAAACGGAATGATTATTGCACCAGAACGAGACAGCTCTGCCATGACATCATGTTATGTTTCCAAGTGAAAAAACGATGTGACTTGAGTAAGGTAGTGGAAAAAGGTATTGCCTTCCTCCCCCAAAAGATAATTACACCCCCCTCCCACCCCTTATTATAATACACACACTCTGTATATAATACATTATATATGCGTACATTATATAATTATATAATTCACACTCTGCTTTAAAGGGGTGAACGTCTTCTATGAAGGCCAGTCAAACAGTAATGCCTTTTGCTTTATTGCAAGAGAACCAAAAGAAGAAACCAAAAAAGACAGACACTGTATTATACATTAAAATCAAGCTGTACATCATGGGACCACATCACTGCTTGTCAACATAGTCATCACCATGTCCGAGAGCAATACTCCACCTTCAAGTCAGGGCATA
>CM059282.1:24575986-24588486 GCA_030347295.1 Setipinna tenuifilis | reverse complement strand
CGCCTCCTCACCTCAGCAATTCAACCAGCCCAAGCTGAGCTCCCTCTGCTACAGTATTTATAGTAATACAATGCAGTGAGATATTGACCACTGTGGGTAAAGAAGGGCTCCCCTCCTTACAAAAGGCAATTTAACCACTGGTAGTAGGTGTAAGTACATTTCACTGAAATTAATCACCCACACCATCTACAAATGCTGTTGATCTTAGGGTTATAGCTCAGTGGTAGAGCATTTGACTGGAAATGGTGTTCATCTCAAATAACTGTACACATTGCGCAGGTTTAACCTTCTAAATATTAAGCTGACTTTGACAGTACAGCTGACTTAGATTTTTGACTTTCACTACATGCTGAGCTGATTTAATGTACACAACTTCAATCATCCTTTCTAAGTAAACTAAACAATAGCAAACTGGCCTCCATCAGTTGCTCAAAAAACATACTCATTGACAGACTCTCGGTGATCTGACTGTTCTGCAGCTAACAGCCACAAACACACATCAGCATTAGCATGAACAGCAGCCCGTGCTAACCTGTAGACCTGTAGCCGTTCTGTGGCATCATGGGATATGTTTGCACTCATCGACAGCTGCGTCCCAGATACGCTCTGAGAAGGTCAGTCAGCCCGACCAGACAGACACGGCCGACACGGTCTTCTGCCGAGCGGTGACTGACACGCCGACCGGCCCCCTTTCGCTTCATAATTAGGGCTAAAGATGAGATTAAGGTCAAGCGCCTCGTTTTTTTTGTGCATCCCCTATCTCCTCTCCTCCCCTCCTCTCGTTCTCTGACAAGCAGAGGCATTAACGAAAAGCCTTAGTGTCAAAAGACGTCAACAGCTTTTAGGCCTGATCTGTCGCCGGCGTCCCATGCACGTTCCGGCTCGCTGCCATTTCGCATTACGGCCCGCGCACTTAAATGACCGACCGATCGGAGCTATTGATCGCATCGATGACGTTGAGAAAAAGGGGGGGTACCTGAATGTTTCATCGTACAGTTTTTTCTTTTTCCTCAATCAGAAATGATTAGCATCCGGCAGAGGGAAACATGTGTGTGTGTGTGTGTGTGTGTGTGTGTGTGTGTGTGTGTGTGTGTGTGTGTGTGTATGTGTGTGTATGTGTATGGATCCGGACGCCTCATTTGATTAGGTGGGCCCTCTGTTCGGATGACCCGTCCTTGTCAATACATCAGGACATGACCGATATCAGCAGGGCCCTCCACCAGCTCGGCTAAATGGTGTTTGACTCTCCTGCTTTAATCATTTTAATTGAGTTCAGTCCTCAATTAACCTCGAATGGGAAAGGAGAGAGAGAGAGAGGAAGAGAGAGAGAGAGAGAGACCGAGAGAGAGAGAGAGAAAGGAGAGTGGAGAGAAAGACTGAAAGAAAAGGGAAGGGAGCAAGACAGACAGAGAAGGACAAAGACAGAGTATGAGTGGAAGAGAAAGGGCCGAAGAAATGTAGATAAGAAGGAAGACAGTGAGCAGTGAATGACAAAGAGGGAGAGAGAGAGAACGGGGGAGAGAGAGAGTGAAAGGGAGAGGGAGAGAAAGGGAGAGAGAGAGAAAGGGAGAGAGAGAGAGAGAGAAAGGGAGAGAAAAAGGAGCGAAACTTGCAGTATTGATCCTCCCATCTAACACACTGTCCAGCGGCTACTGAACTCGCTGACCTCTTCCTGGGTAACTGTCTCTTGCCTGGCTCCCTGGTCGGCCATCCGAGGAGAAATCTCCATAATCCCTGTGCGTCGCCACACGGATCCGATTCATTCACTACGCCTCCGCAGCTAAAACCTGACAAGTGGCTGCCGGCTCGGGAGGAGGGAAGAGAAAAAAATTGATGATGTAACAGTGTCAACCTGTCAATATAATTTCTAAGCTCTGTCTCACCCGCAAAATCCTTCGGAGAGCAGCAGCTGGCTTTAAACCCGGTGAAAGTATGCTCGACACTGTCTCATGAAATGCAAGGGAGGGGAGGGGGTATTTCAATATGACAGGCGCATGTTTGCCATGATTGTGCTGGCCACGAGGGAGCAGAGGCATATGCATACAACACAATCTCCTGACGGCTTACTCATGTGCAATGTATCAATGTATCACAGAGTTTTATGTTATTTCTCCAAAGAAAGGCTTGTATTGTCAACAGCCGTGTACTATACACTCGAAGAAATAATGGGGCCAGTGCTGGTTCATTGATGCCATAGAAGAACCTTCACTCTCCATGGAACCATCCAGAGATGGTTAAAGAACCATTTAAGGTTCATTTTACGTTTATTTTTGAGCATGTATGTGAAATGTACTTCACATTGGAAATGGTTCTTCACAGCCTCAGGTCATAATGGGCTACGTTAAGTCATATCAGCGTCAAATGGTTCTTTAAAGAACTGTTGCCTCGACACTTCTTTGAAGCACTGAAAAAACTTCTATGTCTTCACTCTGAAGAACCATTAATTTTTAGAGTAATTATGTGTTAAGTATTAACTATGGTTGATGTACCATTATATGACTGTGTTGCATAAAAGTTAATCCGACATGGTTGTGCAAACATTACTAGCCATTTAGAAGTTGTACTGTATGCAGTAGTGACTAGCATTGCAAGCAAAGAGAAAAGAAACGTTGCTCACACATAAAAGATAGACAGACACAAAAACAGCAAATACACTTTGCAATACACCTCCTTTTTGTCTCGAAAAGAATTTCCACAGAGAATGTTTTGACATGTAACTGGCTTTGCATGTGTTCCTGTTTCTGAAGGAGCATGAAATCTCACAGTGCCATACACAGTCATGGTAGCAACAACGTCTTGTCTGTGCTACCAGTGCATTCATCTCCACTGCATTCCTCTAAATTTCAGGTTTTCTGAGCAGACACAGAACTGAGGTTGTCCACAATGTGAAATCGTCTCCTACCTATGCGGGCTACAGGCTTCACCTGTGCGTTAACCACAGGGCTGTAGACATTTTTACACAATCAATGTATAAACCACAGCAGTTTAAAGTTGGGGAATCTTAGGGCAACGCTGGCTTGCAATTAATTTCCCCACAAATCCATAACCTCAGATGTGGGAGCATATTTTTGACAACTTATAAAGAAGGAGGTTCAGTAGGTTTTGAAGTATTTGCATATCAGCTGAGGACTGTGGCTGTGAAAGCTGTACCCTTGTTAAACTTCCCCTAAGCTTTACTGTGTGGCACATGGCACGGTTGTCCTGGTTAGCCAAGCTAGCTCCACCATAACACCACCATTTTGTATTTTGCTACAGTACTTTGTCAGGTAACACTGCTAAGGCTTTGGTTTCCAATCAGCTATGATTGGTTGAAGGCAGCCCCAGTGGTTTTAAAATTCATCCAAAGGTAGGCCTAATGGTTTCAAAATTGCCCCAAAGGCAGGCTCCAATGGTTTTAAAATATTCATCCACCAGGAAGTAAACGTATGTACTGTACGTATGGAGAGTACACAAGGTGTAACAAAAAGTTTCAGACCACGCTCACACAAAAACACACACACACACACACACACACACACACACACACACACACACACACACACAGGGTTGTTGTATACCTGAGTCTTTGCCAGTAGAGAGTATCGCACCCTCGCTGGGGCTGGTGCTGATGCTTCACTAAGAGGTAAATACTGCATGCCAGTGCCTCTATGGGGTACCAGGGTCTTATTAGCAGTGAGGGGGCTTTAGACTGGAGCTCCCATGACGGTGGTGTGTGTGTGTGTGTGTGTGTGTGTGTGTGTGTGTGTGTGTGTGTGTGTGTGCATGTGTGTGTGTGCGTGTGTGTGTGTATGTGTGTGTGTGTGTGTGTGTGAGCGAGCATGCGTGTGTGTGTGTGTGTGTGTGTGTATGCATGTGTGTGTGTGTGTGTGTGTGTGTGCATGGATGTGTGTGTGTGTGTGCGTGTGTGTAAAGGGGGGGTTAAGTCTGGTGTGTCTGCGCTCGGTTCATCCCCCCGTTAGGCAGACGTGCGCGGTCATCCATTTCACAGGGCAGCTTCTCTTGACACCCGCTGTCTGATTATACAGAGGGATTAAACAAAGACACACACACACACACACACATGCACACACACACACACACACACACACACACAGTTATACAGATCCTCCCACTCCCATTCTCGTTTCCTTCTTTTTCGTCCCGTCCAGAGTCTTACAAGCGCACGCAGACCTACACTCACACACACACACACACACACACACACAGACACACACACACAGTCAAACACATGCGCATACATAGTTGGAGGCAGTTGTGATGTGGAGATGTGAGCAGTGTGTTGGCTGGGCAGGGTAATAACACGCCTCACAGACAGAGCTCAGGCCTAAGCAGGAAGTTTGAGTTAAAGCAGGCTGCACTTTATGTCTTCTTTTCCTCTCACTCTCTTTCTAGTTCTGTGTGTGTCTCTCTCTCTTTCTGTCTCATTCTCTGTCTCTCTCTCTCTCCCTTTCTGTCTCTCTTTCTCCTTTTCTCTCTCATTCTCTGTCTCTCTCTTTCTCCCTTTCTTATTCCCTGTCTCACTTTCTCCCTTTTTCTCTCATTGTCTGTCTGTCTCTTTCTCTTACTCTGTCTGCCCCTCTCCCTCTCTGTCTCTCTTTCATGTCTCTCTTTGCCTCTCTCTTTCTTTCTGTCTCTCTTTTTGTCTCTTTCCTTCTTTCTTTCTCTCACTTCCTCTCGCCCTGTCTTTCCCTCTTCCTCTTTCTGTCTCTCTCTCTCTTTCTCTGTCTCTCTCTCTCCCTCTCTCTCTCTGTCTGAATAAACTCTATGTCATATCCCGACACTTTGTGCAGCCGTAATGATGCCACAGAGGTTCTTGTGTCGCTGAAGTTTGGGGAGTCGGTGCACCCTGATTGTAAGCTCCACTCCGCTCCACCTGTGCCAGTACCTGTGCGCTCTCTCTCTCCCGCTTTCCCTCGCCCTCTCTCTCTCTGTCTCTTTCTTTGTTTGTCTCTCTTTCTCTTTCACCCTTCTTTTCTGTCCCTCTCTCTCTCCATCTGTCTGTCTTTGTTTCTCTCTGTCTCACTCTCTTTCTCTTATTCTCTCTCTCCATTTCTGTCCCTCTCCCTCTCTCTCTCTGTCTCTTTGTTTGTTTCTCTCTCTTCGTTTCTCTCTCTTTCTCTCTCCTTTTCTGTCCCTCTCCCTCTGTCTCTCTCTTTCTTTCTCGTTCTCCTTTTCTGTCCTTCTCCCTCTCTCTCTGTCTCTTTGCTTTGTTTGTGTGTCTCTCTCTCTTTCTCACTGTCCTTTTCTGTCCCCCTCTCTCTTTCCCTCTGTCTTTTTTCTCTCTATGTCTCTCTCTATTTCAATTTCAATTCAATTTGACACAATTCAGTTCAATTTTCTGTTTTTTTCTCTCTCTCATATCAGAAGTGCCATACCCTGACATGTTGTGGAGCCATAATGATGTCACTAAAGTTTGGGAAGAAGTGAGTGCACCCTGATTGCAAACACCACTCCTCTTCACTCCTCTCCACTCCGCTCCTCTCCGCTCCTCTCTATTCCTCTCCACTCCACCTGTGCCAGTACCTGTGCCTGCGACGTGTGCCTTCGATGTGTGCCCTGGTTTCCACCTGATGATGATGATGGGTACCTACCCTTATTTCCATAGAGACTCACCACGCTCAATCTCAGCACAGCGTCACGGCGTTAACAACGTCCAGTACCCTTCAGCACTGCTTTTTTTTCTCTGAAAAAGTCTAGCTTCCCCTGCCATAGCCATAGTGTCTGGGCCCTTCTACACGCAGGGCTGCCAAGTTATATGAAGACACGCTGGCACTGTTAGAGTAGCCAAAACGTGTTCAGCTCGATGTGCCAAGTCTCGGCTATAACATATCACACTCAATATTCCTCCTTTTTTCCAAGAGGTGTGAGGGTGTATGGGAAAGAGGGTTGCTGCTTCTTAGCTAAATATATATTTCTTCCTCTTGGGTGCTTGTGTAAGGGTGTGGGATCAATGCTGGCAGCACAACACTGTAAATGATGCTAATTTTAGATTAGCAAGAATTGTGCGTGTGTTAGTGGTCGTGAAGTGCAGATTGTAATCTGTCTTGATCAAACCAAGCTAGACAGAGCTGGTATAAGAGAAGGTAATGTAAAGAACATGAAAACACACACACACACACACACACACACACACACACACACATACACAAACACACAGGCACCCAAGGTGAGAGGTGAGAGTAGTCTGTTGCTTGTTTATTGGGAATGTGGAGGCGGCCATTTTAGACCTAACTGTCCACACAGGCACCCAAGGTGAGATTAGTCTGTTGCCTGTTTATTAGCAAGATTGAGGTGGCCATTTTAGCACTAACTGTCCTTAGACTTCGGTCTAAATATGGAGGCTGGGAGCATGATGAGTGTGGGAAGTGAGTCAGAGGAAGAGTCAGAGCACAGAAGGACTGAAAAGATAAAAAATAACCTCAGTGTCTCTGCAATAATGTGCTTGGGTGTCTGAGTTCGTCATGATTGACACTCTTAGAAAAGACAGGTATTATAGCTATTTTTGACTTTATGAGGACTGATGTTTCGTTCTTATAATGTGTCTTAGAGCTTACTGTCTTGGATGCTCCATTGCCAATGATTTTTAACTCTTTCCTGATCGTCCATAGAGAAATCAGTATGAACTGAAGATGTGAATGAATATTTGTACACTTTGTCTTTAGTAAATTCCCACATAAACGCCTCTCAGTGTCTAAGGAGTGTCTAAGCCAATCATACAAATAATTTATACTGGTCTCTGAGTCGGATTTTTCCTTCGGCTGGATTTAACATGTGTACATTGTTTGTTCATTGGCAATTCCCATTGATCGATTGGTAATACAATGTTAATCTTTTGCCTGTATGCATTACTTCAAACTGTGTTATTAAGATCCCCTTTTATTCTCTTGTAACCAAATTTCCTACCAATTTAGCCAACAAATAGATGCAACTTTACGCTTTTTCAGCAAATCTCAACTGACCACATTGAGTGATGCCTGTACTGAGCTCCAAGCAATTCCTGGAGTCTTGGTCATAAAATGACCACTGAAGGTTACAATTAACTCATAACCACAAGGTCATAATAATGTTGTTTTTATGAGTGCACAACAAATATTAGGTATCCCCATGGGGTACAATAACTGACACATAAGGAGGCCATTGATTATGTAGTAAAGGGCTGTATAGCTGAAAATTGATTATGCTGTAAACGGTTAAAGAGCGAAAGAATTAAGAACCCCAACACCCCCCTCTCGTCCAACACACACACACACACATACACACACACACACACACATACATAAACACACACACACACACATAAACACACACACACACACACACACACACACACACACACACACACACGCACACACACACACACACAGGGTTGTTGTGTTGTGTTGGATTCTTGATTCTTCTCTCTTGTTCAGATATAGATTCTGGAACATTCTCAGCTGCTGGTACACACACATTGTCTTCTGCATGTTGTTGGCGCCAAACCTTACAGGAATTCCTGCTCCTACATGAGTCGAGGGCTAGTTTACAGGAGGTGATGTTGGGAGGACCGCTGACACAGTACACAGAACACAGTACACAGTGCCGGTGTCTCTCCCCGAGGCAGTGGCAGAGGGACGGCCATGCTCTGAAGGTCACGGGCGAAGCAGCCTGGGGCCTCCCTCGATGGAACACCAAGGCCAACACATGTGATGCAACCGCACCAGCTAACACACACCAGCGCACGGTGCCGATGATGTCATGAACATGTAACCTGGCTCACACAGCGCGGGACGCAACACGATGAGGATGTGGATGTGCTTATGCTGTATGAAGCCTCACATGTAATTCTTATGCGAGTTTACATCAATTTTTCAAAACACACATGAGACATGACATTTTTCAAATTAAATTTTACTGCTACAGGCAGGCAGGTTCGTTGGACATGGTCAAAACAGGGAGCAATGGAAACTTGTGGGTAAGTGGTGGTGATGGTTTTCGCGGTTGCAGTCTATTGCATCCTTGCTTTCCTGTCCTTGCTATGCTATGTCAGTGTGTTGGATGGCGGTGAGGGTCCTTGAATACCAATGGCACACCATCCCCCCCCCCCCCCCCCCCTTCCTCCTTTACCTCCATGCTGTAGTCCAGTCCACCCATTCACACCTCATGAACATCACACAGCAACATAGTGTGTGCTCGCGGTGAGAGCTTTTAAATTCCACCTCGCATTTCACCTCTTTCTCTCTCCCTTTCTCCTCTTTTCTCAATCTCCCTGTCTCTATATATATCTGCCTTTCTCTTTCTCTTTATCTCTCTGTCTCTCATTCTCTTTATATCTCTCTCATTCTCTATTTCTCTCTCTGTCTGTCTGATTCTTCCTCTCCTTCTCCTTCTCTCTCTCTCCTTCTCTCTCTCTCTCTCTCTCTCTCTCTCTCCACCAGTGGATGTTCTTCAGGTGAGGGCCCATCACATGCCCACTCATGCCTCTCCCTCTGTGGGGCTCTGGTCCAGTGGACCATTCTCTTTATATCTCTCTCATTCTCTATCCCCCCCCCATAAGCTCCATCCATATAGTGCCGTATCACTGACTGACATGACAGCTTCACTGCGACCACTGAAGGATGAATGCTTCATTTGAAGTATGCATGCTTCTTTTGAAGTATGTATGCTTCTTTTGGAGGATGTACGCTTCATTTGAAGTATGTATGCTTCTTTTGGAGGATCTGTCTTTCCTCAATAAAAAAGATCAACCCACAAATGCCAGGGGTGTCATATAGCAATTGGCTTGGGCACCTATACCATAAACCCGAGGAGCCAGTGCTCTCTCTCTCTCTCTCTCTCTCTCTCTCTAATTTCCTGTCATCTCTCTGCTGTCAAATCTGATTAAAGGCTAAAGAAGCCCCCAAAATACTTAAAATAGCCATTTTCTAAGGGGAAGTGTCTGTGCTCTGCCTTAAAGTAAGTAAGGTACAAGTTGATGAACCACTAAAATGCTTTTGGAAACATTATTTAAAATAAAATTTTAACAAGGGTTTAAAAAAAATTACTTAGTGTTGCTTTGGGAGATTTGGAAAGCATAACATGTATTCTGCCCTCTTCCAGCGCCTCTGTGTCCATCTTCCTTGGTCCTCCAGTATCCCATCATCCTCCTCTGCAGCTGCTCCTGGCTCCCATAGCTCGTGTGCTGGGAAGAGTGGGCACTGTGCTGTGGTGTGGTGATGGTGATATCATCCTCCAGCACGAGCCCATGAATCACCAGCAGGGGACCCTGAGCATGAGAGTCAAAGAGGGGGGATGGGGGCAGGGGTGTATGTGTGTGTGTGTGTGTGTGTGTGTGTGTGTGTGTGAGTGAGTGAGTGAGTGAGTGAGTGTGTGTGTGAGTGAGGGAGAGAAGGAGTGTGTGCATGCATACATTGGTAAGTGTGTGTGTGTGTGTGTGAATGTGTGGTCTTTGTGTGTGTGTGTGTGTGTGTGTGTGTGCGCGCGTGTGTGTGTGTGTGTGTGTGTTCTCATATAAATGTGGTGAGGCTGAGTATGTGTCAGAGAGCTGAACCTCTGGCTGATGTAAGCCTGATTTGCATTCCTCCATTCTGAGTAATGATGTAACACAGGCAGGTCAGAGATCCATCGGGGGCAGGAGAGAAGGGAGATGTAAAGAAGAGAAATGAGAGAAAGACAGAGATGAAAATTAGAAAAAGAGAGAGAGAGAGGGAGGAATATATATACTGTATATACATTCTTTCTGAGGGGAGATGTCAAAACCAGCAGTCCAAGACTGGAAACTTGAGTTTCATCAGCAGCTCCTCACAAATTAGGAGGTGTAAATTTGTTCTTTGTACGTTTCAGGGTGACTGTCTACCAGGAAATGGACACCAATAACTGGCAGCAGAGATGTGTGTAGGCTACTGGGCATTTTCCTGTCATTTGAGAAGTTGATTGCTGGAAATATTACAGGCAGACACGGGAAAGCGTTTGTGATCTAGCCTTTGTGTGTCACTGAAACACACGAGCAGTATCATGTCAGCTTTGGACATAGCATAGGTCATGCTGATGTATTAGGAAAATAACATTGTGTGTGTGCATCCTTTATGAATTTAAAAACAAATAAAAAATGACAGGGTGCCCACATCCGAAACATAACCTACAGGTGCCAGACAAAGGCAGCAGACTAAAAAAAAACAGAAAAGGTCTGGACACTGCTCCAAAAGTGTATTACCTTAACAAGAACAAGGCAACGTTTGGACCGCAAGGTCTTCGTCAGTCTAATGCATTAGAAAAAAAACATTGCGTAATGTCTGTAATGCACCATTTACCGGAACAATTCATTTATAATTTGTATATATATGTTATATATATTTCTGTCTGTCTCTCTCTCTCTCGCTCTCTCTCTCTCTTCCCCTCTCTCTCTCTCTCTATCTAAAGAGAGAGAGTGTGAGTGAGAGAGGGAGAGAGAGAGAGACAGAGAGACAGAAATGAAAAAATGAGTGTGGGATGAATGATAAATATGAAAGAGAGGGAATAATTCACACAAGGCTGTCCTGACACCTTTTCTCTCTTTCTCTTCCTCCTTCTCTCTTTCCTTCTCTCTATCTCTCCCTCTCCTTCTTTCTCTCTCACCCCTCTCCTCCCCTCTCACCCTAATTTCTCCTTCTCTCTTTCCTTCTCTCCTTCCTTCTCTCCTTCTCCTTCTTTCTCTCTCTGCCTGAGCAGCCCACCCCCCCCCCCCTCCCCTCTTACCCTAATTGCCCCGGTGTTCTCTGGCCGGCCGGTTAATTGTTCCTCGAGTGCGGAGGTGACGCCTGGCCCAGCCGTAAATTCGGACGTGATTTATGGGGACGGACCCCACCGACACTAACGCTATACCCTAGTGTCTCTGTGGGTGTGTGTGTGGGGGGGGGGGGGGGTATAGAGTGAGTAGTCTCCTCTCTCATTCACACTCATAATAACGCACCCTTGCCACAACCAGACACTCACACATAAGAACACACATCAGTGTGTTCATCATGCACACACACACACACACACACACATACCTAAGAAGACACACATGCTCACACATAAACACACACACACATACACACACACACACACACACACACACACACACACACACATACACACACACGCACACATACACTTATGGAAACACACGTCCTCACACATGAACACACACACACACACACACACACACACACGCATACCTAAGAAGACACACATGCCCCCACATAAACACACACACACACACACACACACACACACACACACACACACACACACACACACACACACACACACACAAGGGCATGAATATTTCAAAGGTCCAATTAGAGTGCAGCTGACCCAGTATACTATAGGGATCCTGTGGTGAAGCAGAGAGACAGTGTGACAAGATGGAGGGAAAGAGAGAAAGAGAAAGAAAGAGAGTGAAAGATTACTACAGAGTAAGGGAGGAAGAGAAAAACAGATGAAGACTGAGAGAGAGAGAGAGAGAGAGAGAGTAGAAAAGGAAGAGGAAGAAGAGGAAGCAGAACGATGAAAAAGGAGAAGATTGATGACAAGTGACAGAGGGAGAGAGAGAACATAAGTGTCCTCCATATATTTCATTTTTTTGGGCCATGCTTTATGTAGCTTTCTGCCTGACATACATATTTCAGCGACGCGCGTAACAGGTTATATAAACCGAATCTGTTTGGGCTGAAAGGATTACTGGCACAGTGCTAAATCACACCCAAATTACAGGTCAGGCCCAAATGATGTAGCACAAAACTTCCCAGAGTTGTCGTTGAGCTGCCAACACGCAGGGAGAGTCTGGCAGGAAGAGAGCCGCTGAAAAACAGCCCGGAGCAGTGAATCTTCTCTAAACGCCAGAGTGCTGAAGATAGGTACAGTAATACAGTACAGTAATCTGAACATTACAGATTGAAAATAACTGGGTCATTTTATTTAAATTTCTACATAATTTCATGGCAATAATAATTTGCGGAGAGTCGGGAAAAGAGCCCCTGACCACAGCCTGGAGCGGTGAATCTTCTCTAAACGCATATTCACTACAAATTATTACTATTTCATTACACCTTTACATCAAAGAAGTTTGCATTGTTATTGACTAGAAACTGCATAGTAATTATCTTGAAACTGCACCGTAATTACTTGTAATATGTGGTTTAAAAAATATTATTACCATGAAATTACATATAAATTACCATAACATTACCTACTTATTACCGATCTGTAAAGTAAAGTGTTACCGGTAAGTTTAAGGTTTTTTATTTTTGTTACGAAGGTCACAGCTGAAAAACACTGACAAAAACACTCCCTGGCTAAGGTGAGGTACTCAGAGACACTCCACAATTTCTATCCAAATGCTTTTACTTCTTTACTTCAAACCTCCCAGTGCAGACTTTCCCCATTTCTGCATGGACACAAGATGAGAACTATTAGATTACTATAAGTCTGTATGACTTTGACGCCGCATCAGTCGGCTGGCTACCTGTGTGAGTGTACTCTTGTATACACATGCTGTTGGT